>CM060902.1:157235000-157835000 GCA_030737815.1 Allium fistulosum
TTCCAAAATACTTGTAAAGCAGGGTATGCACTTAGGGTGTAATGGCTCCTGATCTTTAGATAAAAGGTTTGTTTACCCCGAAATAACATGATGGTTAGCCTAGTTCCCGGCCTAGTAAGTGACATGGATTAGAGTACCGTGAAACCAGAGGCTTGACTATTGTGATGGATAGTCAAGTCCCCGAGAGTGAAGGCTTAAGCGAGTTATCAAATATTTAACGCACTGGGTAAGTGAATGTGAGGATGGATGATGGATGCTATGTTTGCTTGATTGCTTATCACCTTAGGGATGTCACACAATGTAGATATTATTGATGCAGATATCTAGACATCCTTTACTACTTTGATCTATAGTACACCATGACGATCACGATGTCGAGTAGCATATATTTTATGTTATGTGCTAACTCTATGGATGCAGGGACCGGTCTGGTATGATTCTCCATACTATTTTTCCTAGTATATTGAGGTTATTTTATTTGGGATTTTCTACTGCTCACACCAGACTATTGTCTGACCTGGGATTTTATGGTTTCTTCCCATAATTTCGGGTATTCTTAAATGAGTAGATTAGGGATATCATATATGATGAGCACATAGAGCGAACAAGAGACAAGTAGGAGGCTATACTCTTGTATTATTATATTTAGCTATCATTGCTTATCATTCCGCTGTGCAGCATTATGGAGCTTACTAATGCTATTATCTATTTAGATACTGTTATCTATTTTGAGTTTATTATCAGTTGTATAAACTCTATCGTTTATGTTATATAGCTTATGTAACCTAGTACTCCGATTTCTGTGATTCATTCAATTATTACTATCTCGCCTATTTTATATTTGAGATGTTTACTATTATATTTTATTCGATGCAATATGAGATGTATGACAAGTTTTATGATTGATTTCTTTATTTTACAACTTTGATTATCATCCTATATTGGTTGGGCACTGTTATAGCACTATACATGTTATAAGTTGGGTGCCGGTTGTGTTGGACGGTCATCACATTTGGGATCAGAGCTTAGGTTGCGTAGTTTAACCTAAGGGATACTGTGATTTAGTAAAGAGAGGGTTGGGGTTCTCACCTTAGAGTGGATCAAGGGAGAGAGAGAGTGTGTGTATAAGAGCGCATACGTTATATATTTAGGTTTTCAAAACTATATAGTAGTGTGTATGTATAGTATGAAGTTGCACTGCACACACTAGTACTACTTAAGCATAATTCCCTATAGAAAGACCGATTATCCTTATTACAAATTGAAGAACGAGTCATCAAATAAGGAATGCTATTAGGAACTCCGTCTCTAGAGTCAAAAAAGGAGTTGCCTTGGGACCTGCTAATCCCGACCTACAGATGCTCAATACCATGATGTAGAACATGTTGTAGAATGCTCAAGTAGCCGCTCTGAATGTTGCCATTAATGGCGGTGGTCCGTTGTAGTGCCTAAAGCCGATTACGCTAAACTGAACAAAGACTTTGCTAGTTTAGGCGGCAAACCATTCCAAGGAATAGAGTCTGCAATGGAAGTGCAGGATTGGCTTGACACCTGTGAAAGGATTTACAATGACTTAAAGCTGGATGATACTATGAAAAGACGATTGGCTTCCCGATAGCTTCAAGGGCAAGCCATGAGCTGGTGGAACGTTGTGCAGGTTGCTACTCCCGAAGATCAATTCACATGGGACCAATTCAAAGCTAAATTAAAAGAAAAGTTTATTCCCACAATCAAAATTCAGTCTTGCCCATAAGTTTGTAGATTTGGAGCAAGGGGACTCTTCTATCTCCTGTTACGTTGCTGATTTCGATGCCTTGTCGAATTTTGGAATGTCCTTTATAGATACTCGATTAAAGAAGAACGAGAAGTTCATCATAGGCTTGAATGATTACTTAAGGGAGAGGCTCATGGATCTCATGGATGAACTTTTGAGACGATAGTTAAGAAGGCCCTGAGGTATGAGAGTCATTATCAAAAGTCGAAGACTGTTATTCCCAAATAAGAGCCAAAGCTGCAATTGGGTGGGGTAGGCAAGAAGAAGTGGAATAACAAGAAGAGGAAGCAATTCCAAAGTAAGAACGGTCTGAAGAAGAGCAAAGCCATGGTGATTTGCTACCAGTGCGGTGATAAGGGTCGTTATAATAGAGATTGCAAAGCTAAGGGAAGGACATGCTACAGTTTTAACAAGCTTGGGCATATTCAAAAGGACTGTCCAGAGCCACTAAAGCAGAAGTAGATGGTGAAAGCATATGCTCTTAATGCTGTCTTGACTTCATCAATTGCTTCATTGACGAAAGAGAAGGAAAGGGCATTGTTATCTAAGGTATGCTTTCCATTTACAATGTTTTGATATATATTTTTATTTGATACTTGGGTTTCACATTCCTTTATATCTAGTGACTTGGTAGATAGACTGGGATTAAGACCCGAAATTGTTGATGGACCTTTGATTGTGACAACCTTATTGGAGACTCAACTAACCTGTGTATGGTTTTTCGTGGTTTGGTCTTATCGAGTCAGGGATGTTCTTTTGATATGATTGCTTTATTTTGGGTTTCGTATTATTATAGGTATAGACTGGCTTCATAGATATGAAGTAATGTGGATTGTGAGAAGTTATTAGTGACGATAGGGGCAGATGATGGGAAGACGGTATCGTTAGGCTGCATACCAGATAATGAAATAATGGTTAGCTTGTGATATTCCCTCTGTAACAGCCCAAAATTTTAACAAATATTTTATTCATTTTATTTAAAGACTTTGGTGTTTGATTTCTTAAAATTTTAATTTTGGAAATTTTCTTGTAATGATTTTAAATCAATTGCCCAAATTTTTATAAATATAAACAATTTATGTAATTTTGATTTGGGTTAAAGTTTAACTTTAATAGGGATTTTAAATTTCAAATTCTAACTTCCAAATCTTTTAATCTTAAACTGTATATAATTGTACAGCTTTTGTTCCACTTTTGTTTCGTTTAAATTGGTTTTATACTTTTAGTAATAAATAATATGATACAAGAAATAAATTTTACGTTTCTTTTATACGTATATACATCTGTTTTCTTAGCTATGTAATAAACAAAATCAAATGGATGTAACAAAATCAAATTTTAATAATTAAGGTGTATATAGCTATTTAATTTTATGTTTAAAGTGATACGTTATTTCCTGAAATACGTTAGCGTTTTAAATTTACTAAATAAACAAGAAACAAATCATTTCGGTACGTTACTTTTGGGCATACGTTTTAAAATTATCTCTTGCTTTTAAATATACCCATTTGATTCCATACGTTAGCTTTGCAAAGTCATCAGCCGTGCATTTTATAAGAAATTTGAAATCTTGCCTTACACTTCACGTGGAAATTATTTCATTCCTTTGCCACTTTCCGTTTGCTTCTTTTAATTAATAGAAATAAATTCCTTCAATTCCTCTACCGATCAAAATTTTATTTCTTACCTTAGCTACATATAAACCAATTAATCAGTAACCATGCATTTCCAAGTAGGAAAGATACGAATTCCATAGCCGTTCCAATTTCATTTATTGCTTGCCTTGCCATTCACGTGTAGATTTTCTACACTTTCCTTTTGCTTCATTTTTATAATGGGAATCAGAATGTATTTGTTGCCTTCCATACGCAACATCAGCGCTTATACTTCTCTTAAATACTCAGTCCCGTATGCAATTACCCAGTGTAATAATATTTGGTTTCAAATTTCTTGCCACTTTTGCCTCCTTGATTCACGCAAGCTCTTTATAAAAACAAAACCCACACAATATCAACGCAAGTTTTTATTTTAAATACTAAACACGTTCATAATTCCATCACCACATCAGTTGACTTCATCTCTTCTCTTGAGCGAGCTTTGCATCAGGTAATGGCTGCCTAATATTTTCTTGCTTTCTTTTAATTTCTTTTGTTCCTTGCTTTGTTTTCTTGTTTCCACTATTTTGTCTTCTCCAAGTGGTGAAGTGGTCGAGCAAATTTCGTCAATTATCCTCTTATTTGGATCTCGTCCCAGTTTTGATTTATTTAAAGATTTGTTATGATCGTAATTAAATTCGCATAATTAGTTTTATTCGTTTTGTTTCAAGATTTGAATTTGATCGCCGCCTCCGTTGAAATTTGATCGTGCTTTCTGTACGTTTTTCCGGTGTGGATATTGTTTTTGAATCTAATCTTCTACGACATTTAAGGTGAGTAAATCTCACATGACTATTCATACTTATATAATTGTGAAGCAACCACAACTGAATGTGTAGAATTAAAAATGATGTTATAATTGCCTGTGATTATTTATATATGATGTTAAACCTGTTAAATTGCATGTCATATCATCTGTTACATTTTGTTTTACTTTAGTGTTATTCTATTCTGTTAAATCACACTGCAAGTTCCCTGTAGAATAGAATCACTATGGGTTGAAATGATACATACCCGAACGGAATATAGAATAGGAAAAATCGTTATGGGCTGAAATGATAGGCCTGAACGATTTTTATTTATTTGTTTTGTCTTGGGATTGTGGGTTTGAAATAATCAAAACCCGAAATTTTACTAATTACGGATTTAAATGATATTTTCCGTATCACTTGATTTAGGTGTGAAATATTATTCGGACCCGTGGTTGATTTCAAAATATGTTTTCTTATAAATTTTATGTATTGTAAATGGAAAAATATGAAATTTGACTTATATTGGATATAAAATGTTAAGCAGTGATTTTCTAAAAGGGTTAAATTGTATAAGTTAATAGATGGTTTGAGTTGTAGTGTGGAAGTTTGATTTAACTTAAAAATGGGAATTTAAATAAAAATGGGATTATAAGCTTAACTTGGTAATTGATAATTGATGTATGAATTGCATAAATTTAAGGTAAAAGAAAACATCAAGTTATTGTAAAGTAAAGTTAAGCAACTTATAGTGGATTTTTACTGTATGTAAGGGAATTATAATTAAAATTGGATGTTCATTTAATTAATATGTAAATTAATAAAATTATAGGTTAAATGGTATCCAAATAATGAATTTTGAAAGGTAAAATAAATTTGATAAGTTAAGGGTGAGAAAAATTGAATTGGTTTAAAATGTTAAATAAATGGATAGTTAAATGGAAATTTGGAATATAACTTAATTTGGAAATTGGTGATTTGTTTCAAATTGGAAGTTTAAGTAAATTAAATAAAATGGAAATTAATTTTAATTTATGAAATGGTATTATAAAAATTTAAGTGTTAAAAAAATTGTTAAAATGCAAAGAATAGGAAAACTGTACACTTGAAGGTAATAAGTGAATTACTGAAATTTGATATTTATTTGTGAAATTTACTTTATAAAAATCGTAAGTTAATGGGTGTTTAAATGACCATTTTTAAAGTAGAAAATATGAAATTTTATAAGATAAAATGGTTTAAATTGAAGTTTATTTGTTGCTGAATTAAATTATGTAACGACCCACCTTTTTGGACAGTTTAAATCGACAGGCAAACACACATGCCAATTCCAAACCATTCGAAAGGGAGGATTGTTAATGGGGTAAATAAGAAAAGAAGAGAAAAGGAACAAGAAACAACCACAGAATCTCGCAGCGGAAAGATAAAATATAATAATCAAATAAACAGTTCATGAAGTTGTTTAATATACTTTTGATTATCATTTATACATCATTTATCAGAGTTATACATATACAACAGAACAAATAAAATAATGCAGCAGACAACATGATGAAAGGATAATAATAGTAGTAGTATACCAAATCTTCGTCTTCGTCCTCCAGAATAGATCTTCAATAAGCTGAAAAACTAAGGACTGACCCGAGCGTAATGAAAGAACAAAACACTCGAGTCAGGACTAAAATATCCTTATGTAAATTAAATCAATCGTAAATAAATATGGGTGTACCGACGTTAGAGATGTTTATGGGGTTTGACATCTCCTATCCAGTGTCGACGTGCGTGCAATAACTCAAGAGATGTTACAGAATTTTCCAACTCTCAAGGATCCGTTAAACTATCTACTATGTAGTACAATACGTTATTATAATATGTCTAAAGTAAAGTAAACTATTAAAATAGCGTTAAGGCATTACCCATATCCCCCTTAACACATTTTATATATTCCCATAGTCTATACAGTACCGTAATTCCTCCATAAACTGGAGGGCTATCAGAGGGCACTCCATAGGTATGGTACAAAACAAACTCGTAGAAGGCGCTCTAGGGCATGTGAACACGGCACACGAGGAAATGCCAGGGTAGATATACCGTTTGCGGATCCAGACTGGTGGTGACGCATAGCAGCTACTACCGCCCACCTCGGACACACTCCCAAACAAATCGAGGGGTGGCCACCAAAACAATCACAAAAGCAATAGAATGGTATCGAATAAATATGCCCGATAAGAGGAATGACCTCACATTGGCCCGGCGTGGCTCCTGAGTTTAGTCACATCTAAGCTGACTCACGGGAGTCAGGGTCACGTCATACCATATAGAATCGTCGCCAAACCATCCTACTTCATTTTTGGAATCTCCACCACGTACACAGTTGTTAAAGTGGTTTTCGGTATCGATAGAGAGTATGCCCATATCTCTCTTTAACAACCAAACGCTTATTACACACCGGATGGTTCCTTTACATTTTCAAAATCAATTCATAATTGATATCAAAATATCAAGTTTGCTTCAAATCAAATCCATTCCAAAATCATCGTATCTATTCAAAATATACGATTCCATTTCAAAATCATTTCGCCCCAATATCTCATTTCAATTTCAAAAATCGTTTCACATTTCAATTTAGGTTGTAACTTCATTTAGCCCAATTCGTATTTAAATCCACAATTTAAATATAAACATTTACCTTATTGACCAGCTGGAAATTTTAGAAAATAGTTTGAATAATTAAAATAGTAAAATACTCTAAAATATTAAAGATAGATTTCAAAAATAGTTTAAATTGATTAAATTTAGTTAAATAGATTTAAAATAGATTAAATATAATTAAAGAGGTTAAATAGCTTTAAAAATAGATTAAATATAATTAAAATTGTCACAACCCGCCCTTCACGGCCCTCGAAAATTGACACAAAATACTCAACAGTATAATATGCCGACGATCGAATGCCGGAAAGACAGATTGTAGAAGGATAAGAAAGTAGATAGAAGAAGAAAGAACTAAACAAAATCAGAACCTCACAGTCGCAGCGGATAAAATATAATATATAGAACAGATCTTTACACAAAATGAAACTATATCTGTTTATATACAATACATCATCATCAGAGTATATCAATACAATCATCAATATCCAGTCAATCAGTCAATACAACAATCACAGCAGCGGAATAATACAAGTACGAGAAATACGTCTCGGACTCCAGCTCCTCTCCTGACCTCCATAGCAACCTATCCTGAAATATACTCGGTCTGACCCGAGCATTATAATAAAATAACACCCGAGTCAGTCTGGAATACCAGCGCATCATAAATACATCCAAACTGATTATTAAAGTTTCAAAAATCCTTTGAAACAAAAGCATCTCGTAAGACCACGCCACAAATAAACATGTCGGGTTTTTACCTTACGATAGCTAAAACACTTTTATATTAAAATCCTCTAATATTATAATAGTGTCTATAGAAAGTAAAATAGAATCTAGCTGAAATGCTTGCATCTCACATTTCAACAATAGTTGGGCACAATCAAAACCGTACAGGCACGTAGGGAGAATGGATTTCCAACGAATGACTAGGCACTGGGGTACCACCTGTCACAGTACGTGGCCTAGATCACAGTACCGAGGAGTACGCCCGCTCCCCTGCAACACAAGGCCGGAACCATCCCTTACTGGATGATCCCGAATAAAATCACCCCACGGTTGGGATCAGCAACCGCACCACTAAGCCGAAATAAAAAGGGACATCTAGACAGGGATGACCTTACCCTCCAGTGGGAGCTACCCACGAAGCCTTGCTGCATAACCCCTGATTTTCAGTCATTCCCGGTTGATGAGGCTGGAGGCTAAACGATACCTTTCAGAACATATCCCTTAGAATGCCCATCGTCCACCTGACGATGTCACGAAAGCATTCGTCCATACAAGTCCGTCCCGGGTCCGAACGGAACCGAAGGCACTACTCCTACTACATCCATTTTGGAAATATCCTTAGGATTAGTAGCGACTAGCCCTTGCACTTCACTGCTCCATCTTCGACTCCGAACACGTTACACGAAACGTACAAACCGGATCGAAGTGGTATTCGAGTCTCCAGACCTAGAATCCCGGTATACGGAAACTCGATCCCGGTCTCTTCGAAACGATCGCGCATTTGGCCAATATTGATAGTCGGTGATTTAACTATCAATTCACATTCACAAGCATCCATAAGCATCCATCACACAATAAATAATATCACCCATTATTTATTCTTCCCCTTTAATATCTTTAAAAGATATATTTTCACATTTCAAAACTCATTTTAAACGACTTCCCAATTTCTTCCTTTACAGGGTAAAGCCTTACCATTTATTCCCATTTGGAAAAACCAAGCTTAAACAATTTAGGTTAAAAACAATTAAAATACTTTATAGCGAAATATACTTATAAATATATAAATGTACTTCTAGTTATTTACTCAAAATATAATTTCAAAAACTACTTTAAATAGTATTTATTTAATAGGATATAACTCGATTTAAATAAGGGTTCAATTTACTAAATATTTACAGGTAGTGTTTTTTTTTTTACAAGATAATACTAACCTTTTCCCTAACTTAAACAAATAACTTTAAAATAATTTAAACTTTTCTTCTCTAAAAATAATAATTTCTTGAAAATACTCTTTAAACAATTTAAACTTTAACTTTAATTAAATAAAAACCTTTAAAACTCTAACTTGGTTTTTCCCAGGGAAACACTATCCCGTTCAAACATTCCAAAGTATCCTTCATATAAATCCACTGATTTATTTCAAGTCAATTATGTTTTACAACATAAATCCCAAATCCCATATTTAACTATGACTTCATCCGAAGTTCACACCCAATTTCCCACATTCGAAAATTCATTTTTAAAATCATAGTTTAAAACATTTTAAAATAAACATTGGAGAATTCTTAAATGAAAACCATATTTTCAATTTACTTAAATATAATTCCAATAGAGGAAACAGCTTTCAATACATTCTATTAACACTTAAATTTGCAGATTTATATTTGAAACCTTATTATACATATTCTAAATTTCCCAAATAACAATATTCATTATTAAAATAACCCATCGTTATTTTAATATATTTACAATTCTATAGAATTCATTTCCAAAAATCTATACTTCACATTTATTGATTGATAAATTTTCCATTGTATTTTGAAACCCAATTTACTAATTTCATTTTCCATTCCCAAACAGAAAATTTATTCTTTGAAACTCTTATTTCAATAATTCATTTAATTCGTAAAAACCAATTTAATCCATTTATAATTAAATTCTATAATTATAACTTTATACAACAATTTCACAATACAATTAAATTTCCAGATTTATCAATCACAACATATAAACAGGTATGACTATCAATTATAAAATAACTGCTACATTGTGAGGAATCCAGTTGGATCCCTCCAACCTGTTTCTCCCTGCATCACAGATATTAGCACATCACACTATAAATATCAATCCAGCCAGATAACAGCAGTTAAAGTCAACCAATCATTCAGATATTTAAATATCAATTATTTATAATGCCTAGCATCCAGATGTGAGTGAGAATAACTCACGTTGAGTTCGGCGAGCGTTCGAAATTTAAATTAAACCGGACGACGTCCGATTTAACCCAAATTTCTACTTGCCCGGAATGACTCCGGATCTGCACCATCGCGTAGTGCTCCTCCCTGCGATTCCAATGGTTCCAGTTTCGTAAAAATCTGAATACGTATGAATGAGTTACATCATTTTAAACTTTTGAATTTTAAATTTATAAAATTTTCAAAACAAATTTCTTTAAAAAAACAAATACCAGAATAATCTCAGCCGCACCCCACTCACTCACGCGATCCTCTCCTTCCCGTTATCCTTCATGCACGCTACAGGTAAAACGAAGACAAACAAACCCATCAACGCCTAGCTAGGGTTTCGAACCGCTTCGACTCTGGTTGACTTCACGACGATCAGTCGTCTCCAAAGCATAGCTCACGGCCCCCTCTATCACCGCCCACACCCATGGCCATCTCGGTCGCCCTACCACCACTCGAATCGAGTGTGAATGGCCCACGAACGCAGCCCCGTATCACCCCCAAACGATGACGATTTCCACGATCCACCGTAGGATGCGTAGATCTCTAAGTTCTCTTCGCTTTTCAAGTTGAAAATTTCTGAAATCGTTGCTTGGATTGGAAGCTTTTTGAGGGGAAACGAGACTAAGTCTCGGCCATTGAATAAAAGGAACGGCGGCGGCTCTAACAGGCTAGGGTTGAGAAAATGTGAATATATATATTTGTTTTAATATTATTTAATTAATAAAATTTCTCAAGTTAACCACAAACGCAAACGAACTCCAAATTACGCGTTCCGACAGGCTATCCTGGGGTTTTCCCGCGTTCCGGACACAATGGGACAGGTTTCGTAAGCTAATTTGATCGTATGAGCGAGATATGGAATTAAACGATCAATTTAAAATTAAATCGGTTAAATCGATTTCGATGCGTTTCGAGCTGCCACGGTCAAACAACAACTCCGATTGCCACGAAAATTGAAATCCGATAATAACTAATTACTACGGATCCAATGGAACTGGTTTCGTCGAATTCCGAGACTGTGCCCCGGAAGGCTATTTTAACTCGTCTATTAAATCGGGCGATTTTCGAATTTGTCGAAAACGCTTAAAATTTCACTTTTAAAATTTTAATAACTTAACAATAAATCATATAAAATTTATAAACACATTAAAAATCATTCTGGCTCATTCTAGACCAAAATCTGATTAAATGGCATTTTAATAATATTAAATTCATTTTTAAATTAATATAAAATTCCAAATAATAATTTGTTGACTTTTAAATTCATCTAAAAATCCAACGATATTATTTATACCCAATTGAGCTTAAAAATACATTTAAACACCATTTTTATAATCATCTATCCCAAATTCACCTTTTATCCCAATTTCGAATATTTAATTATTATTTTTCCATTAATCAAATTCAACCAGAATTGCTATAAATTAAAATATAGCTCATTTTCATTGATTGAACCCAAATCCATTCATTTCAAAAACAATTAAGGATCCACATTAAACATTTAAAATGAATTAAATGTTCAAATTCAATAGCTTAAAAATACGGGATGTTACATTCCTCCCCCCTTATAAAAATTTCGTCCCCGAAATTTGCTAAGGTAGAAAATACTCTCCAATCCATTTACTTATCCAATTGGCTTAGTTAAAAACATATATCCACTTCCCAAAAAGTTTCAGCTCCATTTCAAAACCCTTTTGCTTTCTTTACTCTAAAGCCTTCATTTTAACATTCGCTTCCAAAATAACTTTACTAGTTATTAAAAATTTTCCCAAAACCCCAAAAAAATTTCTAACTCCCAAAATTTTTGAAAAATTTTGGCGGAGTCTCCTTTGCACGGAGGAGCTTCTGCGATATCGCAGGATACACAAATATATATACATCGGCTCACACGGCCGGAAACCAAAATATATCACAATATATATATCATTTTCCCAATTATATTTGCGTAGGCGTACCTTTTAGCAAATTTTTAATAGCGAGCGGCTAATATAACGCATATACGCGCTCCAACTCTCTCGAACGCCTCCCGTACCTGTACTTACTCAACAAACTCATCAGTTTTCAAAGATATGAGCATTTTCATAACATTTCCAATATAAATGCAAGCCAAACATATCCATTTCATAACCAAACCAAGCAAATTTTATCATTAACAATGTCAACCATATTTTATCAACAATTCAAAGATTTCAATCACTTTTCAAATTACTTATTCAAGTCCGACTTCATTTTATTTCACTTGAATGATTTATATTCAAGTTTAATATTTTCAATCCATATTTACATCAATTTGATTACATGCGTACCACTTGCATCAACTTACTTCAATTCAATTACAAATTGATTCACAATCAAATTCTTATTTTCAAATTTGAAGCATTTACACTTCTTTTATGATCTATTTCCATTCATATGCAAACATTACTTATTAAAATGAAACCCAGTCAGATTGATTCAAAACTAATTCCATTCTCTCTTTAAATCAATTCACTTGCCTTTATATACAAACTTTTGAATTAGATTCCAATCCATATCAATTTATTCAAAGGTCAACTTCAATTGCTTTTTAAACAACTCAATTCCGAATACATGCCACTTTCAGGTCATTCAAGCAAAATAATCACCACTTAAGCTTAAAACCATTTAAAATTAATTCCAACTCAGGTTTATATTAATTTTATTCCATTTTCATGGTTCAAAATCCAAGTATCTTTATTCCAATGCAATTGTTAAATTAAATTTTCCTTGCATATTTATTTCACTATCCAATTCAGGTTTATATAAATGTTTTTCCATCTTGGATTATTTACATCCCATACATCCTTATTTCATCTCAATAATTAATTAATACAATTACACTTGCATTTCCATTTTATTATTTATCAAATTGCATTCAAGATTACTTAATAAAGCTTATACATCATCATTTGTTTTAGTTCTCTCAAGTATTCACACATTTCCATTTCTTCTTGAATCAATTTTATTTTCATTTGATTCTCATTCAAATCAAATTTCAATTCATTTATAAATCTGTAATGCACTTTGTTTATTTATCCAATCCATGTTAGATTTATTTTATTAACAAAGAGACCATTTAAATTATTTCTCTCATTTGAATTTTATTTACAATTCAAACCATCACTTACTATAATCTAATTTCATTATACATTCACACTTTCCAATATTTATTACCAAAATTAAATCCCATTCCACAACTGGATTTTTGTTTACCTTCAAATTTTGGCCAAAATCAAACTTCTATTCATTACCATACACATTCCATTTAATTTAGCTTACACAAATTCATTTCCAAACAATTATTTTGGATTTAATTTAGTGAGCATTTACTCCATTTAACCTCACTTCAACTAAATTAAATTTCCATTTAATTAAATTCTTACCCAAATTTAATTCAAGGTTAACTAAATTATATATGCATTTTCAATTTAATTCCTTTCCAGAATTAATTCAAGTTCATCTAAATTTTATTTAGCCCACCTGAATTAAAACCATTTCCTTTACTACTTTAAATAAGAATTTAATTACATTCATTTTTATCCATAACACAACAGAAATTTTAATATTCAGCTTAATTCCATCTTAGTCGAAGTTAAACCAAATTCAATTTAATCTTAATTCTCCATATCCAAGCTCAACTTATTTACTAACTTCAGTTCACTTACCTCTTTTATATTTTATAATTGTTTCACCTTACTTTGCATTCCATTTAAAATTAAGTTCGAATTCACCATTCCATTTATTATTTCATTTGTGATTATAATTCCATTTTACTTGAGTTAAAATCAAATCTTCCATTCTCAAGTCCTCCAACTTATTTACTTGTAAGTTTATATTGCTCATTTCAAACCAATCCACATTTTTATAATCACAATGTCAAATTTTAACACTTAATAACTTAAGAATATGAATTCATTTGCACAATTATAAGCATTTACATTTCACCTTTATATCAACTTCCCTTTTAATTCCAATTCCCAATTATATTTAACTTATCCCAAGTTAAATTCAACTTCCCATTCATTTTAATAGTTCCATTTACTTCCATATATACTCAAATTAAATTTTAATTTTAGGATTAAAATTTCATTCCCTTTCTAACTTAAATCAACTTTCCTTTATAAGTTATATAGTTGAATCATTTCAACTTTCACATTTTTATTTAAACAGGATTTCCAGAATTCAATTTACCCGGATTTATTTCAAAACCAATTTGAAATAAAAATCAACACATTTCTCTTTTGATATTCAAATCAAATACCAAATTCCAAAACAAACTGCTTTTACCAAACAATTTTCCTTTTGAAAATTCCAAAATCACTGGTTTTCCAAACAAGTCCAAACAATATCATAACCAACTATTTTGGTAGCAATCCATCACTTTAGAAACTCGAAAATGAATTCTAATGATGTGGCCAGCATCATCAGGATTATTTTCCAGCGACTGAAGTGAGTTCAATGCTTTCCACTTCCAAAATTCACCTCAAATCAAATTCCATTCAAAAAATATTTTCCAAAATATACTCCATTCTTACAAATGCTTTTGAAAACATTTCTAACATTTCCACAAAGTCAAACTCCCAAAACTTTGTTTAATTCCATTTGAAATCCCTTTCAAAATTTCCGGGGTCAAAATTCTAGTTTAAATCAAATTTAAATTTTTTTTTTTACTTTTCTTATTTAAAACATATTCAATCAATTCCATTTGGTTATAAACCATTTTAATATTTTAAATTCTTATTTGCTTAGAAATCATTTCAAATTTTAAATCATATTTTAATTTCTTATTTGGTTATAGAAGAAACAACCAAACAAGCATCCAATACGTATAATAATTTAGAAAAATTATTTCTTTTTATACCAAAATACAATTTTTGGGTAAAATTATTTCATTTACCCACTTTAAAAATAATACTATGTCGGTTTATCTTGTTTAAGAGTTTAGAAACCCCTATCGATACGGTTGTACTTCCCGCACCGACCAGAATTCATAAACACTCAACCGATAAGTCAACACAGTACAAAAACAATTTTATATCCACTAACAAGTACGCTCTCATAGCTATTATTACACTCAACTCATTATAGAGTACTTCCGACTCTATTTAACATGAGAATTTTCCCACCAAAGCCTAGGTTGTCGCCAATCTAAGCTCTGATACCAACTGTCACAACCCGCCCTTCACGGCCCTCGAAAATTGACACAAAATACTCAACAGTATAATATGCCGACGATCGAATGCCGGAAAGACAGATTGTAGAAGGATAAGAAAGTAGATAGAAGAAGAAAGAACTAAACAAAATCAGAACCTCACAGTCGCAGCGGATAAAATATAATATATAGAACAGATCTTTACACAAAATGAAACTATATCTGTTTATATACAATACATCATCATCAGAGTATATCAATACAATCATCAATATCCAGTCAATCAGTCAATACAACAATCACAGCAGCGGAATAATACAAGTACGAGAAATACGTCTCGGACTCCAGCTCCTCTCCTGACCTCCATAGCAACCTATCCTGAAATATACTCGGTCTGACCCGAGCATTATAATAAAATAACACCCGAGTCAGTCTGGAATACCAGCGCATCATAAATACATCCAAACTGATTATTAAAGTTTCAAAAATCCTTTGAAACAAAAGCATCTCGTAAGACCACGCCACAAATAAACATGTCGGGTTTTTACCTTACGATAGCTAAAACACTTTTATATTAAAATCCTCTAATATTATAATAGTGTCTATAGAAAGTAAAATAGAATCTAGCTGAAATGCTTGCATCTCACATTTCAACAATAGTTGGGCACAATCAAAACCGTACAGGCACGTAGGGAGAATGGATTTCCAACGAATGACTAGGCACTGGGGTACCACCTGTCACAGTACGTGGCCTAGATCACAGTACCGAGGAGTACGCCCGCTCCCCTGCAACACAAGGCCGGAACCATCCCTTACTGGATGATCCCGAATAAAATCACCCCACGGTTGGGATCAGCAACCGCACCACTAAGCCGAAATAAAAAGGGACATCTAGACAGGGATGACCTTACCCTCCAGTGGGAGCTACCCACGAAGCCTTGCTGCATAACCCCTGATTTTCAGTCATTCCCGGTTGATGAGGCTGGAGGCTAAACGATACCTTTCAGAACATATCCCTTAGAATGCCCATCGTCCACCTGACGATGTCACGAAAGCATTCGTCCATACAAGTCCGTCCCGGGTCCGAACGGAACCGAAGGCACTACTCCTACTACATCCATTTTGGAAATATCCTTAGGATTAGTAGCGACTAGCCCTTGCACTTCACTGCTCCATCTTCGACTCCGAACACGTTACACGAAACGTACAAACCGGATCGAAGTGGTATTCGAGTCTCCAGACCTAGAATCCCGGTATACGGAAACTCGATCCCGGTCTCTTCGAAACGATCGCGCATTTGGCCAATATTGATAGTCGGTGATTTAACTATCAATTCACATTCACAAGCATCCATAAGCATCCATCACACAATAAATAATATCACCCATTATTTATTCTTCCCCTTTAATATCTTTAAAAGATATATTTTCACATTTCAAAACTCATTTTAAACGACTTCCCAATTTCTTCCTTTACAGGGTAAAGCCTTACCATTTATTCCCATTTGGAAAAACCAAGCTTAAACAATTTAGGTTAAAAACAATTAAAATACTTTATAGCGAAATATACTTATAAATATATAAATGTACTTCTAGTTATTTACTCAAAATATAATTTCAAAAACTACTTTAAATAGTATTTATTTAATAGGATATAACTCGATTTAAATAAGGGTTCAATTTACTAAATATTTACAGGTAGTGTTTTTTTTTTTACAAGATAATACTAACCTTTTCCCTAACTTAAACAAATAACTTTAAAATAATTTAAACTTTTCTTCTCTAAAAATAATAATTTCTTGAAAATACTCTTTAAACAATTTAAACTTTAACTTTAATTAAATAAAAACCTTTAAAACTCTAACTTGGTTTTTCCCAGGGAAACACTATCCCGTTCAAACATTCCAAAGTATCCTTCATATAAATCCACTGATTTATTTCAAGTCAATTATGTTTTACAACATAAATCCCAAATCCCATATTTAACTATGACTTCATCCGAAGTTCACACCCAATTTCCCACATTCGAAAATTCATTTTTAAAATCATAGTTTAAAACATTTTAAAATAAACATTGGAGAATTCTTAAATGAAAACCATATTTTCAATTTACTTAAATATAATTCCAATAGAGGAAACAGCTTTCAATACATTCTATTAACACTTAAATTTGCAGATTTATATTTGAAACCTTATTATACATATTCTAAATTTCCCAAATAACAATATTCATTATTAAAATAACCCATCGTTATTTTAATATATTTACAATTCTATAGAATTCATTTCCAAAAATCTATACTTCACATTTATTGATTGATAAATTTTCCATTGTATTTTGAAACCCAATTTACTAATTTCATTTTCCATTCCCAAACAGAAAATTTATTCTTTGAAACTCTTATTTCAATAATTCATTTAATTCGTAAAAACCAATTTAATCCATTTATAATTAAATTCTATAATTATAACTTTATACAACAATTTCACAATACAATTAAATTTCCAGATTTATCAATCACAACATATAAACAGGTATGACTATCAATTATAAAATAACTGCTACATTGTGAGGAATCCAGTTGGATCCCTCCAACCTGTTTCTCCCTGCATCACAGATATTAGCACATCACACTATAAATATCAATCCAGCCAGATAACAGCAGTTAAAGTCAACCAATCATTCAGATATTTAAATATCAATTATTTATAATGCCTAGCATCCAGATGTGAGTGAGAATAACTCACGTTGAGTTCGGCGAGCGTTCGAAATTTAAATTAAACCGGACGACGTCCGATTTAACCCAAATTTCTACTTGCCCGGAATGACTCCGGATCTGCACCATCGCGTAGTGCTCCTCCCTGCGATTCCAATGGTTCCAGTTTCGTAAAAATCTGAATACGTATGAATGAGTTACATCATTTTAAACTTTTGAATTTTAAATTTATAAAATTTTCAAAACAAATTTCTTTAAAAAAACAAATACCAGAATAATCTCAGCCGCACCCCACTCACTCACGCGATCCTCTCCTTCCCGTTATCCTTCATGCACGCTACAGGTAAAACGAAGACAAACAAACCCATCAACGCCTAGCTAGGGTTTCGAACCGCTTCGACTCTGGTTGACTTCACGACGATCAGTCGTCTCCAAAGCATAGCTCACGGCCCCCTCTATCACCGCCCACACCCATGGCCATCTCGGTCGCCCTACCACCACTCGAATCGAGTGTGAATGGCCCACGAACGCAGCCCCGTATCACCCCCAAACGATGACGATTTCCACGATCCACCGTAGGATGCGTAGATCTCTAAGTTCTCTTCGCTTTTCAAGTTGAAAATTTCTGAAATCGTTGCTTGGATTGGAAGCTTTTTGAGGGGAAACGAGACTAAGTCTCGGCCATTGAATAAAAGGAACGGCGGCGGCTCTAACAGGCTAGGGTTGAGAAAATGTGAATATATATATTTGTTTTAATATTATTTAATTAATAAAATTTCTCAAGTTAACCACAAACGCAAACGAACTCCAAATTACGCGTTCCGACAGGCTATCCTGGGGTTTTCCCGCGTTCCGGACACAATGGGACAGGTTTCGTAAGCTAATTTGATCGTATGAGCGAGATATGGAATTAAACGATCAATTTAAAATTAAATCGGTTAAATCGATTTCGATGCGTTTCGAGCTGCCACGGTCAAACAACAACTCCGATTGCCACGAAAATTGAAATCCGATAATAACTAATTACTACGGATCCAATGGAACTGGTTTCGTCGAATTCCGAGACTGTGCCCCGGAAGGCTATTTTAACTCGTCTATTAAATCGGGCGATTTTCGAATTTGTCGAAAACGCTTAAAATTTCACTTTTAAAATTTTAATAACTTAACAATAAATCATATAAAATTTATAAACACATTAAAAATCATTCTGGCTCATTCTAGACCAAAATCTGATTAAATGGCATTTTAATAATATTAAATTCATTTTTAAATTAATATAAAATTCCAAATAATAATTTGTTGACTTTTAAATTCATCTAAAAATCCAACGATATTATTTATACCCAATTGAGCTTAAAAATACATTTAAACACCATTTTTATAATCATCTATCCCAAATTCACCTTTTATCCCAATTTCGAATATTTAATTATTATTTTTCCATTAATCAAATTCAACCAGAATTGCTATAAATTAAAATATAGCTCATTTTCATTGATTGAACCCAAATCCATTCATTTCAAAAACAATTAAGGATCCACATTAAACATTTAAAATGAATTAAATGTTCAAATTCAATAGCTTAAAAATACGGGATGTTACAAAAATAAATTAAAATAGGTTAATTAGTTTAAAATAAATTAAATTAAGTTAAGTAGATTTAAAATAGATTAAAATAAGTTAACATGTTTAAAATAAATTAAAATAATTTAATATAGTTAATATAGGTTAAAATAGTTTAGTATCAAATAGTTTAAGTATTTAAAATGGTTTATATAGCAGGATAATTTGGGAAAATCAAAATGAAATAACTTCAAAGTCAACCATTTTAAATTCCAACTTACCAATCTGAATCAAATTCAAATTTCCATTCAGTCGATTCAAATCTCAATTTCAATTCAAATCAATTTCGATTTCAAATAAATTCAATTCCATCCCAAATCCAATTGTCTCAATTTCGATTTCAGTTTATAATGATTTCGAACTCGATTTTTCAAAATATCAATTCAAACATTTAAAACAAATTATTCCTTAATATTCAGTTTAAAAATCCAAATCTTCAATGTAATTCAATGTCATGCTCAAATTTCAAAATGTTGACTTTATCTCACTTTTACTTAATAATATTCAAAGTCCGAATAAAAGTTAAATCCTTTAAAATCAAATCAATTTACGAAATTCAATCATATCACAATTTTAATTTCAAAGTCTCAACTTCAATTATTAAACAATTTGTTTAACCAAAATTTATTTCAACATCTCAACCTCAAATTCGCGATAAATTCAATTTCTATAAAATTGATTTTTAAATTCCTTTAAATCAAACCATTTAAAGTAATTCCAAATCTAAGATTTTAAAAATTATTTAATTTAACCAATCCGGTGCCCATATATAATTTTCTATCCTATGGCCAAGTGATCAGTTATTTCAATTAAATTTCAGGAATAGATATATATCATTTCAATTCAAATCATAGTGTCATAGGTATATATCATTTCAACCTATTTCTCAATTTATTCAAAATGATTCAATTTACAACTGTAATTAATACAAAGGGTGATGATAGGATATCTACAAACAAATAAACATCCAAACATTTCAAATATCAATCAATAGCATCCATCGCAACCAATCATCCAAACAGACAATATAATTCACGAAAATTTCATAGTTATAAATGTTCGGTAATTTAATTGCGATTAAATTCCAATTCTAATTTGACTGTCAATTTCAATTTCTAACATTAAATTCAATGACAATCTAGATGACAGTTAATTTTATCAACAACAACTAAAAAAAATCATATCACTTCATAATATCAGATTCAACCAGCACAAGAATATTCTAGTACGTTGTGAGCGTTATAAACACTCACCTTGATTTTACGATTTTTTTAAATTAAATCGAACGACGTTCGATTTAACCTAAAATTTTAACGAGCTCCAAACACTCCCGGATCTGCACTGCAGTGTTGCTCTCGTCGCTGGGATTCCAACGTCGCCATTTTCGTCCGATTCCGACCTCGGATGAGAGAGATATGATATATTAAACATTTGATTCTTAATAATAAAATTTACAATTACTAATTATAGTCATTAGCCTAATTACCCACCACCCAATCATCTTCTTCGCTCATGTTACAAGCAAAGACACGCTCAGGAACCCATACGCACGCCCTCAAACCCTAATTGCCGTGACTACCACACTCGACGAGACAACGATCAGGCGACTTCAAATCGAAGCCCTTCGCATGTGGCACCACCGCCTAGAACGTGGTCGAGCTCGGTCCTCCCACGACCTCGATTTTCGAGCAAGAACGCTGCACGTTCAAACTGAGATTGCCATCGATCCATTCAACTAAACTCGATCACGACCGTTGAAAACCTAGATCTCACTGCCCTCTTCGATAATGCAGTTGGAAGATTTTCGAATTGGCTGATGGATTGGGAGGAAAGGAAGGAAGAAGATTCAAACACTTTCGGCCATTAATCAAACAAACGGCGGCCATGAAATAATAAGCTAGGGTTTCTGTTCAAATGTAGATATACGCGTATAAACCAATTATTTTAATATTATTTTCAAATTTAACTGCCTTTTTCAAACGTATTCCAAAATAGACGTGCCGACAGGCGTTCGTAATGTTTTACCCGCATTCCGAATACAATGGAATAGGTTTCGGGGCCTAATTTGATCGTATGTGGAAGATAGCGTTTTGAATCGAATTAAAATATTAAATTTTTTGATATTTATTTCAACGCGTTTCTAACCCGTACGATCAAACGATAACTCCAAACGTTACGAAATTTGAAATCCGATAATAATACACTATTACGGATCCAATGGAACTGGTTTCGTCGAATTCCGGGACTATGCCCCGGAAGGCTATTTTAACGTCTCGATTATAATATAATATTGTCAATTTCTAGTTATTCACTTAAAAATCAAATTTTTAAATGTTAACCAATTTCATTGTTGCTTAAATAAACTTTACATCAACTTCCGGTTTCATTTTCCATCATATTATATTCAGAATTCAATTATTCAAATATTTGCAATATTAAATTTAAACAATTTTGGTTATCCAAAAATCACTCTTTTGCAATATTTGAAAATGAACTTATAAGATTTAACTTTTAAAACAAATTCAAATTTTAGAACAACCGTTTCCATTATATAGTTATTCAGTCAAATTTCCAATATTAAATTTAAACAATTTAACTGTTCAATATTCAACAAATTTCAATAATAGATTTTAATTTAATTTTAGTTATCACTCAATTACTTTATTCACTTCCAGTGCGTCCAACATTTGTTATTCAACTTCAGTTATTGATTATAAACCCAGTTAATATATAAAATTTCATTTCAATTGCAATTGGTTTCCAAATTCAATTCGACTGACTGAATAAACAGGTAGCTTATAATAATTATCACCATTAACTTTTAAATCACACTTATAAGTTTATTATTTACTACAAATGTCACAATTACCTATACAATACCAATTTGATTCCATTTCCGATGACTATATATTATTTCATTACCTAACCCAATATTTACATTTGTTTTTCTTATATTTCCTTTATAACCAAGTTATAACATTTGAGTCATTTTAATTGATTGGAATTTCATTTAATTCATTAATAATTAACTTAGATAAATATTATTGTAATTCATTCTAGTTATTATTACCATAAATAAATTACAAATTTTTAATTCTTCCAACATTAAACCATGAAAATCTTATTAAATTAACAATTTTAATTATCGAAAATTTACGGGTCGTTACAAATTAAATCCTTTAAGTTGAACCCTGAACTATTACAGTAGTCTTTAAATGCTGTCTTTGCTGAATTGAATTGTTTTGAAATGTAACTAATAACAGCATTTTTAAGTGCTGCGAAAGCTGAAATTTAAATTGTTTTTAAAGTATTTAAGTGAATAAATGAGTTCAGTAAAGGTTAAATTTTGGAAAGTGAACATTTGATTTGTAAGTATAATGACTTCACTTTTTAATGGTTTAAATGAATGACTTTAATTTGGAATTATAAAGCATTTTGAAATTTATAACCACAGGTACATTTACACTGTTATTTGCATTGTTTATTTTAATATGGATATTTCTATGATAGTGTTTATTACTACTTAATTGATGGTTTGACGGATCCTTAAAGGATGGGCGATCCCAAGCATCCTTTATGTTATTGTGCATTACTATTACAGTTCACTTGAGTTGGTTTACATTGTATAAGTATGTATGTCCTGACTCGAGTGTTTTGTGTTTTACTTTACGCTCGGGTCAGCCTGAGAATCACAGCTTTGGATTCACCTTCTAGAGCTAGAGATCTGTTGGAGCTTATTTATCTATCGGTTCATCGACTTCTTCCAGTTAGTTCCTATTCTGTATTGTCTCGGTATTATTGATTTATGTATCCTAACTTCTATTATATTTATTTTGACTATGAGATTTTGTATATGTTTTGAGAGTTTGTATATAGTAGCTTAATGAAATACTATGGTATTTTATTTCCGCTGCGAGTTATTCTGATATTCTGTGTCTGTGATTCTATGTTTGATTTTATTTGCTCCAAATTTTACTCGATCTATTATTTGAATTATTCAAGTTTGACATGTGTGGATTATTGTCGATTTGAATGGTCCAAAATAGTGGGTCGTTACATTTGGTATCAGAGCTTTGGTTTTAGGCAAACCTTAGCCTGCGGAGCAAAAACTCATTAGAGATAGGGTAGAAATACCCTAGAATGAGTAAAATCATTCTCAGAATCATTCCTTTGTGAAAGAACGTATTTCGAAGTATAAAATGATTTTCAAATGATTTTTAAAGGATTTTTATAGATTATTTTGATATAAAATTTTCTTGTTTTGAAAGAAAATTTTCCGGACTTTATCCCTTTTGTATCCGCCTTGTTAGTAATTTCTTTGATTAGGATTTCCTTAAAATTCTAAACTTCTATCTTGGTTGGGATTTCTTCGATTAGGATTCCTTTGAATTTTGGAACGCTCCCACTTGTTCTGAAATCCATTCCTGTCTCCCCTAATTGTATTCTTTTGATTTTTGAAGCATTCCATAACTTCACTTTGAATGACCTCTATAAAGACCGGCGATTCCGCCAAACTTTGAATGATTTGTAAATGGGTGAAACTCCTTTGCAATGGGCATTAATTCACCAGAGATTTCTGTATCCTCGGTTTACGATGTTTTCTATCTTCTGCTATACCTGGATTCTATCTGGCGATCGAAGGTCGATTTGCCTCAGATTTTCGCATCGATTATATTCCTGAAGTCACGGTTGACCCTGTTAAGGTCGCCCATGATTTATATGAGCTTATCCATCTTCTGATTGGTAATTTAATTATCTTATCTTCGTTTGAGCTTATCTTTGAATCAGAATTCTATTTTATTAGAGTTCCTCTAAATTTGAATCTCTGTTTTTTTTTGAAATCCATCCTTGAATCATCCATTGGAAAATTTGTGGTTAATTGTCTTTTGAAAACTGTGTATTCATCGAAGTTGTTGTTTTGATAAGGGTGACCATATTTATATATAAAAGAGAAATGTTTTCGATAAGGATTATATACCATTTTAAAATTGGGAATTTAAAGTTTTGAATGGATTTGAAATTTTGAAATTTATATAAGAAATGGTTTCATATAGAATAATTTATAACTAAAGGTTTTGAATCTGAATTTGAGTGATTGAACTCCGGCATTTTGGAACTGGTTTTAAGATTTTGAAATAAAATAATATGATTTGGAAATATTTTTCGAATATGAAATGTTTCAAATGATTTTAGTGAGTTTCAAATGATTTCGAAGAAATTTCAAAAGAAGTTGAGAAAATAGAAGTCCAAAACTCACTTAGGTCGTTGGAAAATAATTTCGGTGATGAATGCATGCATCATCGACATTGATTTTCGAGTTTCAGAGTGGGGGAGAGGCCACTTCGGTAGCTTTGTTAAACAATTGACTTGTGAAACCAATTTTGATTCCAAATTCTGAAGTGTGATTTGATATTCGAAAGATATATGTATATATATTTGAAACAATTTGAAATGAGCCGGTGTTCAGTCCTCGAGTTTCGGATTTGAAACCTATCTTTTGAAATTGATTTACTGATTTGTTGTTGATTTCCAACTCTTGAAATTGAAAATGATTTCTTCAACTATTTTGAAGGTTCGAGCACTTCCAAATCAAGGTTAACTTTTCAAAGCTAAGTAATTTTGAAAAGTATAAAGTATATAAGTTTGGTATGTATGTTTAAAGTATGTAGTAATATGATTTAAATAGGTTGAAACTGTTTTGTTAAGTAAATGAATAAGGCTATTTTGATTTTTCTAATATGAAATTTAGATTTGAAATGTTTTGAAAAGAATTTGGTCTTCAAAATATTTTGAATAAAATTTAGTTTAAATGTTTTAACTGGGTAACATCTTTATAAAACTATATATTGAACAAGTTGGAAAAGATACATAAGTTGTACGTATGCTGTTTTATTCGCATAATTAAATTGATCCAAGTTTGAGTACACAAGTTCGAGGTGAATTACACCATTTCGTGTTAGGATTTTTCATTTGATTCTTGATGGCGAATATTTGATGTGGATTTTGGGCTTGATTCTAGAATTCTCTATCATAGTATATGGCTATGCAAGGAGACTGATGGTTTCTAGTCGAGAAACCATATCGAAATCCGCATTAGGGAAGTCGAATGGAAAATACTAGTTCGAAAGCGAACTTGTGTGATCGAGCGAGCGATTGAATGTGACTTTGCGAAATGATGACATATGTACATCTTATATTCTAATATCATTGATATACTTGCCGCTGAAATTGGAAGTTGTTGGGTTGGATATCTTTGTAATTTAATTGGAATTTTTCTTTTATGAAAAACTACTATCAATTTAAAACCATTTTTCAAAACTATTTTTCTTTTATTCTTCTTAAACAAACTGTTTTATTCTATTTTACATACAAACTATTTTACAAACTATTTTATGTACAAAACTATTCTAAATTAAAAACCTTTGAGTAAGCAAAGATGTTCTATCCCATATGGCTCTTCATGCAGCGAAATTTATTTTTTAAATTTTTTTGATTTTGATATAAGATGGACCTAATGTAAATATAAGATGATTTTGGAAATGAATTGTCTGACTTAAATTATATTAATTTAGAAACTTGGATTATTCTCCAAACTTATACTTTGGAAACTTTGAAACTGAAGATATTTAAATTGAGAAAAAATAATTTGGTGGAATTGTATATGATTGTGAAACTGAACTGATATTGAAACAAATTGAAATTTTGAGAACCTTGTGTTACTAAATACTTGATTTGGGAGTTATCGAACTTATATGAAAATTGGTTTGTATAAGTATGATGTAGATTCGAAAACTATGGATTTGAAAAGGTACTCATTTTGAAAAGTGAAATCTTATATAATTGAAGTCTATATAAGTGTAATTTGATATACTTTTGATTTTGGAAAGGTATTTGATTTGAAAATAAAATCTTATATATAATGGACTTTATATAAGTACGATATTTGAAAGTGATTTGAAAAGGTACTATATGTTACATATTTTCAAAGTAAAGATATGGAAAGTGCCTTCTGCTTGATGTCCGCTTTGTGGCCACATTGTGGATTCATTCTATCGATATTTCTCGGATTTTTGGTTTTCCGGATATGATACTCGAGTGTCCATCGAATTCCATGGCGTTACCCATGGTCTTACGAGCGCGACTGCATGGTGCAACTTCGTGGTTGAGATGGCTTTGGGGTACGGATTGTTTCCTGGGGGATCTAGGCGTAACCATTGTGTATCCTGCATCTATGTAGGTCGCATTAGTAGCGAAACCGGCTGGCTGAGATGGCCTAGGGGTACGGATTGTTTCCTGGGGGATCCAGGCGTAACCATTGTGTATCCTGCATTCTACTAGTCATCATGGCGTAACTCGCGGGGCTGAGAAAGCTTACGGATATGGATATTTTCCTGGGGGATCCAGGCGTAACCATTGTGTATCTGCGAACCATGGTTAGACAAAGGTTTTGTTTTTTTTTTGTTTGGATTGTACTTTCCATATTTGTTTTTAAAAGTTTTTCAGTATTTTCACTGGGTGTTGAAACAAGTCTACTAAGTACCTGGAGAATTCTAGCTTTGCGCCTGATCAACGAACTACCAGAGTCTGCAGGAACGAGGATAAACTTGTTAAGACATCGAGTTATAAAAGTACTTTGATAAAATATATTTTGATCAGTTATTTCCTTTTTAAAAGATTTAAAAGTGTTTTAAACGTTGTTTACCTCTTTTCTAACAATCTGAATTTAAAAGACTTTTATGGATATAATAAAATGGATTTAACCAAGTTACTAAATATTAAAGAATTCTAATTGAATTTATATGGGTTTTAAACTAATGGCTCATCCTTATCTTTCGACCTATTTTCCCTCCTAGTTATCCCGATTCACCATTTTTCCTACTTGCTATTCCTATTTCTCTTATTTTTCTTGCTAGCTATTCCTATTATCCTGTTTTCTTCCTTTTCGAGGACGAAAAGTTTTGAGTGGGGGAGAGTGTAACAGCCCAAAATTTTAACAAATATTTTATTCATTTTATTTAAAGACTTTGGTGTTTGATTTCTTAAAAATTTAATTTTGGAAATTTTCTTGTAATGATTTTAAATCAATTGCCCAAATTTTTATAAATATAAACAATTTATGTAATTTTGATTTGGGTTAAAGTTTAACTTTAATAGGGATTTTAAATTTCAAATTCTAACTTCCAAATCTTTTAATCTTAAACTGTATATAATTGTACAGCTTTTGTTCCACTTTTGTTTCGTTTAAATTGGTTTTATACTTTTAAATTTAGTAATAAATAATGTGATACAAGAAATAAATTTTACGTTTCTTTTATACGTATATACATCCATTTTCTTAGCTATGTAATAAACAAAATCAAATGGATGTAACAAAATCAAATTTTAATAATTAAGGTGTATATAGCTATTTAATTTTATGTTTAAAGTGATACGTTATTTCATGAAATACGTTAGCGTTTTAAATTTACTAAATAGGCAAGAAACAAATCATTTCGGTACGTTACTTTTGGGCATACGTTTTAAAATTATCTCTTGCTTTTAAATATACCCATTTGATTCCATACGTTAGCTTTGCAAAGTCAACAGCCGTGCATTTTATAAGAAATTTGAAATCTTGCCTTACACTTCACGTGGAAATTATTTCTTTCCTTTACCACTTTCCGTTTGCTTCTTTTAATTAATAGAAATAATTTCCTTCAATTCCTCTACCGATCAAAATTTTATTTCTTACCTTAGCTACATATAAACCAATTAATCAGTAACCATGCATTTCCAAGTGGGAAAGATATGAATTCCATAGCCGTTCCAATTTCATTTATTGCTTGCCTTGCCATTCACGTGTAGATTTTCTACACTTTCCTTTTGCTTCATTTTTATAATGGGAATCAGAATGTATTTATTGCCTTCCATACGCAACATCAACGCTTATACTTCTCTTAAATACTCAGTCGCGTATGCAATTACCCACTGTAATAATATTTGGTTTCAAATTTCTTGCCACTTTTTCCTCCTTGATTCACGCAAGCTCTTTATAAAAACAAAACCCACGCAATATCAACGCAAGTTTTTCTTTTAAATACTAAACATGTTCATAATTCCATCACCACATCAGTTGACTTCATCTCTTCTCTTGAGCAAGCTTTGCATCAGGTAATGGCTGCCTAATATTTTCTTGCTTTCTTTTATTTTCTTTTGTTTCTTACTTTGTTTTCTTGTTTCCACTATTTTGTCTTCTCCAAGTGGTGAAGTGGTCGAGCAAATTTCGTCAATTATCCTCTTATTTGGATCTCGTCCCAGTTTTGATTTATTTAAAGATTTGTTATGATTGTAATTAAATTCGCGTAATTAGTTTTATTCGTTTTGTTTCAAGATTTGAATTTGATCGTCGCCTCCGTTGAAATTTGATCGTGCTTTCTGTACGTTTGTCCAGTGTGGATATCGTTTTTGAATCTAATCTTCTGCGGCATTTAAGGTGAGTAAATCTCACACGACTATTCATACTTATATAATTGTGAAGCAACCACAACTGAATGTGTAGAATTAAAAATGATGTTATAATTGCCTGTGATTATTTATATATGATGTTAAACCTGTTAAATTGCATGTCATATCATCTGTTACATTTTGTTTTATTTTACTGTTATTCTATTCTGTTAAATCACACTGCAAGTTCTCTGTAGAATAGAATCACTATGGGTTGAAATGATACATACTCGAACGAACTATAGAATAGGAAAAATCGTTATGGGCTGAAATGATAGGCCTGAACGATTTTTATTTATTTGTTTTGTCTTGGGATTGCGGGTTTGAAATAATCAAAACCCGGAATTTTACTGATTACGGATTTAAATGATATTTTCCGTATCACTTGATTTAGGTGTGAAATATTATCCGGACCCATGGTTGATTTCAAAATATGTTTTCTTATAAATTTTATGTATTGTAAATGGAAAAATATGAAATTTGACTTATATTGGATATAAAATGTTAAGCAGTGATTTTCTAAAAGGGTTAAATTGTATAAGTTAATAGATGATTTGAGTTGTAGTGTGGAAGTTTGATTTAACTTAAAAATGGGAATTTAAATAAAAATGGGATTATAAGCTTAACTTTGTAATTGATAATTGATGTATGAATTGCATAAATTTAAGGTAAAAGAAAACACCAAGTTATTGTAAAGTAAAGTTAAGCCACTTATAGTGGATTTTTACTGTATGTAAGGGAATTATAATTAAAATTGGATGTTCATTTAATTAAGATGTAAATTAATAAAATTATAGGTTAAATGGTATCCAAATAATGAATTTTGAAAGGTAAAATAAATTTGATAAGTTAAGGGTGAGAAAAATTGAATTGGTTTAAAATGTTAATAAATGGATAGTTAAATGGAAATTTGGAATATAACTTAATTTGGAAATTGGTGATTTGTTTCAAATTGGAAGTTTAAGTAAATGAAATAAAATGGAAATTAAGTTTAATTTATGAAATGGTAGTATAAAAATTTAAGTGTTAAATAAATTGTTAAAATGCAAAGAATAGGAAAATTGTACACTTGAAGGTAATAAGTGAATTATTGAAATTTGATATTTATTTGTGAAATTTACTTTATAAAAATCGTAAGTTAAAGGGTGTTTAAATGACCATTTTTAAAGTAGAAAATATGAAATTTTATAAGATAAAATGGTTTAAATTGAAGTTTATTTGTTGCTGAATTAAATTAAATCCTTTAAGTTGAACCCTGAACTATTACCGTAGTCTTTAAATGCTGTCTTTGCTGAATTGAATTGTTTTGAAATGTAACTAATAGCAGCATTTTTAAGTGCTGCGAAAGCTGAAATTTAAATTGTTTTTAAAGTATTTAAGTGAATAAATGAGTTCAGTAAAGGTTAAATTTTGGAAAGTGAATATTTGATTTGTAAGTATAATGACTTCACTTTTTAATGGTTTAAATGAATGATTTTTATTTGGAATTATAAAGCATTTTGAAATTTATAACCACGGGTACATTTACACTGTTATTTGCATTGTTTATTTTAATATGGATATTTCTATGATAGTGTTTATTACTACTTAATTGATGGTTTGATGGATCCTTAAAGGATGGGCGATCCCAAGCATCCTTTATGTTATTATGCAGTACTATTACAGTTCACTTGAGTTGGTTTACATTGTATAAGTATGTATGTCCTGACTCGAGTGTTTTGTGTTTTACTTTACGCTCGGGTCAGCCTGAGAATCACAACTTTGGATTCACCTTCTGGAGCTAGAGATCTGTTGGAGCTTATTTATCTATCGGTTCATCGACTTCTTCAGTTAGTTCCTATTTTGTATTGTCTCGGTATTATTGATTTATGTATCCTAACTTCTATTATATTTATTTTGACTATGAAATTTTGTATATGTTTTGAGAGTTTGTATATAGTAGCTTCATGAACTACTATGGTATTTTATTTCCGCTGCGAGTTATTCTGATATTCTGTGTCTGTGATTCTGTGTTTGATTTTATTTGCTCCAAATTGTATTCGATCTATTATTTTGAATTATTCAAGTTTGACATATGTGGATTATTGTCGATTTGAATGGTCGTCGTTACACCCTCGATATCCCACATGATGAGTTGTCATCAGTGCCTATTGCTATGGAGTATCCAGACGTAATTGAGGAGGTGACAGGACTTTCGCCACATAGAGAGATCGACTTTCGTATGGACTTAGTAAAAGATGCCAGACCGATAGTGATGCCTTTGAGGAGGATAACATCTAGAGAGTAGTGGGAGCTCGAGGTGCAAGTGAATAACATATTACAACGAGGGTTCATTAAAAAATGTATTTCTGAGTAGGGCACGCCCATAGTATTCATCGCGAAGGCAGATGGTTCGCTTAGATTATGTGTTAATTACCGTGGACTAAATAAAGTAACAAGGAAGAACAAGTATCCATCCTATCTATTAATGACTTATTCGATCAGCTTCATGGTGCTAAAGTATTTTCTCAGTTCGATCTTACGATGGGATTTTACCAACCGAAAGTATCAAAGGAGAGTGTGCCAATTACAACATTTCATACACCGTTTGGTTTCTAAGAGTGGTTGGTTATGCCATTCGGGCTAACCAACATGCTGGCGTACTTCGTTAATATCATATACCATATTTTCAGGGATCGGCTAAATAAATTTGTTCTTGTGTTTAATGATGATATTCTCGTCTCCTCACAGATAGAGAGGAACACAAGACGCAATTGAGGATCGTGCTTGAGGTGTTGTGAGAGCACTGACTAAAAGCAAATTTTTCTAAGTGTCACTCCTAAAGGATGGAAGTGTGATTCTCGAGTCATGTTTTTTCTGAGCAACGCATTGGTTGTCCAAAACATTGTTTAAAATTGTATGATTGCATATATATATACCAATGCGTATACAAAGGGAGAATGTGTCTTATGTGGTGTAAATCCCAACACCGATACACATACATATTAACTATGTACACTGTATGATATATTGCAGTTACCCAATATATATTAGAGTATTAGAGTATATTTGGATATACTTACAATATATGCTAAGTATAAATTTGGTTATTCATGTCATTTAATTATCCATACATCATTTAATTAAAGAGAAAGAAATGAAATGTTTCCCTCTTCAAATTTAAGATAACTAGTAAAAGTCACACATAAATACATATATAAGAGTATATTTGATATATTCTAATTGATGTAAACATTAAATTTCTGTAAATCTTAAAAAAAAGTATTTTATTTTAAAATATTATAGATTGGATCTAAAGTCCTCTTTATACTTCATCGGCCCAATAGATCATAAAGGAATTTATTTGAAATTAAACTTTAACTCCACTGTGGGATGGCCCAGTTTCTTCAAACAACATGATTAAATCACTTTAAATTATTTAAATCTCATATTTACTTCAGATTTGATTTTCAAACGGTCCTGAAACATAATTTTGACTTTGAAATGGGTTCAAAATGTGCTAAAATATACAGATACATATATAATATAATGTGAGATGATAAATCACTCATCAAACACCAAAAAACGGAAGATATGCACACAAATATTGGAGAAGAAAAATGACAAAGCTTCGCTGCTTTGATCAGAAAATATGAGAAGAAAAGCGATGGGCTAGGCCTATTTTTATAGGCGCTCAAATCAGTCGTATCCGTTAGATTTATAATAATTAAATCCGAACCGTTCAGCAAAGATTCAACCCTAACCGCCAGCAGTAGACCGGGGGTCCATGCGATTATTATTATTTATTTCCTTTTGTTCATTTTTAATTACTTTTGTTTTGAAAACTCCAAACTATAGTAACTTCTTTGTTTGAACTTTGATCGCAAAACTCCAAGTATAAAAGTTGCTTAAAAATTGCAATGAACACAATGGTGTACGTTTCATGGCCAAATTATGATGTTTTCTCAAATTCCATTTTTGATCTTTAGTAATTATTTATTAATTACCGTTAATTTTATGGAGTGTTACATGATCTAGATGTAGTCATAATCCAGGTGGGCATCCCCACATAACCTCTTTATATGAGCACTTTGAAACTTCGAGTCATCAATGGTCTCTTACATACGTCACCATAATGGAACCCAATCGTTATTCCATATCGTTTATCTTCATAGAAGAACACAATCTTCATTATACTCATAATTTCCCATTATTAACTTTCCCTTATGGATCACCATCATAACTCCCATCATTGCATTGTCATCATCGAAAAACATCTAGACACCTCGCGTAAGCCATTGAGTTATTATACCAAAATTTTGAAGTTGTTGCGTCGAAGCATCACGTCATCACTTCATTAATTAGTGTAATACCCCATAAATTTAAGTAATATAAAAATAAATGGAACTAATGTTAATTAAATAAATAAATATAAGAAGGGGCAAAATAGTTATTTTTAAGACTTTGAAATTTGACAACGAAACCAGCGCCATCGCGAACATCTTTATTTTCTAATTCATGCAGTATATTGGTTTTGTCATTAGGAGTTCGTATGATGGAGATATGGCCGAAAATGTCATTGAATCAAATGGGTGCTACGCGATCTGAATTTAAATTTAAAAATTAGCGAACAATTAAGTTTTTCCCTCCTTTGACATAAAACAGCAAGTATATATCCCATTTTCTCATTTTAGAAACCAACTATATGGCTTATTCTTCCTCCTCCATTCTTCTAGTAAACTACTTCTACTAAAATTTAGACAACTCAGTCAATTCTTTATCAATCAAACAAAACTTAAAGAATGCGAAGCAAACAAATGGGCCTATGACCCAAAAATGATTTAGAGATGGAAATTCAAGGAGAGGAAGTGAAACAACCCCAAACAACGAATCTTTGGACTGGAAACGACAAATTGATGAGTGATTTATGCTTTTCTCCTTCTATAATGCAATCTTAACACTACAAGATGAATTGTAGACTATAATAGAATAGATAACCGTGCATAAATGCTTTAAATTCAAAACTAAAAGGGTTTGAAGGGATTTGGTGAATATAAATGTTTAGAAACTAGGTTTAGACAAAGTTCAGAAATCTGAAAGATTTACACCAAAATCCATGAATAATTGACATAATTTGATTTAGGAACCTAAAGCTGGGTCTAGGCATGTTCCCTGATGATCTAGGAAAAAATGTGTTAGAACCTCTATTCTATGGTTTCAATGACAACAACTATACAATCAAATATATTATACATCTTATCAAGATTATAGGTATGTACTACGAGAGATCAGCATGCTCAAAGATACTGGGACTGCAAGACAAACAAAGATCTATGGACCATGCTATGATTAAGTAAGGTTATTCTAGTATGTTAAGATCCTATAGACTTTCATTTGGAATCAAAGCAAGGTCATTTCAATCTACATTAACATGTAGTTGAAAAATCATTAATACGGCAAGCACATTTCAAGAAGGTCAATCAACTGCTCGTCCCCCACTATTTACAATATCTAATTATGCTTGTTAGTCAATACGTATGTGAAAGCCAATGGTTTAGAAATATGGCTAGCAACTCAAAACAGATATGAAGCACCTAACACTGATATTGGCACTTGGACTGATGCACAAAAAGTAGAGGCATCTAACAATGCCAAAGCTATAAATGTATTGTTTTGCTCAGTTGACAAAAATGAGCTTTCATGTGTCATGCTTTGTAGGAATGCACATGATATTTACAAGTCACACATGAAGGCACGAATAAAGTCAAACAAACTAAAATTATGATTTTACAAGACCAGTTTTCATCTTTCAGAATGAAAACAAGCGAATCAATTATTGATATGTATGGTAGATTTCAAACCATTCAACACGATCTCATGGCACTTGGAGTCAAATTCGCAATTTTGATTTAGTCACTCGAATTTTAAACTCTTTGATAAATGAATGGGAAAGAAAAGTTTTAGCCATCGAAGAAGCTAATGATCTTTCTCAACTTAAAGTCGAAGAGCTAATAGGAAATCTGATGTCGTATGAAGCTAACTTGCAGGCTAGAAAGGATCAAAATCAAGAAAAGAAAAACATGGCATTCCAAACAAATAATGAAGATTCAGACTTAGATGAAGATGAGATTGTTTTTATTTCCAAAAACTACAACAAATTTAAGAAGTTTAAGAAGATGACCAGATTTCAAAATGGTGGCAAACCAAACTCCTCAACTCAAACATCGATTAAGTGCAATGAGTGAAAATTTTGGCCATGAAGAAGGATTGTCCACAACTCAATAATGATAAAAAGAAAAGCAAGTTTGAAAAATTCAAGAAAAGGAAAAGAGCTTTTCAAGTAACATAGGATGATTCAGATTCGTCTTCTTCATCTAACAGTGATAGTGAAAGTTACTCGAAGCAAGAAAATGTGTATTTTATGGCTAACGCTGAGGAGGTACGACTGAACTTACTTATGATGAAATAATGGAAACTAGCATTGAATTAGATGATGAGTATAGAGAAACAAAATAATTAAATAAGGAATATATAGGAATGTTAACTAGAGTACAATTAGAAAATGGATTATTAAAAGATGAAAAAACAATCTTAGAAGAAGAATTAGAGATTACTCAAAAAATGTGCTACGTTGTTGTCTCAGAATACAATTTATTAAATGATTTAGAAAACTATAAGTTAAAAAAGGTTAATTTTGAAAAAGAGAAGCTAGAATTATAAGCAAGTTTGGATTCTAGAAATATTGAAATTTGTGATCTTAAAAGTAAGTTAGATAAAATAACAAATAATGTGACAAAATTCAACAAAGGAAAACAAAATTTAGAGAATTTGATTAAAATATCTAACATTTGGAAATAGAAATGGATTGGGTTTTAAAGGCAAACAAAAGTCAAAGAAGTATAGCACATTATACATAAAATTCAAAAGGCCAAAGTTAGAAACTAAGATTAAAAATTCATACACAAATATGGTCAAAATATGGATTCCTAAAACAAATAATACACTAATTAGACAAAAAAATATTAATGAATATTTGAAGAAACTTGTACATAAAAATAATTAAATTTCTAAAGGAACCAAATTCTCATGAATATGGCTACCTTTTTTCCACTAACACGTAGGGCCCTAAACAAAAGAATGTGGGTACCAATTAAAATTTTCTTATTTTGCAGTTACCCAAAATCAAAATAAAAAGTAAAGAGAAATGGATACTTGATAGTGGTTGCTCCAAGCACATGACTAGAAATGCTCATATGTTATCCAATATAACATACATCGATGGTGGATCTGTGACATTCGGAGATAATTCAAAAGGATTTGTCATCGGCATTGGAGAAGTCATCAATATCGGTATTTCTAATTCTCCTATTATTACTAATGTTTTATTGGTAGAGAATTTGAAACATAACTTATTAAGTATAATTCAACTATGTGATAAAGGATTTAAAATTGATTTCGAGAAAGAAAAATGCAATATCTGACCAAAATAAAAATCTAATTTTTGAAGGATTTAGAAATCGTAACACATATGTTTTAAACATGAATATAAAAAACAATACTAATTTGTGCTTAATCGCAAATCATGTTGATCCTGGCATAAACAATTTTGTCACATAAATTTCAATAATATCAACAAACTTGCTAAAAATGAATTAGTTAGAGGATTACCTAAGATCAACTACAAAGTTAAAAACTTATGTGATGCCTGTCAATTTGGTAAATTAAAGAAAAGTTCTTTTAAATCTAAAATGGAAATCTCCACAAAGCAATCTCTCGAACTACTTCATCTAGATTTATTTGGACCGACTCAAGTATGTTCTATAAATCATAAGAAATATGTTTTTGTAATTGTTGATGGTTTTCAAGATATACTTGGACATTATTTTTAAAACATAAAAGTGACACTTTTGAAATATTCAAAAATTTTGCTAAACGAATCACAAATTTGATGACTTTAAAAATTAAGAGTATATAAAGCGATCATGGAGGTGACTTTGAAAACAAACTATTTACAAATTTTTGCAACAAAAAGGAAATTAGTCATAATTTCTCATTTCCACGAACACGTCAGCAAAATGATGTTGTAGAAAGGAAAAATTGAACTTTATAAGAATGTGCACGAACCTTACTAAATAGTAGTAACCTACCAAATTTTTTTGGGCTGAAGCCGTTGCTAACGCATGTTATGTATGTGTAACAATTAGACCAATGATTAAAAATACATGTTATAAAATATTTTTCAAAAAAACTACTAAAGCATTGTATTTTCGAGTATTTGGATCAAAATGTTTTATCTTAAACGCAGAAGATTATCTGGGAAAATTCGATTCTAAAGCTGATGAGGGAATATTTGTTGGATATTCGGATCGAAGTAAAGCATATAGAATTTTTAATAAACAAACAAACATTATAGAAGAAAGCTGCATGTATAATTTGATGAAAACTTTACAAATAATAAAAATGATGATGATGAAGAAGTTATAAATAAAACTAATATACCTATACATGAATATAATAATAATAATGTCAATAATAATAATGATATTGTGATAACTTCACCACCAAGGATATTGAAGGACCATCCAATTAATAATATTATCGGTGATTTAAATACAAAAATATCAACAAGAAAATAGTTGAATCAAATGAGTCATGTTGAATTTATATCTAATTCCGAACCAAAAAATTATAAAGAAGCATCAAAAGATGATTTTTGGATTATTGCAATGAAAGAAAAACTTAATCAATTTGAATGAAATAATGTATGGGAACTTGTACGAAGGCCAACCGATCAGTCTGTAATTGGAACTAAATGGATTTTTAAAAATAAAGCGGATGAAAATGGAAATATTGTTCGAAATAAAGCAAGATTAGTAGCTCAAGGATATAATCAAGAAGAAAGAATTGACTATGAAGAGGCATTTGCTCCAGTAGCACGTCTCGAAGCAATACGAATATTACTTGCTTTCGCATGTCATCATAATTTTAAACCTTTTCAAATGGATGCAAAAAGTGTGTTTCTAAATGACTTTATAAAATAAAAGGTTTATGTTGAACAACCTCTACTATACTTTCATGAAAATTATCCCAATCATGTATTTAAACTTAAAAAAGCTCTATACGGATTGAAACAAGTACTTCGTGCTTGGTATGAAAGATTAAAAACTCGTTTACAAAATTCCGTTTTTCAAATTAGGAAAATAGACTCTACTTTATTTATAAAACGAGAAAACGACGACATATTAGTCGTACAAATATATGTTGATTACATTATTTTTGGTTCAACTAATGATAAATTATGCAATGAATTTTCTGACATTATGAAAAATGAATTTGAAATGTCACATATTGGTGAATTAAACTATTTTAGGTTTGCAAATAAGACAACTAGAAAATGGAATCTTCATAAATCAAGAAAAATACTATTGAGATTTATTAAAACGCTTTGGAATGAAAAATATCTCAAGTAAACCAGCTCCGGTGAGTACTACGCTACATTTAAATAAAGATGAAAATGGACAAAATTCGATCAAAAATTATAACGAAGTATGATAGGATCTTTATTATATTTAACGGCTAGTAGATCGGATATTATGACGAGTGTATGTTTTTGTACTCGGTTTCAAGCATGGCCTAAGGAATAACATCATCGAGTGGTAAAACAAATCTTAAGATATTTAACAAACACTACAAAGTATGGACTTTTCTACCCAAAAGGAAGCCCGTTCGAACTCGTGTCATATAGTGATGCTGATTTTAGGGGTTGTAAAATAGATAGAAAAAGCACAAGTGGCACATGTCATTTTATTAGTCAATCTTTAGTTTGGTGGTTTATTAAAAAACAAAACTATGTTTCGCTCTCGACATGTGAAGCCGAATACATCTCAACAGCTTTAACATGTGCACAAGTATTCTATATGCAACAAACTCTTCTAGATTTTGATAAAATCATATCAAATTATCCTATATATTGTGATAATATTAGTTTTATAAGTTTATCAAAAAATCCTATTAACCATTCTCAAACAAAACATATTGATATTCGTCACCATTTTCTAATAATATGGAAAAAGGAAGTATATCACTAGAATTTGTAAATACCGAAAATTAAATAGTTGATATTTTCACTAAACCACTAAGCGAACTAACTTTTATTAAATTGAGATGAGATCTAGGAATATGTTCTTACAATGAATTGGTAAACTAAAATAAAAATTTTATTTAACATATAAATTATACACAATGAAATTTGAATACTTAAGCCCAAAATAATTTTATCCTCATAAAAATAACTAAGTTTGTTAAAATTCTCTGGCTAATTTTTTTTTCTAACAAATAAAATGCTATATATAGTAAACCAACTTTCATATAAACCAAATTTTCTTACGAACTACATACATATATTTTTCTTTTACAAATCATCATTTGCAGCTATTTCAACTTAAAATGTCTTCCGATCATGACTCCACTTATTCAACTATCGACTATGATCATCCTCATCAAATAGCACCTACGTTTCACCAACTAAATCCACACCACCATCAATTTGCTTAGCCTCTCTAAACATTATTGCATCACCTACATATCACATTGGCTTCTCTCTTAAGGAAATGAAAGCCAAATGGTCAATTGATCTACAATCAACATCTCCCACCGTCAAAGTTGATGAAATATATCACTATCAACAAGAAATGATGGGAGTTCAACATGAAATGTATTATGAGCAACGACGTTAAGGATCTCATCTAAATTTTCTCAAAAAATGTATTCTATCAATTTGTGGTCATTCACCAACAAAAAGTTGCATACATCAAAAATCTCCTCACTTACAAGAAACTTGCATAAAAGCGTATAACATTACTCCAAGAAATTTATGCAAGCCAGGACCATCAAACCAAGACTGGATTGACACTCCAGCTCGTCCAAGTTCGTCTCCACTCAAGCCATTAATTCATGACATAAAGGTTGAACTGAATTCATGGGATATACAACAAATTAAAAACTACGACCTCTTTGACAACAACTAAAATTATGATAAGCATTTCATAAAAAATAAGTTTCCTTTGTAATTTTTTAATATATATATATACTATTCTCTATAAAATTTCTCTTGAAATTTCAATAAATAAAGATTGACATTTTCATTTTAACGAATAATTTCTGAGAAAACAGACCACGGACGTCTGTGGCAATATCGTAGACGTCTGTCAAAGATTTCAGGAAAACAATTTTTTAAAACCATAGCCATCTGTGATAATTCACATATGTCTATTGCTAGTTTCAAGAAACTATTTCTTGAAACCACAGACGTCTGTGAAAACTCACAGACGTTTGTTATATGTTTCAGATAATTTTTTTTTCTATAACCACAAATGTCTATTATACTCCCACAAACGTCTGTCGCTACTCCAATTCTACTTTACCAGCAGCCTTATATATTATTTTTTTTACCCTTTTTCAAACTTTCACAAGCCTATTCTCAATCTACACCCAAACCCTAATTCTTAAAATCTCAAATTGCTCGCTAATGGCTCCCAAGGTAAAAACTCCGGTTAGCAAACGATCCAAGAAAGGTCAATCCTCTTTTTCTCAAAACCACTTAGTCAATGATGCCCTCATTCAAGATTGGCTTCTAAATATCATGATTGCTAACAGGAGATTTGACAAGCTCAAATAAAAGTAGCTTCCTTCCGGCCCATTCTACAAATTATGCAAATTTGGTGAATATGGCATTTAAGAACTCACTGTCGCCTCCGACTATCGGGATTTAATCAATTTCGACAAAAAGGAGGTAGAAATTGATCGATTGGAAATCTTTCTTTTTTACGCCAATTTGTGTAGTAGTGATTTTGAACTCCTAACAATGATGATTGTTGGTTATGGACGATTGTTTACGGATGTGTTTTAAAGATTAGCATAAACACCATTGGTCGTATCTTAATTGTTCTTCATTCGAAATCGATTTAGAAGAAGTTCAAAACCATAGGAATTTACTGCGAGATGAAATAACTCATAAAGTTTGGGAAGATAGGATGCCACAGTGGAAATCTGTTTACTTATGTCTAAAAGCTAGCTTGTTAAACCATATGATTATCAATATGATAATTCCACGCCTAGGAAGTTATGAACAAATCTACGACAACGACCACAAAGCCCTTTATGCTATTTTTGGTGGGATACAAATAAATTGCGCTAAGTTCATGACGAAATAAAAAGATTTTGGTCTCATCACCGACGCACGATTATATATGATTCATATATTATGCGTCTCTTACATACTCTTGGGGTACCCTCTTATATATCTCATTTTGAAGAAATCCCTATCTAAGAGAGTGAAATAAGATTTTTATCTTAAATGCATCTTCCCCAACAACCACCCCCAATTATCTTCCTGGAACAATGGTCCTTGCAACAGCTACAACAAGTGCATCTTGGTCCTCAACCCACTCCTGCTCCTCAACATACTTATTCACCTCGTCCTTCACAGCAACCTACCTCCTCAAGTCATGCTACCAAATACTATTCCAATTCAGAGATTCAAAAAACTTGTATTGAACCAATGCAAAATGAATCGATCCATGATTTAACACTTAAAAATCAAAGGTCAATCACGGCCAACCAACGGGCTTTAAACAGTAAAATGACTGGCTTGGAACGTTCCTTCTCAACACGTATGACTAAAATGGAAAAGACTTTAGAAAAAGTCATCTCCACCTTAGGAAAAGTAATGAGAAAGGTACGTAGCAGATCATCCTCTCTATCGTCATCTTCTCCTTCACCTACACCCCTTACTCAAACTCAAACACCAATTTACCATGCTCAAACTTCTCATGACAAAGGGAAGACTACTGAGCAAGAACAACCTGAAGAGGAGGAAGAAGATAGTGATGATATGTACTTATCCAACCCTCATCAATTTCAACATCAACCTTACATGGCTTTCCAAGGACTTTCCATTCAGGAAAATAAAGAATATGTGTGCTCGCTTTTATTATTTACCTTATTTAGATTCAATTATTATTCTCTACTTAATATAGTTAGCAATATACACTCTCACATGTATATATATAAGTTGCATTACATAAAAAGATCCTATAGACTTTCAAAATGGTGGCTGATGGAGACAAGAATGACAAAGAAAACTACCAATTCCGAACTGAAACCAAAAACAGAAATGCATACCGATCGATTGGTGGCCATAGAATGGTGCACCGATGGCCATAGACCAGTGCACCTATGAATGTTAATTTTGCTATGAACCTCGGCCGAATAGCTCAATATAAAAATATAATATATAATTTGACTCGCATTTTCTTTTATGTTCTGGAAAGTTATCGGAAACATAACTAGAGGAAATGATGGTACTACAAAATGAATGGGTATATGGAACAGTTCGGTTGTTATATAAGTGGGTATGTATATGTGTTATTGTGACGACCCGGAATTTTCGAATATTTGGAAGTAGAATATTTAATTTATTTTAAATATTCAGAGATAAATTATTAACTTTAATTTCAAATATCACTGTTTATGGGATAATTTAATTATTGAATTTAACAATTGAAAATAGGATAAAATAGAGAATCCTGAGTTCTGAGCTTGTTAAAAATAATTTGAAGGCTTGTAAATTTTATATTGATAATACTAAAGATAATAGATTGGTTGAAATTGAATTTAACAGCGTTTCGTTCAATTTTAAATAATACTATATTGTTGACCGGTCAATTTATTTCTCGCCTGAACTTTTCCAGACCTTTCCAAAGAATTATTGTAGCCAAGCTTCTTCTGCACGCCATCCCCTTCTCAAAATATCTCTACCCTTTTCACTTCGTTTCATAGCCAAGTTTTACAGAGTATCTGTAACGACCTCGGATTTTAATTAAATTTAAATGGATAATTAAATAAGTTTTTGAATAAAATTTGTGAAATAAACCGATAAAGTGGTGCGAGTTTCCCCGAACTCGAATAAAATTTTGTATAAATCATTTAAATTTAATAATATTGTAAATATTGTACATATATGTGAATATATATATGTATACGTGATATATGAGAATATTTGAAGTTAATATATATATATATATGTTGAATTTGAGTTTAAATCTAAAATAAGTGGTTTAAAAATACAAATAAAAAATATAGTAAATGAATGTAATATTGGATAGTTAAGTTTAAAATAAAATAACAAAAGTAAATTATATATTGATAGTTTAATTAGTTTGAATATTATAAGCAAAATAAAATAAAACAAAAATGGTAGAATAAAAATACACATAGTAACAAAATATTTAATAACTTATGTTGGAAGATATGTAGGCTGAAACAAAACCAAAGTGTGTATATATGAAAGCAAGAAACAAAGTATATATCCCTAAGTAATTAAGCAATGTACAAAATAATTATGTACAAACAAATAAAATATAAATATGCCCAAATGTGATACCAGCAAACAACAAATGCAAGCCTCCTTATGCCAAAAAAATATCTTTGATATTGTACAAAACAATATAATACATCTCAGCCGAAATGCAAGACAAAGCATTTAATGCAAGATCATTTCAGCCATGCCTTAGTACAAACAACATTATAACATATTGTACAAACAATATTTTAACATACTGTACAAAATAAAACCATATCATAGCCTGTAAACTTCCTTTTATACATATGAACCAACTTCATCCCATTTTCGTCCATCAAGCTAAGTAAAAACTGAGTAAATATCATCTTTAAACTTAAACAAAAAGCTTCAACTTGAACAACAATTTAGCTTAACTCAAACCAGAGATCAAGCTAGCAGTTTCCAGGATTTATGCTCTGTTCTTCTTCAAACAAATCACGGTGAGCAACCCTTTGACCTTGTTGTTTATTGCTTGAAGTTGCATTTTGAGCTATGATGTGGTTATGCTAATAGGGTGTGTGAATGTGACTGCATGTTGAAATGTATGTGTGCATGTTTATAGGAGAAAAATCACCCCTGTTCTCACTGTACAGGTTTAAGCCTATCCATTTCTTTAAAGGCTTGGTTGTTAAATAAAACATGTCCAAATTTACAAGGGTTTTTAAAATGGTTCAAGCTGAAATGTTTAGTAACTATTTAGAAATGGTAAAATAATAGTGATAAATCAAGTTCAGATTCTTGGGTCTAAACAGTGAGCAAAATTTCCCACCTTAATCCTTTGTTTCTGTGAGTAAACAAGTTATCCTTTATACCCAAACATAATTTGTCTACAACCATGTTAGATCGAGTTGCTGTGATAATTAAATCATGCTGTTAAACATTTGAAGTTCTGTGAATTGATTTCCCGCCTCTGTTCTTTGAGTTCAGTATGAAATGAATAGAAAGGAAAATTCAATCCCTTATGTTTTGATCATTATCAAGCTAGGGTTTAAATACAAAAGAGTGTATTTGAGTAAGAATCATATTTTTAAAATAGTTCAAGAAGAAAAAAATAATTTACAGTATGAAAATTCAAAATGTCAAAGGCTCAAAAATGCTTCTCTGTCAATTTCCAGTTTTCAAAATTTTCAAGTTTTGTTTCTGCTTCATCAAACAAAGGTGATCAAATCTTCAAAACTTGAACCGGTGTATATATATATATCTGATGTTTGTTTAAACTTAAAAATCACAAATCTGGAAATTTCTTGAAGCTTGACAGTATAACATAGACTCTGTACATTAAATTTTACTAAAAAAAAAAAGAAATTTTATGATAAACTCGAATACTTAAAATTGTCGATTTGATTTTATAACTTGAGTGAGCATTCAAAAACAAGATTTTTGAAACCAAAAATGCAAATTTTTCATTAAGCTTTTGCCGAGATAATGAAGGATGAACTGAAAATGAATCTTTGCCAACTTCTGGTGATCAAGGTGATCGTGGGTCTCGAATTCGTCATGATAGCTTGATTTGATGTTCGTGGTCGTCAGAAAAATATGAATATAAATTCTAGATCCTTAAATTTGTAATGCGAGATCAAACTAGGGTTTAGCACCCCATTTTTTTTGTTCACGCTTGAAACGACGGGCTGCACCATCATGGGTGGATCGGACCATGTGCCACCGGTGCGAATCGAAGCGTCGTGTGATGGTGAAGCTGGAGGCAACGTTTGGTGGTCGCTAATGGACAGGGGAGGCGGCACGAGGTAACTTTCCGATGATGTTTCTGATGATGGTTTTGGGTCGTAATGCTTCGATTCGCGATTTCGAAATAAAATTTGATTCTGGGTGTTTGCAACGGTTTGGTGGACGAACGTCGACGTGTTGGTGGCCGCAACTTCGACCGACGTTGACGAACTGGGCTGTGCACGTGCACGGCACTGAAATGGTGTCAGTTGTCTTCGGTTGAGAGCAACTCGAGTAGCTACTCGAGAAGATGCCGATTTGCTTCAGGATGTTACCCGAGTGCGTGAGTTCTATAGCATTCTAGTTTTAAAAAAAGTTTAAACTTAAACTGTGAATAAAAAAATAAAATTGTGGAGAAGAAGAGGGAACTCGGGGAAGTTGGGGAAGGAACTCGAGTTGGACTCGAGTAACTTGAGATTTTTCTCGGGATGATTCCGGGTTAAACTGAAAGTAGTTTAAAACTGTTAAATTATAAAGGTTTAAATTATCTACTTTATAAACTGTTTTATAACTACACTGTAAAATAGTAACTATCTTATAAACAAATAGTGATTTGGAATTACTTAATGTAATCAATTAAAGGGGTTTATTAATTAAAGGAAATTAATTTCCTCAAGATAATTACTTAATTTAGAAGTAATTTATTAATTTATGATCAAAGTGATTTATTTAAAGAAAAATTAATTAATTGGGTTAATTAATTAAAGAGATTTATTTGAGGGTAAGTAACTAATTAAGTAATTAGTAATTAATAAATGGATAATTTAATCATTTAATAAATTTACGACTTGGACTAATTAAATAAGTAATTAAAGGTTTAAATTATTAATTAAAGTAATTAATTTGAAAAGAATTTATTTATTATAGGTTAATTAATTAATGAAAGTGATTAAGAAATGATCTTAAGGATTAATTACTTATTGAAATTAAGGTTGGATATTTTGATTAATTGAAGTTAATTAATTATGTAATTGGTTTAAAAGGTTGATTTAATTAATATGAGTAATTAAGAATAATTTAATTAATTAAGTGATTGATTATTTATTTTATATCAAACGATTTATGATAAATAAATCAGGATTTGATAATTAATTCATAAATAATTGATTTAATTAGAAATTATATTGAATTAATTAAGATTTGAACTATTAATAAATCCTATTTTTAAATTGATTGGATTGCTTATAAATGTTGTTATGAGATGCCTTGAATTGAATTGTTTGATTTTTCTGATTTGTGATGCTCTGTGATATATCCTGATTTGTGTTGTGACCTGTAATTTATTATCTGTGACCTTTATATATCTGTGATCTGTGGACGAACGATAAGCGTTATAGTTCATATCGCTTATCAACTATATCCTGTATTTTTATCTGTGATGATTGAATGATGTTGCACTATTGTGTTGAACCCCTGGACTACACCTTTACACACACAAATATGGATTTCACGTGGAAATCGGTTAAGTCACAGATAATTTAAATTTGATGTTTTTGAAATTGAAATTTTAATTTCAATTGATTTTGAAATTGGAAATTTGGGTTTAAAGTAAAAAGCTTTTGAAATGGAATTTTCAAAGATAAAAGTTATTTTGAATAACTTAATCGAGTTTTGAAATTTTAAATAATTTGATTTAAATTTGAATTCAAGTTTGAAATCGAATCCTATGATCTGAAATTACGGTTAAAGATGATATAAAGGTGTTTGTATGAATTTAAACCATTTTAAAAGTATAAGTTGGGAATTTGAATTTAAACCAAGAACCTTAACTCGTATAAATGAGTCAGATTTCCAAAAATGAAAACTGTTTGTTTTCAAATGATAAAAGCTTTCAGATAAGAAATGGAATTCCAGTTTAATTAAAGGAATTTCAAGATTGAATTGAAATTTGTTTTTCCAAGTTATGAATAAATTCTTTTTGAAAGCTATGAATTAAATCTGTTTGTTTTTAACAGATTTAAAATGATGATTTATTCAAACCATTCGAAATGAAATTGTTTTGAAAGCTATGAGTTAAATCTTTGATTTAAAGATTTAACGAGTTAATTAAATTGAAAGGGAAATTGATTTGGAAAATCTGTGAATGAATCTTTGTGAAATTAAGTGAACTTTGTGAAATGAATCTTTTTGTTTAAAAGATTTGAAATGGTAATTGGGTAAACCATTTGTAAAGAAAGTTTGGGTTTAAGTTGTGATTTAATTGAAATCCCAATATCCGTATATTTTTAAATATTGCGCTCACTATTCGGTTTAGCCGGGAGAGGACCTTTGTGTCACATAACCCATTCCGAATAAGTGATTCGACGATATGGATAGCATTTGAAGACCGGTGTTGAAGACCGGATATTTTTCGAAAATGAAAGGACAACCTGTCGAATGTCTCTGCACTGAGTCACGCCGGTATAGAGATTTATATCACTCTTTTGTGACGGGAAGTCCGGACGTGATTGGAAATTATCCGGAATTGCAAGGGCTTCGTGAGAAGTGCCTTCGGTTCTGTTCGAACCCGGAACAGACTTATATGGATACATGTCTGACATTACACTTTGAGATATAAAGCCGATTTCTTTCAAATACATTTCTGTTTGGTGGCGGAGAATTTATTCTCTTAGCTTAACACCCTTCTCTGAGACGTACGAGCTCAGAGGTTATGTAGTTGAAATTTATCAGCGATATATCCCAATTTGGTAATGTGGCATACTGAGTGTTGCTGTGTGATGATCAATGTTTGATCATTTGTGATATGATCTTTTGTTTGATCATTTATCTTTGTGATCATAGGTTGATCATCTGTTGACCCAAAGCGTGGCTTTTTGAAAAAGCGTAGCTTTGTGGACGAGACTTCATCAGAGCCTCACAACCCGAAAATGGTCGAAACAGGATCGTTGCGGCAAGGTTATGAGGGTCGCGCCCTTTAGGGTATGTCATTTCCTTCTGGAAAAGGGTGGTATTATGGTATGGAGCCCTGATACTTACTCATGTGGATACACCTTCTTTATGATGTGTGATGTTGGATATCGAGCGCTCGGATAAAGGTCCCAAAGGACCGGGGGATGGCATATTCGTGAGTTACCTGTTACAGGGGTAACCCGGCCTTGTTGGCAGAGAGCAGTTTGTCTCTCGGGGCGTCCCGCCAGAGGCGTTCCCATGCGGCGGAAGGAAGTTCCTTAGCCTGACCATTTGTTGGAAATCCATTTCTCCAATACGGAACTTGTACGGTTTTAGTTGTAGAACCTGCCATTTACGTACGGTGGTCACCACTGTTTAGATGGTAGCTATAGTAGGCATACGATACTGGTCGTATGTTGGCTAAGATTAATATTATACTTTCGAAAATGTTTCTGCACTATGCACTAATGATAATATCCAATGATTTGCGTAGTAAGCATGTTTGACTATCATAAGAAGAAATCTCCTCCAATTCTGCGTTTGCATTGTGTGTGTGGCGGGAGGTCTTATGGTAGTTTCATTTTCCAAAAGCATTGCGGATTTCAATGTTTAAAACCTTTTGTGTTTGTTTAAAGATAAACTGTTTTTGTTGCTCACACCAGTCCCATGACTGATCCGGAGTTTATTGTTTCTTTCCTAAACTCTGGATGCTCAAAATTTTTCTACACGAGCAGTCTAGAGTTTGGTTTTTCAGATAGTCAGATTAGTAGGTTATCTGGAGCTAGTTCAGTCTTTGGATCGGACTGCACTTGCTTATCTTTGTGCATCGTTATTGAGAGTTCATGCTATATCTGGATTAGTGCTTTGAAGATGGAGATTATCCGCTGCTGATGTTATCGTTTTCTTTTCCGCTGCTATTTGTTGTATCATATCTCTGATGTATATTGATATTCATTGTATCATTCTGTTGTATCAGATATTGTATATCAATGTATTATTCATTTCTTCCGCTGTGTTATTTACTTAACTGTGTTATAAGCTCCGGCGAATCGGATTTGAACGGTCGAATCTACGGCATTCGAGTACAAGGTGAAGTACGGATGTTGATTTTCGAACGTGAAAATCCGAGTCGTTACAGTATCAGGGAGAATAAATTTTTCATGTAAAAATCAAAATCTCCCTCAACCAAAATCAAATTCCATCTCCAATTCATTGAATTTAACAATTGAAAATAGGATAAAATAGAGAATCCTGAGTTCTGAGCTTGTTAAAAATAATTTGAAGGCTTGTAAATTTTATATTGATAACACTAAAGATAATAGATTGGTTGAAATTGAATTTAACAGTGTTTCGTTCAATTTTAAATAATACTATATTATTGACCGGTCAATTTATTTCTCGCCTGAACTTTTCCAGACCTTTCCAAAGAATTATTGTAGCCAAGCTTCTTCTGCACGCCATCCCCTTCTCAAAATATCTCTACCCTTTTCACTTCGTTTCATAGCCAAGTTTTACAGAGTATCAGGGAGAATAAATTTTTCATGTAAAAATCAAAATCTCCCTCAACCAAAATCAAATTCCATCTCCAATTCATTCCAAAAACAAATCGCTTTCTCCTTTCCGACCGTTTAAACAAAATCGAGATTTAAATTCGAAATTGAAATCACGTAAAAACCCTCACGAGCTCGTGATTTCGCGATAGAGGCTTGGCAAGGGAGCTTGTGTTCGTCGCGGCACTCCCTATCTTCGCGTTCATCTGGTCAGTCGCTTGGGTTCTGACGTCGACTCGAGTTCGATTCAGTCGAGGTCTTCGTCGACGTCGAGTCTGGGAAGCACGGTCGAAGTCGGGGAAGTGATGAGGTCGATGTTGCATCTGGGTTGAAGGGCTGGATCGAATCTCTTGGTGGTGAATTGCCGTGGCTACTCAGGGTGGCTCGAGAGCCTTGGACGTGGTCAGCGACGTGATGGTGATGTGAGGCGAGCTCGCCGATGCGTGGAAGGGCTGCAGTTTGTTTTCGCGTGGGCATCGCGATTTCTTGAGGGAGGCGCGCTCTCTCGATTTAGGGAGGGGTCTCGAGTTTCGTTCGAGCTGTGGGTTCAGATTTAGGGAAGGCTGTGTTGGATTTAACTATAAGGTAAATAAATCTAATTTTAAAAATTTGAAATTATACATATAATCTGTATTTGAATTTTTCCAGTAAACTAGAAATTTATTTAGGGATTTATATATATAGATAATAATAATATAAATATACATTTATATATTTAACTGGCCAGTTTAGTTTTAAAATAATGGATCTAGTAAGCTATTAGTCTATTAACCTGTTTAGTCTATATAGTTACTGGAAATGATTTATTTAAGAGAAATTAATTATTAGATGGATGTTAATAAATAGTATAATATTATACGAGGTTCCCCTATACTTTGTTAAACTAATTTGAATTTGTATTTTTAAATTTAATAGGAAATGAATTTATATAAAATAAGGTTGTTGGGTTAAACCTATGCAAGTCAGAGAAAAAGATATAAGGGTTTAGACGTTGAAGTATCTATATAAAGTTAATTTAAAATTTAGTCTTTAGATAAATTAAATTTTAGTTTAACTTAGAGAAATAGATAGGAATTTATTTCCTGATTTATTTGGGATATTAATAAACTGTAAATGGTCAAACAAGATTTGAGAAATCGTGGAAATAAATTTATTTAGTTAACTTATATATAATTATTTGATAACGGGAAAATTACCTTATTAAGTAAAATAAAATTTATTAGATAGAAATTGATTTGTCCAAATTGTGAATATTAATGAAATCATATAATATGTATTCAAGGTTTAAACTATGAAGAATCAAGTCGAGATTGGATTGGGATTGGTTTGCAAATAAAAGGTGAGTTAATCTCACTCAGTTTAATTTTATTTAAATTTAATTGGTTAAATTTAAATATTGATGGATGGTTGAATTGATTGATTTGATTGATATGGTATATAGTAGTATATACCAATATATATATACATATTGGCATATGTATATATTGGAGTTGTTGATATTCCCGCATTATATAGCGGATGAGACCCTATGCGCCGCATAATAGCGGATGATATTTTATAAAACCCATATACCGCGATATTCCACCTCGAAGTGGAATTGGTATTGTGATAACATCTGTGGATGCAGGGAAACAGGTTGGAGGGATCCAACTGGATTCCTCAAAATATTTAATTTTGTTTAAATATTCTGTGATATGATTTTTGATATCCTGTGATGAATTATATGGATAATTGGATGTTATAGTTTGGTTGGATCGATTTGGATGTGCTGAATTATCAAAATCTCTAGAATGGAATTTTTGGAAAGAAATAAAAGAGTAAAATTAAGCTAAGTAATTCTAGTGAATTCGAATAAATTAAATATGGAAAAGAGGAATTTTGAATAAATAGAGAAATATTGAATTTAAAGAAAACGTATGTGATATTATTTAAAGGAATAAATAATTTATTTATATTCAATGTTTAAATGTAATTAAAAAGAAAGAAGGAATTTGGGAAATCTGAAACTTGTGTTTCAGTTTAAAGATTTTAAATCATAATGAGAAATAAAATCTGGAAGTTAATGAATTTGGAAATAAATGGATTAAGTAAGGAAATTTATTTCAAAGTAAAATAAATTGGGAAATCAATTATAAATTGATTTAAATACTTTGGGATTTGAAATTTAAAGAGAAATGAGATTTTGGAGAGATAAACTGGGTTTATAAAGTGAAATGGAATATCAGTGGATATTAGAAAATATAAATTCAAGGTGGGAATTTATAAAAGGAATATGAATTGGTTTAAAAATAAGTGTTGATTTATTTTTAAAAGATGGAAATGAGAAGTGTATTTCTCTGGATAGCCAAGTACGTTTTCAAAGCAAATTTTAATATAAGTTAAAAGTTCTAATTTGTTAAAAATGCATGTTTTAGGAAATTGATTATTTCTAAATGTTAATTTCCAAAGTAATTATTTTCAAAAATCTATTATTGTAGTAATTATATAAAAGTGATTTGGTATTATGTTTTAAAGAGGAAGTTAGCTTATATTTATAAAGTGGTTTTATTTTAAATATTCTTAAAATATATATTTTAATAAAGTATTAAAGTAGTTTGATTTCAATGTTATAAAGTATATTTAAATAAAGTGTTTTTAAATTATTTTAAAATTAAAAGTATTTTGTACTTGGTGATTCAGTGGAAATAATTATTTGGGAAATGTATTCCGTAAGCGGAAACTGTTTGAAATTGTTTTCAAATGAGCTTTGAAAATTTGGAAATATATCTTGGAAAGATATTTGGGCAAATAAATAATGTGGAAAATTATTTATTATGTGATGGTTGCTTGTGGATGTTAATTGATAGTTAAATAACCGACTATCAATATTGGCCAAATGCGCTGATCGTTTCGAAGAGACCGGGATCGAGTTTCCGTATACCGGGATTCTAGGTCTGGAGACTCGAATACCACTTCGATTCGGGTTGTACGTTTCGTGAAAACGATTTCGGAGTCGAAGATGGAGCAGTGAAGTGCAAGGGCTAGTCGCTACTAATCCTGAGGATATTTCCAAAATGGATGTAGTAGGAATAGTGCCTTCGGTTCCGTTCGAACCCGGGACGGACTTGTATGGACGAATGCTTTCGTGACATCGTCAGGTGGACGATGGGCATTCTAAGGGATATGTGCTATAAAGGTATCGTTTAGCCTCGAGCCTCATCAACCGGGAATGACTGAAAATCAGGGGTTATGCAGCAAGGCTTCGTGGGTAGCCCCCACTTGAGAGTAAGGTCATCCCTGTCTAGATGTCCCTTTATTTCGGATTAGTGGTGCGGTTGCCGATCCCAACCGTGGGGTGATTTTATTTGGAATTATCCAGTAAGGGATGATTCCGGCCTTGTGTTGCAGGGGAGCGGGCGTACTCCTCGGTACTGTGATCTAGGCCACGTACTGTGACAGGTGGTACCCCAGTGCCTAGTCATTCGTTGGAAATCCATTCTCCCTACGTGCCTTGTACGTTATTTGTTTGTATACCTAGTATGCTGGAATTTAATCATGTAACAATTTCAGCTATTTTAATAAGTATTTGTGAATAGACACTATTATAATATCAGAGGATTTTGATAAAAAGTGTTTTAGCTATCGTAAGGTAAAAACCCGACATGTTTATTTGTGGCGTGGTCTTACGAGATGCTTTTGTTTTCAAAGGATTTTGAAACTTTAATAATCAATTTGAGTGTGATTTTCTCACGCTGGTTTTCTAGACTGACTCGGGTATTGTTTTATATGATGCTCGGGTCAGACCGAGTATTATAGGTTACAGGATCTGATGATGTGGAGCTCAGGAGATGAGCTGGATGGCGAGACGTATCTTCCGTACTTGTTTATATATATATATTCCGCTGTGTTGATTGTTGTACTCTGTTGTATTGAGGACATGATATGGTTATTGTCCAGTTGTATGTTATGTGTTCTCTGGTGTATACTCTGATGCTATATTATATAAACAGATATAGTTTTGATTTGTGTAAAGATCTGTTGATATATATTATATTTTATTCCGCTGCGATGGTTAGATTCTGATGTTGTTTTCTATTTTTCTTCTTCTACCTTTTCTTCTTAACTAAAATGGTTTGATTTTCCGGGTCTGGAAAGTCGGGTCGTTACAGTGGTATCAGAGCTTAGGTTGGCGATAACCTTGGCTCTGGTGGGAATTTTGAGAGTATTAATAGATATGAGCGCGTATTTTTAGTGAATATAAAATGGTTTTATATTGTGTTGGTTGATTTATTGAGTGGCATATGAACCTTCGTCGGCACAGTCTGGACAACTGTATCGAAGGGGTTTCTAAACACTTGAATAGAACAGTTCGACACAATATTGTTTTAAATAGGGTGAATGAAATAATTTTGCCCAAATTATTTTGTATATAAAAGAAATAATTGTTCGAAATTTATTATAGTTATATTTGGATGCTTGGTTGTTAGAAAATGACAATAATGAGTTAGTCTCATTATTGAGTAGAAAATTGAAATATAGACTATAAATGAAATTTATAAATTGAGATAACCTTTATATACAAATGTGAATTACAAATGTGATTTATAATCAAATGAGGTAAATTCATAAACAAATGAAATTTGTAAATGTAAATTGTAAATGTGACTTATAACTTGAAATAAAATGTGATAGAATTCCAGAGTAATGTTTGGATATTAAGTTGAATGGATTTTGAATTTGAAGTTTTGGGAAAGGTTTAAATTCCTTTGGATTTAAAAATAGTTTTAAAGGTTTTGGGGAAATAATGGTGATATTATTTCATGAATATTTTTGAAATTGAATTGAAATCTGGTGGGATTTGGGATAAAAAAAAAGTTTGAAATGTTTAGAGTGATAAAAGCATTAAAATTCTCTTTCGGTCGCTGGAAAATAACTTCGATGATGACTGCAGCATCATCGATGTCTATTTTCGAGTTTCCAAAGAGAAATTGCTACCAAATTATTGGAAATTGGAAATGATTGTGAACTGGGTTGGTTTTGAAATTCAAAGGGAAAATTGTTTAGTAAAAGCAGATTGTTTTGGAAATTGGGATTTGATGTGATATACCAGATGTGTATGAGTTATTTATGGATTCAAAATGGTTTTGAAATAAACCCGGGCAATTGAATTCTGGGAATTCTATTTAAAATATAAATGTGGAAATTTAAATGAATCAACAATATAAAGTATAGAATGAAGTTGATTGAAATAAGAAGGGAATGAAAGTTTAATTCTTGGATTATAATTATGAGATGAAAATAACTCAATGAGTAATATAAGTTGGTAGATAAAAGAGTTAGAGAGCTTGAAGGTGAATGAATTGTAAAACTTGTATCCTAGAATTAAAATTTAATTCGAGTATATGAAGGTGAATAAAATATATTTGAATTTAACTTAAGATAAGTTAAATAAAATTGAGATTTGGAATTGAATTAAAGGTAAGTAAGTTGAAGTTGAATTGAATTGGATATAAAGGTAATGTAAAATGCTTATAATTGTGTAAAGAAATTCATATTCTTAAGTTCTTAAGTGTAATAATTTGAAATTTGATTATAAAGATGAAAATGGACTTAAATGAATAGTCCTAGATCTTAAGCAAGTAAGTTAACACTTATGAATAGAAATGAAATTGTAAGTCATAAATGGGAATCCATTACTTTGAACCATTAAGAGTTATAATTTGAAATTGTAATTATCAAATGGAAACGACTAAGATGAGCAATCTTAATTTTTAAATAAATCCAAACTTGAATTATAAAATAAATTGAACTTAAGAAAATTAAGTGAAGTGATATTTGGAATTAAAAAGCAAGTATTTAATTTTAACCAGCGGAGGAGCTAATTAGATAATAAATTAGTTAATGAAATTGAATTGTGAGTTAATGAAATTGGATTAAAATAGTGATGGTTTGAATTGCGAATGAAATCCAAATAAGTGAAAATGGCCTGGTTATTAATAAAATAATTCCAGATGAATTGAGTGGAAATTAAAATTCATAATGATTGAGTGAATAAACCAATTATATTAAATAAATAAATGGATGGAATTTGATTAAATAAGAATCAAATGAAAGATGGAAATAAAACTTTAAAGGGTTGGTTAAATGGAAAATAAACTTAAGTTATTGACTTAAGTAAATGTTGAATGGAAACTGGACTCAAACAGAAGAGTGGTTTAAATAAGTTGAGAAAATAGTTATTGAATGAATTAACTTGGATTGTTTTCGAGCTAAATAAAATTCAATTTTTGGAAGCTGGAGATGAATTGAATTTAAGGGAAAAAAAATTGGAAATGAAGTAGTAAATTGAAGTAAGTTGGAATTCATATGAAATGGGAGTTCAATTTGAATATATACACTTCGGTGGTGAAATAGTAAATAAATATAAGAAAATTTATATGAACTTAAGAATTGAAGAATGAAATTCTTAAGAAAAATTTGTATTGGAAATATACTTAGTAATTTTGGAAGAAAAAAATATATATACTAAGTGAATAGTTGAATGAAGACTAAAATTGAAGTTGTGAAATGCGATAGTTGTGAATAAGGGGATAACAATCAAAATGAATGTGAATAAAAGAGAATTGATATAACTGATAATCAATTGGAATTTATACGTAAGATGTACGTATATTATTTTATTCGCATAGCTATTTGGTCCAGATGTCGAACATAGAATTTATAGATAGATATATCGATCCGAGTTGGAAATTTTCACTCGATTTTCGACGGCGAGCCTGGATATGGATTGTTGATTGATTCTGGAAATTCTTTATCATAGTTTGTGACTATGCAAGGAGAATGACGGTTTCTGATCAAGAAACCAAATCTGAGTCCGCACTAGGAAGTCGGGTGGACGATACTAGTTCGGAAGTGAAATTGTGTGATCGATTGAGCGATCGAATGTGATATTGCGTACGGATGATATATGTGCATCGTACGGGCTTAAGTAAAGCAAATATTGAAAATTTGTAAAGGAAAGTATAAAATGACTTTGGAATTGTGATTGAATATTATTGCTTAGTAGGATATACAGGTGTATAAAAGCAATGGATAAATTGGGATTTTGTTTTTTTGAAGATAAATTTAATGGCCCGACAAAAAGGTATGTATTTGAATTTCTATATGAAATTTGATTGGGTTTTTGATCCAGCCACTTGGCTTTTTGTTTCTTTTTGAGATTGGGAGGCCGTAGAGCCATTTTGTAGTTGTACCGAGCTAGCCGAGCAAAGGAGACGCTGGCGAAATTTTTCGGGAATTTAGGGAGTTAGAAAATTTTGAGAATTTAAAATTTGAATTCAAATTTAAATTTGAAATGATAAGTAAGTGATATTGTTTGGGAAACTTATAGCTAAGTTTGAAAGATTAGAAAAAGGGTTAGTGTAACTATGATAAAAGATTGTTTGGTATGTTGTTAAAAACTATTTGGGTGAGGGAATAGTTAAGGGAATATGGATCATTCTTCCTAACTGGTAATTTCGGGGACGAAATTCTTTTAAGGGGGGAGGAATGTGACGACCCGGAATTTTCGAATATTTGGAAGTAGAATATTTAATTTATTTTAAATATTCAGAGATAAATTATTAACTTTAATTTCAAATATCACTGTTTATGGGATAATTTAATTATTGAATTTAACAATTGAAAATAGGATAAAATAGAGAATCCTGAGTTCTGAGCTTGTTAAAAATAATTTGAAGGCTTGTAAATTTTATATTGATAACACTAAAGATAATAGATTGGTTGAAATTGAATTTAACAGCGTTTCGTTCAATTTTAAATAATACTATATTGTTGACCGGTCAATTTATTTCTCGCCTGAACTTTTCCAGACCTTTCCAAAGAATTATTGTAGCCAAGCTTCTTCTGCACGCCATCCCCTTCTCAAAATATCTCTACCCTTTTCACTTCGTTTCATAGCCAAGTTTTACAGAGTATCAGGGAGAATAAATTTTTCATGTAAAAATCAAAATCTCCCTCAACCAAAATCAAATTCCATCTCCAATTCATTCCAAAAACAAATTGCTTTCTCCTTTCCGACCGTTTAAACAAAATCGAGATTTAAATTCGAAATTGAAATCACGTAAAAACCCTCACGAGCTCGTGATTTCGCGATAGAGGCTTGGCAAGGGAGCTTGTGTTCGTCGCGGCACTCCCTATCTTCGCGTTCATCTGGTCAGTCGCTTGGGTTCTGACGTCGACTCGAGTTCGATTCAGTCGAGGTCTTCTGTAATGACCCGCCACTCATTCCATAGAATGACGCATCATTAATAAGAAAGAAAGGGGTAGAAAATAGAAAAGAAGAGAAGAAAGAAAGAAACAACAACAACTATCTCACAGCGGAAAGAATAAATTATATTAATAACATAAACTATTACATAGTATACAACACTTATCAGAGTTTACACAACTATACAACACATACTAGACAGTTATAAACATCTGTCTATATATTACAACTCAAATACAATACAAGACTCTAACACAGATATCAACACAGCGGAATACTATATCTACGAACGCCGAAGCCTCCTGCTCCATTGCTCCTCCACAATTCGTCAAAGCTAAACCTGAATCCCTTGGCTACTCGTAAAAATTTGAGTACCCAAGAGTTTATAAAACAGAAATAAACAACTTGGGTCAGACATGGGTCTGGTGTGAGTAACAGGTTAAACTTGTTTAACTTTGAAAACCATTTGGAAAGAAAAGGTATCTCGTAAGACTTCCCGCACATAAACACGGAAAAGTTTTTACCTTACGATAACCAAAACATTTGATAGGAAATTTGTAACGACCCGTAAAATTTAATGGTTTTAAAAGTATATTTAACTGGAAATTTGTGAAATTTTAAACAATAAAATTTGAAATTAAAAATTTATTATTTGGAATACGTCTATTTGAATATAGCAACTGGTAAATTTTCATCTGATAATATTGAAGTTTATTTTCCTGTGAAATTCATTTCAAATCAAACCGGTTAATAACAGTGAATTTAAAAGTTTTCCGAAATCAAAATATGTCAACAGGAGAAAATTTATTCAGATCATTCTGAATCAGACTGCGAAATTCGTTTTTCCAAATTTGGATTTCTATTGCTCCGTTTATCTTAATTCTGACAGAATAGCAGCATTTCTGGTACCGATTCTCGACTTTTGATTGGATGATCGTACCACTAATATCTGTATACCGTTTTGATCGTCTCGTCGTGCTGATCTCCACGGTATATTCATTTGCTTGTTTCGGCATCAGATGGACAATGGAATCTATAAAACAGTTCACCGTATCGATACGTTTCGAGCCTCTTGTTAGTTGTGTCCATTCGAATTTCAAACAGCTCCCGCTAGCTTTTATTTTTAATATTTATTTCATCCGTTCCTAAAGTTAGCCGTTGCCATTCTTTTAACGTATTTATATTTTGCCTTCTCGTGTGGCCAATGTCCAAAGATTTATTTTTCATTGACCTTCTATTTTCCCTTGTGCAACTTTACTGGTTTAAAACAACGGTTATTAGCTTTTAATTCAATTGAGTCATTCTGGGCCTTCCTTATTCCCTTTATTTATATTTTTATTAATTACTTACCAAGCTTGGTTAGCTGTAGCATTCTTCATACCACTCTTCCCATTCTCTTCATTTCTCAGAGAAATATATCTAAGCCCCTTCTCACCTCATCTTCACGTTCCTCCTCCCTACTCAACCCACGAAATCATCTCTTCCCTACCGATCTCCAATACCGCCGCTTCTTCTCACCTCCGCCTGCCCTCGCCTGGCCAGCAACCGCCACCAACAGTCTACCCACACTCTACTCCCAGATCCACTTCCATCCAACAAACCCGACCTTTGCAACCATAGCAGCCCGTTCTTCTCCCCTCTGTCCGGCCAGCCCAGCAACCCATTTCGTCCCCTCTCCCTGACTTCCACCTCCACGACCGAGCTCCATGATCGCACCTCCGACCAAGCATAGCCCCGAACACCGCTTAGCCTCCTCCGCCTACCTCGATGACAGCTGTTCCACCTCCCCATCGGCCTGCGCGCGTAAGCCATCTCCACCCTACCCTCGACTTGCTGCAGCAAGCCTCCGAGCACCCACAACCGTGCGTCTTCCCATTGCCAAGCCCGAACCCAAACCCCGCTTTCCTCGGTCCACATCCCCTCCGATCCGCCTCTTCCCCGCATGCTTGCCTGTCCTCCTTTGTGCCTGCTTAGCCTAACATTTGATCCTAAGGTATATATATATGTATTATATACTAGTTTATTATGTATGAATAGCAGTTTTTATATGTCAAAGTTTATAAAAAGTCTATTTGCTAATTTATAAGCTCTGTTTATATATAAGTATACAAATATCAGATCTGCATACATATTAGTACAAGATTTCCGTGTATATATAGATGCATATAATATTATCTTAGCTTGTATATGATTGGTTATATATATAAATAGTTATAAATCTATACATATATATGTTTTGTACAATTGTAGGTTGGCATAGGTTATATTGTATATTAATATAACAAGTATAAGTTATATTCTGATTTGATATATAAAAGTATATATTTACAGTTTACTACAAGACTGCTATATGAAATGATTTGATAATAGTCTGTTGTTTTAAAGGTTCAGTAGACAAGTGTTATATACTCTATTATATTTTGGTTATATGTAATTTTTTCAATTCCTATATTTATAAATGCATACATTTGTTTACATGTACCAATATAAGTCTGCATAGTGGTCTATACAAAATTGAGTGTTCGCATTCAGATTTTTGCCTGCGTACATTTTCTATCTGCATATATATTGTTGCATGTATGTAAGTCCTATATATAAGCATATTAGAAATAGTTAGTTATATATTAATTTAATACACGGTATTATTTTCCAAGGTTGAGATGTTGCTGGTATTTCGTGTAAAGTATATTATAGATGTTAGTCATATATAGGTTCATATATACATTTGACTGTATACCTGTTAGATCTTATAAAGTATATTATAGATGTTAATTCATCTCATATCTGATCTGCTTTAGTTAGTATACATTATATTAAGTCTGGTCTGCATATTTGCTTGGATATGTAGAGTTGCATATGTTCAGTTATAGTGTACATGTATTTGTCTGCATGTATTATTTTCTTAAAGTTACAAATGATATATATATATATATATATTTAAGTGTATATTTCAAAAAAAAAAATTGATTTTTGGAAGATAAGTAGATAATATAAATCTGTTTCAAATTTATACCAAACTGATTCGATTTATTTCGATTTCTCAGCTTGTCTATTGAATTTCTACCCATCGGGCTTTTCTTCGAAATTCGTGCCAATCTTGCTTTACTTTGGAATTCTTGCTTGGGTTCGTAATTCATTTCATCGTCAAATATCTCTAGCCTCGGAAGGTGAGCAATCACTCACGATTAACGTTCTTTTATTATTTAAATTCGATTTCATTTGAAATAATAATTTAAATATGCTGCTGTAGTTATTTACATTGTTATATATGCTATTATCTATAACTGTTCACCTGTGGGATATGACACCATATCCCGTTGTTCTTATTCTATTGTTATTGATGATATATGCCTGTTGTTTTATTTTATATTATCTGTTATCACTCTGCAAGTTCCCTGTTAGTATAGAATTCACTATGGGTTGAAATGATACATACCCGAACGGACTTTACAATAGGAGAAAATCGTTATGGGTTGAAATGATAAACCCAAGCGATTTTCATTTGAATTGAAATTGGGATTACGGGTCGAAATGATATCTACCCGTATATATTTAGATTTCGGATTGAAATGATAAATATCCGTATCACTTAACCATATGATAAATATATATACAAATACCGTTGGTCCATATATATAAATATTTTGAAATTGAATTCTATGGTTTTTGGAAAGAAATATATGGTTTTATTAAATATTGAGCCTTAAATTATTATATATAAATGGAAATGATTTATATTGATTTAATAATGATATTTAATTTAATTAAGATGGATTTAATACATATAATATGTTAAGTATAAAATTTATATTTCAAAATAGATTTTGGTAAAAATTTTGAATAAGTTAAAGGTTGGGAAGATAATTTGAATTTAGTAAAGAAATTTTGTTTAATTAAACCAATTTAAAACTTATTGGAATTGGGATTTTAGATATGATTTATAGCTTGAGTTTGATTTAAATAATTTAATGAATATTTCTTGTTTAAATAAATTTAAAGAAATATTTAGTAGAAAATGAAATTTAAGGCTAGTTAAATGATATTGAATTTATTAAGTGAATAGTCCCTGATTAAATAATAATAAAGTTAAATCAAGATCTATATGAAACTGTTAAATTGAACTTTGAAAATGTTGAATATTAAAGCTTTGAAATCTATTGAAAATTTAAATGGTATCTTTAGAACTGAATTGAATTGATGAATTGAGCTTTGAATACATTTGAATTTGGAATTTGAGTTAATCGATTTGTGAGACTTGAGGAAATTATAAATACTTTACTTTATAAATTATTTAACCTATATACTATTTGTAAAATAGATATATTTGAAATGAAATGATATTTGGGTTTTGAAGTATAAATTTAATTGAAATGACCACGGTGTTATAATGTATATTTCCACCTTGTAGATAGTTCTGAAGATCCTTAGAGGATGGTTATCCCAAACATCCTTTAAGTTACTCGTATTTCAATTGATATTTCACTTGAGTTGGATTTATTTATATAAGAATGTTAATCCTGACTCGAGTGTTTTGTGTTTTGCTTTACGCTCGGGTCAGACTGAGTGATACATCATTCAAGACTCACCTTTGGAGTTTGGAGCTTCATTTGGAGATCCAACCATCGATTCAGCTTTCAGCTTTCCAGTTGATTTGTTCAGAGAGGTCATCTATTCGTACTGAAGACTTCACTGTATTTGAGATATTCTGTTGTATTTTATTTTAACTCTGATGTTTATATAGTAGCTTCATGAACTACTATTTTATCTATTCCGCTGCATATTATTGTATTACTCTGTGTCTGTGATTCTGTGATTGATTTATTTACTGCATATGCTGAGTTTTGCCAAATTTAAATTAACAATTCGGTATTTTGAATTATTCAAGTCTGGCATGTGTGGATTTATTGTCGATTTGAATGGTCCAAAATATCGGGTCGTTACAGTTGGTATCAGAGCTTTGGCTCTAGGCAAAGCTTAGCATATATAGTAAATTTATTTACAGAATCACTTTCGTTCGAGTTTAATCTCTTCCTTTTGACTCGATTTCCTTTGAACTTTGGAACGTTCCCTACGGTTCCAAAATTCATTCTTGTCTCTCTCTATTGGTATTCTTTTGATTCTGGAGTATCCCATAACTCCACTTCGAATGATCTCTATAAGAATAGGCGATCCCGCCGATCTTTGAATGTTTTGCAAAGGGGTGAAACTCCTTTACAATTGGCATTGAATCACCGAAGATTTATATATCACTCGGTTTAGATGCTGCTATCTCTTGATATGCCGAATTCTATCTCTTGCGATCGAATGTCAATTTGCCTTAGATTTCCGCATCGATTATATTCTTGAAGTCACGGTTGACCCGGTTAAGGTCGCCCGCGATTTATATAAGTGTATCCATCTACTGTTTTGTAATTAATTATCTCATTTTCGTTCGAACTTATCTTCGAATCAAAATTCTATTTGACAAGAGTCCCTCTAATTTGAATCTCTATCTTTGTTTTGAAATCCATTCGTGAATTGTCCTTTGAAAATCGGGTTTGTTTATATTTTAGAAATTGTTTTCTAAACCGAAATTATTATTTTGATAAGTATGATTATATTCTATATATAAAAGTGTAATGTTTTCGATAAAGATTATAAACCCTTTTCAAATAAGAATTTGAGGTTTCGAAAGGATTTGTAATTTTGAAAAAAAATCTATATAAGAAATTTGATTTATCTAAAAATGATTTATAACTAAAGGATTTTTTAAATTTGAATTCGAGAATTGAACCCCGGTGTTTTGAAATTGGTTTTAAGATTTTGAAATATATAATAATAATATGATTTAAAGGGATTTTCCGAATAAGAAATGTTTTAAATAATTTTAATAAGTTTCGAACGATTTCAAAGAAATTTCAAAAGAAGTTTGAGAAAATAGAAGTCCAGAACTCACTTATGTCGCTGGAAAATAATTTCGGTGATGAGTGCACGCATCATCGACATTGATTTTCGAGTTTCAGAGTGAGGGATAGGCCACTCTAGTAGCATTGCTACGCGAGTGATTTTGCGAAACTAATTTTTATTTCAAACTCCGAAGTAAGATTGATATTCGAAAGATATATGTATCTATATATATTTGAAACGATTTGAAATGGGCCGGTGTTCAGTCCTTGAGTTTCGGATTTGAAACCTATCTTTTGAAATTGATTTACTGATTTGTTGTTGATTTCCAACTCTTGAAATTTAAAATGATTTCTTCAACTATTTCGAAGGATCGAGCACTTCCAAATCAAGGTTAACTTTTTCAAAGCTAAGAAATTTCGAAAAAAAATAAAGTATATAAGTTTGGTATGTATGTTAAAGTATGTAGTAATATAAAAAAAAAAAAAGTTGAAACTACTTTGTTAAGTAAATGAATAAGGCTATTTTGAAATTTAGATTTGAAATGTTTTGAAAAGAATTTGGTCTTCAATATATTTTGAATAAAATTTAGTTAAATGTTTTAACTGGGTAACATCTTTATGAAACTATATATTTTACAAGTTGGAATAAATATATAATTTGTGCGTATGCTGTTTTATTCGCATAATTAATTTGATCCAGGTCTGAGTACACAAGTTCGAGGTGGATTACACCATTTCGTGTTAGGATTTCTCATTCGATTCTTAAGGGCGAATATTTGATATGGATTTTGGGCTAAATTCTAGAATTCTCTATCATAGTATATGGATATGCAAGGAGACTGATGGCTTCTAGTTGAGAAACCATATCGAAGTCCGCATTAGGGAAGTCGAATGGACAATGCTAGTTCGAAAGCGAACTTGTGTGATCGAACGAGCGATCAAAATGTGATTTTGCGAAATGATGGCGTATGTACACCTTATATTCTATTATCATTGATATATTTTGACGCTGAAATTGAAAGCTGTCGAGTTAGAATATCTTTGCTTACTAAAAGAAAATTTCCCATTTAAATTACAAAGATATATAACCCATAAAAGCAAAGATATTCAAATCCCGTATGGCTCTTCATACAGCGAAATTTATTTTTGAAAAATTTGATCCTTATATAAGATAGACCTTACGTAAGTATAAGATGATTTTGAAAATATTTGATTTGGAAATGAATTGGTTGACTTAAATTATATTGATTTGGAAATTTTGGATTTATTTTCTAAATCTATAACTTTGGAAACTTTGAAACTAAAGATAATTAATTTGAGAAGAAATAATTTGGTGAAATTGTATATGATTTTGAAAGTGAACTGATATTGAAACAAAATTGAAATTTGAGAACCTTGTGTTACTAAATACTTGATTTGGGAGTTGTCGAACTTATATAAAAATTGATTTGTATGAGTATGAAATTGATTCGAAAACTATAGATTTGAAAGGGTACTCAATTTGAAAGTGAAATCTTATATAATTGAAGTCTATATAAGTATGATTTGATATACTATTGATTTTGGAAAGTATTTGATTTGAAATTTAAATCTTATATATAATGGATTTTATATAAGTACGATATTTGAAAGTGATTTGAAAAGGTACTATATGATACATATTTTCGAAGTAAAGATATGGAAAGTACCTTCTGCTTGATATCCGATTTGTGGCCACATCTTGGATTCATTCTATCGATATTATTCTCTATGATTTTGGTTTTCCGGATATGATACTCGAGTGTCCTTCGAATTCCATGGCGTTACCCATGGTCTTATCGTTCTCTCGTGACTGCATAGCGCAACTGCCTGGCTGAGTCTTGCCTAGGGGTACGGATTGTTTCCTGGGGGATCCAGGCGTAACCATTGTGTATCCTGCAATCTGTGTAGGTCGTGAATAGTAGCGCAAATGCTTGGCTGAGTCTTGCATGGGGGTACGGATTGTTTCCTGGGGGATCTAGGCGTAACCATTGTGTATCCTGCATTCTACTAGTCATCATGGCGTAACTCGCAGGGCTGAGAAAGCTTACGGATATGGATTGTTTCCTGGGGGATCCAGGCGTAATCATTGTGTATCTGCGAACCATGGTTGGACAAAGGTTTTGTTCGTTTTGTTTGGATTGTACTTTCCATATCGGTTTTAAAAGTTTTTCCAGTATTTTCACTGGGTGTTGAAACAGGTCTACTAAGTACCTGGAGAATTCTAGTTTTGCGCCTGATCAACGCACTACCAGAGTCTACAGGAACAAGGATAAACTTGTTGAAACATCGAGTTATAAAAGTATTTTCGAAATAAAATTTGTTTCGTTATAAAAAAATATATTATTATAAAAGTATTTCTAACAAAGAAATTTTGTATTAATATTCGAAATTGAAATTCTAATGGTTTGAATTAATTATTCATGCCCGATTCTATTCCTTGAATCTACCTTATCTGCTCAGCTTTATTTATTTACCTATATTCTGTTTTCCAAGTCCTCCTTCTTTTCCCTATTGACTATATCTTTTTAAGTATCGTTTATTTATATACTATATGGTTTAATATATATATAAAAAAAATATAGTGTTATAAATAGAAAATTTTAGTGTTAAATATTTTAGAAGTTATAAATTAAATACAACATATTTAAAGAAATGATTATTGATTTATTAATAATATTTGAAAGTATCTGGAGATAAATTAATAAATTTATGAATTATGGATTTAAATGTTTACAATAGTTTCTTTGTAAATATAAGTAATAATGTAAATAATTGTTTTCAAATGGTTTTCATACATTTAAAGGTGTCATTTAAACATATAAATGGTATTTATAAAGGAAGCAAGAAATTTTACAGATGGATTTTTGAAAGGTTTTAAAGTATATAAGATAATTGAATTGCAAATGAAGTTTTCAAATTTTAAGTAAAATTTTTATAGTTTAAATTAATTGTTTAATCTTGACTTTCAATCTATCTTTTCTGTCTTGTTGTTTCTATTCTTCTACCTCATTCCTTTTCGGGGACGAAAAGTTTTGAGTGGGGGAGAGTGTAACGACCCGTAAAATTTAATGGTTTTAAAAGTATATTTAACTGGAAATTTGTGAAATTTTAAACAATAAAATTTGAAATTAAAAATTTATTATTTGGAATACGTCTATTTGAATATAGCAAATGGTAAATTTTCATCTGATAATATTGAAGTTTATTTTCCTGTGAAATTCATTTCAAATCAAACCGGTTAATAACAGTGAATTTAAAAGTTTTCCGAAATCAAAATATGTCAACAGGAGAAAATTTATTCAGATCATTCTGAATCAGACTGCGAAATTCGTTTTTCCAAATTTGGATTTCTATTGCTCCGTTTATCTTAATTCTGACAGAATAGCAGCATTTCTGGTACCGATTCTCGACTTTTGATTGGATGATCGTACCACTAATATCTGTATACCGTTTTGATCGTCTCGTCGTGCTGATCTCCACGGTATATTCATTTGCTTGTTTCGGCATCAGATGGACAATGGAATCTATAAAACAGTTCACCGTATCGATACGTTTCGAGCCTCTTGTTAGTTGTGTCCATTCGAATTTCAAACAGCTCCCGCTAGCTTTTATTTTTAATATTTATTTCATCCGTTCCTAAAGTTAGCCGTTGCCATTCTTTTAACGTATTTATATTTTGCCTTCTCGTGTGGCCAATGTCCAAAGATTTATTTTTCATTGACCTTCTATTTTCCCTTGTGCAACTTTACTGGTTTAAAACAACGGTTATTAGCTTTTAATTCAATTGAGTCATTCTGGGCCTTCCTTATTCCCTTTATTTATATTTTTATTAATTACTTACCAAGCTTGGTTAGCTGTAGCATTCTTCATACCACTCTTCCCATTCTCTTCATTTCTCAGAGAAATATATCTAAGCCCCTTCTCACCTCATCTTCACGTTCCTCCTCCCTACTCAACCCACGAAATCATCTCTTCCCTACCGATCTCCAATACCGCCGCTTCTTCTCACCTCCGCCTGCCCTCGCCTGGCCAGCAACCGCCACCAACAGCCTACCCACACTCTACTCCCAGATCCACTTCCATCCAACAAACCCGACCTTTGCAACCATAGCAGCCCGTTCTTCTCCCCTCTGTCCGGCCAGCCCAGCAACCCATTTCGTCCCCTCTCCCTGACTTCGACCTCCACGACCGAGCTCCATGATCGCACCTCCGACCAAGCATAGCCCCGAACACCGCTTAGCCTCCTCCGCCTACCTCGATGACAGCTGTTCCACCTCCCCATCGGCCTGCGCGCGTAAGCCATCTCCACCCTACCCTCGACTTGCTGCAGCAAGCCTCCGAGCACCCACAACCGTGCGTCTTCCCATTGCCAAGCCCGAACCCAAACCCCGCTTTCCTCGGTCCACATCCCCTCCGATCCGCCTCTTCCCCGCATGCTTGCCTGTCCTCCTTTGTGCCTGCTTAGCCTAACATTTGATCCTAAGGTATATATATATATGTATTATATACTAGTTTATTATGTATGAATAGCAGTTTTTATATGTCAAAGTTTATAAAAAGTCTATTTGCTAATTTATAAGCTCTGTTTATATATAAGTATACAAATATCAGATCTGCATACATATTAGTACAAGATTTCCGTGTATATATAGATGCATATAATATTATCTTAGCTTGTATATGATTGGTTATATATATAAATAGTTATAAATCTATACATATATATGTTTTGTACAATTGTAGGTTGGCATAGGTTATATTGTATATTAATATAACAAGTATAAGTTATATTCTGATTTGATATATAAAAGTATATATTTACAGTTTACTACAAGACTGCTATATGAAATGATTTGATAATAGTCTGTTGTTTTAAAGGTTCAGTAGACAAGTGTTATATACTCTATTATATTTTGGTTATATGTAATTTTTTCAATTCCTATATTTATAAATGCATACATTTGTTTACATGTACCAATATAAGTCTGCATAGTGGTCTATACAAAATTGAGTGTTCGCATTCAGATTTTTGCCTGCGTACATTTTCTATCTGCATATATATTGTTGCATGTATGTAAGTCCTATATATAAGCATATTAGAAATAGTTAGTTATATATTAATTTAATACACGGTATTATTTTCCAAGGTTGAGATGTTGCTGGTATTTCGTGTAAAGTATATTATAGATGTTAGTCATATATAGGTTCATATATACATTTGACTGTATACCTGTTAGATCTTATAAAGTATATTATAGATGTTAATTCATCTCATATCTGATCTGCTTTAGTTAGTATACATTATATTAAGTCTGGTCTGCATATTTGCTTGGATATGTAGAGTTGCATATGTTCAGTTATAGTGTACATGTATTTGTCTGCATGTATTATTTTCTTAAAGTTACAAATGATATATATATATATATATATATATATATTTAAGTGTATATTTCAAAAAAAAAAATTGATTTTTGGAAGATAAGTAGATAATATAAATCTGTTTCAAATTTATACCAAACTGATTCGATTTATTTCGATTTCTCAGCTTGTCTATTGAATTTCTACCCATCGGGCTTTTCTTCGAAATTCGTGCCAATCTTGCTTTACTTTGGAATTCTTGCTTGGGTTCGTAATTCATTTCATCGTCAAATATCTCTAGCCTCGGAAGGTGAGCAATCACTCACGATTAACGTTCTTTTATTATTTAAATTCGATTTCATTTGAAATAATAATTTAAATATGCTGCTGTAGTTATTTACATTGTTATATATGCTATTATCTATAACTGTTCACCTGTGGGATATGACACCATATCCCGTTGTTCTTATTCTATTGTTATTGATGATATATGCCTGTTGTTTTATTTTATATTATCTGTTATCACTCTGCAAGTTCCCTGTTAGTATAGAATTCACTATGGGTTGAAATGATACATACCCGAACGGACTTTAGAATAGGAGAAAATCGTTATGGGTTGAAATGATAAACCCAAGCGATTTTCATTTGAATTGAAATTGGGATTACGGGTCGAAATGATATCTACCCGTATATATTTAGATTTCGGATTGAAATGATAAATATCCGTATCACTTAACCATATGATAAATATATATACAAATACCGTTGGTCCATATATATAAATATTTTGAAATTGAATTCTATGGTTTTTGGAAAGAAATATATGGTTTTATTAAATATTGAGCCTTAAATTATTATATATAAATGGAAATGATTTATATTGATTTAATAATGATATTTAATTTAATTAAGATGGATTTAATACATATAATATGTTAAGTATAAAATTTATATTTCAAAATAGATTTTGGTAAAAATTTTGAATAAGTTAAAGGTTGGGAAGATAATTTGAATTTAGTAAAGAAATTTTGTTTAATTAAACCAATTTAAAACTTATTGGAATTGGGATTTTAGATATGATTTATAGCTTGAGTTTGATTTAAATAAATTAATGAATATTTCTTGTTTAAATAAATTTAAAGAAATATTTAGTAGAAAATGAAATTTAAGGCTAGTTAAATGATATTGAATTTATTAAGTGAATAGTCCCTGATTAAATAATAATAAAGTTAAATCAAGATCTATATGAAACTGTTAAATTGAACTTTGAAAATGTTGAATATTAAAGCTTTGAAATCTATTGAAAATTTAAATGGTATCTTTAGAACTGAATTGAATTGATGAATTGAGCTTTGAATACATTTGAATTTGGAATTTGAGTTAATCGATTTGTGAGACTTGAGGAAATTATAAATACTTTACTTTATAAATTATTTAACCTATATACTATTTGTAAAATAGATATATTTGAAATGAAATGATATTTGGGTTTTGAAGTATAAATTTAATTGAAATGACCACGGTGTTATAATGTATATTTCCACCTTGTAGATAGTTCTGAAGATCCTTAGAGGATGGTTATCCCAAACATCCTTTAAGTTACTCGTATTTCAATTGATATTTCACTTGAGTTGGATTTATTTATATAAGAATGTTAATCCTGACTCGAGTGTTTTGTGTTTTGCTTTACGCTCGGGTCAGACTGAGTGATACAGCATTCAAGACTCACCTTTGGAGTTTGGAGCTTCGTTTGGAGATCCAACCATCGATTCAGCTTTCAGCTTTCCAGTTGATTTGTTCAGAGAGGTCATCTATTCGTACTGAAGACTTCACTGTATTTGAGATATTCTGTTGTATTTTATTTTAACTCTGATGTTTATATAGTAGCTTCATGAACTACTATTTTATCTATTCCGTTGCATATTATTGTATTACTCTGTGTCTGTGATTCTGTGATTGATTTATTTACTGCATATGCTGAGTTTTGCCAAATTTAAATTAACAATTCGGTATTTTGAATTATTCAAGTCTGGCATGTGTGGATTTATTGTCGATTTGAATGGTCCAAAATATCGGGTCGTTACAAAATTCGATTGTATTATAATAGGGTCTAGGGTTTTCAAATAAATATGAAATAGCCGAAATTTTTACATTATTAAATTCCAGCATACATAAGTATACAATCAAGTCCGTTATCACTTATTGGAATTTGGATTTCCATACAATGGCAGAGCTACCGGGGTACCGCTCATCACAGTACGGGGCCTAGATCACCGTACCGAGGATCACTCCCAATCCCCTGCAACACAAAGCCGGAACCATCCCTTACTGGATAATTCCGAATAAAATCACCCCATAGATGGCCGTCGCCAACTGCACCACTAAGCCGAAATAAAAGAAGGAACTCTCTAGACAGGGATGATCTTACTCTCAGTGGGTGCTACCCACGAAGCCATGCTGCACCTCCCCTGTTTTAGCCATTCCCGGTTGATGAGGCTTGAGGCTACGATTTACCTTTAAATCAGAACACATCACTTAGAATGCTCATCGCCCTCCTGACGATGTGTTGAAAGCATTCAATCCATACAAGTTCGTTCCGGGTTCGAACGAAACCGAAGGCATTATCTCGTTACACTCGTATTGGAATCACCCTCAGAGTTAACGACAATAACCCTTGCACTCTGAATCTTCATCTTCACTTGAGATTCACGACCTAACGTTAATTTGGATCGATGTGGTATTCGGGTCTCCAGACCTGGAATTCCGGTATACGGAAACCCGATCCCGGTCTCATCGAAATCCAAAACGTATCTTTTAAGGGCCAAGTTGTTTTAAAGTTAAAACAATTCAATTCTTATCTATATACACAGATAGATAACTCAATAAATAATCTACATTATTATCACAGCAGATAATTCACATTATCATTCCAATTCAATCAAACATCTATATCACAGATTAAGCATATCTCATCCGAGATATCAAACAATGAAATGCATTCAATATCATTCATCCATCCCTAAGTAATGATTTATAACATCTCTAATTAATTTAAAGTGAATTAAACTAATTACTTCATTATATAAATCCTTCTTACTTAATCATTAATTAAACTAATTAATTAAGCATACTATAAGTATTTATTCTTAATTAATCATTCCTGATTAATAATCCTTTAATTACTTTAAGTAATTAATCCTTAATTAATTTCAAAAATTAATTAACTTAAACCATTACAGTAATTAATCCTTAATTACTTCATTAATTAATTAACTATACTTAATTATATTAATCCTCAATTAATTATAATGAATTAATTATTTTAATCACTTATTATTGATTAATTAATATAAATTAATCAATCCTTAATTACATTATTAATTATATTAATTAATGATTCTTAATTACTCCATATTAATTACATTTAATTAATTAAATCTTTAATTATTAATCACCTTTGATTAATTACATTTAGTAATTAACTTCCCTTAATTACTTCTTCCATAAATTAATTGCTCATTAATTAATTATCCTTTAATTAATCCTTTGATTAATTATACAAAGTAATTAATCTCTAATTACTTTTACTATCTCCATTTAATTACATCCAGTAATTATCTTTAATTACTTCCTAAGTAATTACTCTTCACTAATTACATTTAAGTAATTACTTATCAAATCACCCAGTGATTTATCTTAAATTAATTTAATAAATTAATTTAAACTTATCAAATTTATTCCATTAATTACCTTAAGTAATTAATTCATTTAATTATTTCCATTAAGTAATTATACTTAACCAATTTCATAATTAACTAATTAATCAAATTAATCCTATTAATTAATTATTTAATAATCTCTACTTAATGATCTCTCATTAATTATTTATTATCCTTATTTAAGTATTTAAACTTAAATCAATCATTATTAATTACAAATTAATTAATTCTTGATTTCCAATTAATTAATCTCTAATTACCCAATTAATTTCTTAATTAATCATTAATCACTTGATTAATTAATTCTTAATCATTTATTAATAACCTATACTTATTTAAATAAATGATTCTTAATCCCAAATTAATTAACCTTAATTAATTAACTTATAATCCTAATTATTTAATTAATTAACACTAAACCTTTAATTAATTAAATTATTCTTTAATTACCTTATTAATTTAATGACTCCTATATCATTAAACCTTACTTAATCTTTAAAATAAAGATTAGCCTTTATAACCACTATACTTATTATTAACAAAAGGCTTAAAATATTTCAAGTTAAAACATTTACTTCTAAACTTCTTTTAATTCATTTCAAATTAAAGATTTAAAATAATTTCAAATTTAACTTTAACCAAATTTAAATCAAATTTACAATTCCCTTTTAAATCCAAATGTTAAGAAAACTTAACATTTATAAAAGAAATTTATAAGATTTCTAAATCAATTCATTTAAAATTCAAACCTCCTTTAAACATTTTAAATTTGTTTAACATTATAATTTAATAAACTTATTATTTCAACTAGGATACAAATTTAAATTGAATCCATACTTTAAACTTGATTTAAAACTAGATTTAAATCTTGCTTTTAAATTTTAAAATAAGTTTTAAAATCTAAAACAAACAGATTTTAAAAACCTGTAACAGGTCAATGACTTGAGCCCAACATCATAATACCCGAGTAAAAACTAAAAACCCCCGAGCCAAAACCCTATGTGCTTCAAGTCTTCCTTTTTTTTAAACTTTGTTATGTTAAAATTCTTAAAAACCAGTTATAAACCCACCCGAGTCTCCCTTGAAAACAACTCGAGCCAAACTCCTTTTTCCCCCAGTATTACTTCGAGTCAACCCAACATCTATTCGAGTACACTGCTTCTTCCCCAAATCTACAATTTCTTCCAGATGCACGCAACATACGTGTGCACGTGCACAGGCGAGTCGATTGCCTACGACCAGTGACACCATCGCTAGCACATCATCTACGACACCCATTCGCGATCCAAAACACCAGAACCTCGAACAAACTTCACCATCAAAATCGATCATCACGATCCAACCTGGAACAAAGTCTCGAACCACCACAAAGCCTGGAAACGCCTCGTCAACACATCTCCGACCACCAGAACGCCTGCGCTTCCAACCACAGCTTCGTCAACACCCCAGATCTCATTCCCCAATGATCGGTAACACTCGATTCACCATTGACTACGAAAAATGATTCGAGAATAACTACTACTCAAACTGGCCTTAAACCCTAAAACTCTATCGACAACCCACCACGGCGAATTGAAAAATGCCTCATCATTTTTCCAATGATCCCCGACCATCCACCATCCTCCAGCCTTAACCACGACCTCAATTCATCTCGCGATCACCAGAAATCAACAGATATCCATACTCTGTTCATTTCGAGAAATCTCACAAATCACTTGATTAAAAATTTTGATTTTACCTTTAAAAATCATGATTTATAATGGGTATCAAAATTATATCAGTGAATCTAACAATTATGATATTTGAATTTTATAGTTTTCAAAGCTTTTACTGTATTTCTTATATTTCAAATAAATTCTAAACCTATATCACTTAATTATATTTTTTTAAACTTCATCCATGCTTAACAAACAAATCTCTTTTGAATTCCTAATCATATCAGTGATTTGAAAATGAGATATTGGGATTTTGATTAAAATTTTAAACTCTGTTAACTTCACAGAATTGATATCAGACATGCATACAAAATATCAACATATATACAAATAATTCATACTTAAACAATCATGCAGGCATATTCATCATGGATTCATACATCAGATCATCACAAGATGTTTTAACTTGTAAATTTTCGTGGTTTTGTTTTCTGGATAAGAAGATGATGATAGAACTAAATAACAGAGATATTCTTCTTTTTGAAACTGGAATCATGTATATATTTAGTCATGCACATAGATGTACTTAAAAAAAATGCATTCACCAACATGCTTGATTTCAGAGATAAAACCTACAATATAATTATACTTAAATGTTTAGATAGTGATGTTACTCACCATTTTAAAAAGCAGAGAACAGAGCTACAAATCTGAAGAGCTTTTGAATCTTTAAAACTTAAATTATAAACTTGAATTGCCTCTTTGTTATTGGATCTTGCATGCATGCCAATTATCTTGTTGAGATGTTGCTTAATTCTTGATTTTAAACTTGCTTCCAGATTTTGAAAAGAAGTTGCAGGCTAAAAGCTTTGATTCCAGGTTTTGAAGAAAATGAACATGCTTTGTTTTGAGAACTTGTTTGATTACTGATTTGGTTTTGAAATAGTTTTGATTACAGATTTAGTTTTTGAGAAGTTTGGTTTGAGAGGAGGTAAATTTTCTGATTGTTTATGAGGAGAGGGTTTACATTTGCAGGCTGAAGATTCTTACATTTTGAGAAAGAAAATAGAAAAGAAATGAGAATGAAAGTAAATGAATATATATGTTTATTTGTGATTAAATAAAAATAAAGGAAAAATAAATTAAAAATGACACTTGTCTTTCTCATATCCTAATTTTACAACACATGTTATTCCATTGCCTTAGAGATTTACACTTGTCTTTTTATTTAATTTATATTTATTTTAAATGTAAAAACCTTTTTCTTTATTTATTAAATACTTATTACTTATTTATTTATATATATAACTTATAAAGAAATAAAACTAATTATTATAAATAAAAGTTTACATATATTTTGAAATCCAAAACTATTTGAATATTACCTCTTTCAAAATTAATTTACATTCAAATTATATTTAAAAATCCAATTTAAAGCCAATTTAACATAACACATTCAATTTGAAAATAAAAATCCTATTTAAATAAAAATCTATTTATATCTATACATATAAAACAATATATTAATCATTATTGTTTGAAAATAACACATTTATCAATTTTAGAATAATTTATAAAAGAGATTATAAATTACAACTATTACTAAATGAATTAATCATATCATAAGTAAATTGTATTTTAAACTTATATATATATATACCCTTAAATCATATTTATTAAGAAAATAAAATAATCCTTATTATTAATCTTATTTCAAACCATATAGTTATCTTGTTTAAATAGCTTTGAAAAGCTAATATTAAATAAATCCAGAATCTCCAAACTATAAAAATATACATTAGAAATTTAAAACAAGATTTCATTTATTTATTAAATTTCAAATCAAAGGCAATCTATTTACAATATATACTCATATATATATATATTATAAATAGAAATCATTTTATTAATATCTAAAAGATAAATTTCACTAATTAAATATCCATTTAATTAGATTATTAAACCAATTAAAATTTTATTATCAAACATTATCAATCAATTTAATTATTTAAACAGATTATTAAATTGATTATTGCCCATAAATTCCGGGATATTACATTCCTCCCCCCTTAAAATAATTTCGTCCCCGAAATTTAAAACAAAGGTAATTTAATAATCTATTTAAATCACAAACAAATATTATCATCCATATGCTACCATATCAACCAATTCACCCAATCAAACAATTCTAGCTATCCACACAAAATTCTGGATAGAATTTCCTCGAGTTTCTCCAAGTATAAATACCGGGATACTCGCTCTACAGAATCTAAATAATCAATACTACTAAACTATAGAGCTCCTACTCATCTAGATCTACAGAACTAAATAAGAATATCAGACTACAGACGAGTCTGACTCAACAACCAAATCCTCCAGAACTGCTGGTTCCAAAACCAGAGATAGATCATTCATGTACTCCCTCAGAGATACATGAAACACATCGAATCTCAGTTATCCAAACTGACAATTCAATCCAGTAGATCAAACACTTATCCAAATCAGAATATAGAAAAGATCCAAAACAACTCGAAGCTGACTTCCCAGACTTACCCAAACTTATAGCTCCCTTTTACTAGAGAAAACTTCAACAACAACGAAGTCTCCAACTTCGAATTCCAAATTCTTCCATCTCTTATCCACAGAATCCTTCAGACGATTCTGGGCTAACTACAGATCCTTCCTGATCAGCTTAACTCTTTGCTGATGCCTCCAAAAATAACAATCGCAAAACAATCCAACAGAAATGATCCTCTCAAGATCTACCCATAATCCAAAACACAACTCTATACACAAACATCAGTAGATTCCAAACTTACTTCTCCTATCCAGAGATACACTCCCAAACTGCTTCCGCTGCACCACTCTAATCTGGAGTAGAATGAAGATGCTGATGAAGAACACAAGCACAGACTGGACAACACATCCTAGAAAATCTCAGATAACTCAAGAGAATACTCAGACTATCGCAAGTCACTTTTGCGATCAACCCGGCCTAATTCCAAAGAAAACTATTCTCTTTTTACCAATCAGAACAGCTTACGCTTATCTATCCAATCCATCGAAGAAATGGATACACCCTACTGCTTCTGAACTTCACCTTCAAAAAAACTGCTCAGCCAGAAAACTTCCTGCCAACACAGAACACTCCGAGCTTCACTGCTGCCACAAATGCCAAAGACTTCTTTAAACTTGTTCCAAAGAAAACATCTTCGGGAACATCCATAGTCACTGCATCTCATCACACAGCTACTATTTCCAGAAGTTACCAAGATACCATCACTCGCTTCTGCCTAACCGACAGATCCAAATCTACTCATCCAACTTCAAAGATAAACTCCGAACCTTAACAGGTTTACTTCAGAGATTTGTGAAATCTTCACCACAGCAAAACTCACTCGAGACGGTATTTGGTCTACAGTCTCAACAGATACACTTCCAACCTCAACACTCAGACTCCTAATCCTAGATGATAAATTATTATCATCTCAACCAATCATTACAAATACCATATACTTTTAAAATGATACTTTTTATATTATAGAAAATATATCTGGGTAAAATTATTTCACCTTCCCTTTTAAAACAATATTGTGTCCGTTGGCCTGGTCCAAGTGTTTAGAGATCCCTATCAATAACGTTAGCTACTCGTATTGACCAGAATCCATATACCACCCAACCGATCAATTAACACAATATAAAACCATTTTATATAACTAACAAATACGCGCTCTCGTATATATATACACTCAGACTCAAACAGGTTGCTATAGATCCTATCTCTAATGAACAACCCTTCCGAACCTAGGTATTCACTCAACCTAGTGTTCTGATATTCACTTAACCAAAAGCTTAGGCATTCGCTCAACCTATGCTCTGATACCACTGTAATGACCCGCCACTCATTCCATAGAATGACGCATCATTAATAAGAAAGAAAGGGGTAGAAAATAGAAAAGAAGAGAAGAAAGAAAGAAACAACAACAACTATCTCACAGTGGAAAGAATAAATTATATTAATAACATAAACTATTACATAGTATACAACACTTATCAGAGTTTACACAACTATACAACACATACTAGACAGTTATAAACATCTGTCTATATATTACAACTCAAATACAATACAAGACTCTAACACAGATATCAACACAGCGGAATACTATATCTACGAACGCCGAAGCCTCCTGCTCCATTGCTCCTCCACAATTCGTCAAAGCTAAACCTGAATCCCTTGGCTACTTGTAAAAATTTGAGTACCCAAGAGTTTATAAAACAGAAATAAACAACTTGGGTCAGACATGGGTCTGGTGTGAGTAACAGGTTAAACTTGTTTAACTTTGAAAACCATTTGGAAAGAAAAGGTATCTCGTAAGACTTCCCGCACATAAACACGGAAAAGTTTTTACCTTACGATAACCAAAACATTTGATAGGAAATTCGATTGTATTATAATAGGGTCTAGGGTTTTCAAATAAATATGAAATAGCCGAAATTGTTACATTATTAAATTCCAGCATACATAAGTATACAATCAAGTCCGTTATCACTTATTGGAATTTGGATTTCCATACAATGGCAGAGCTACCGGGGTACCGCTCATCACAGTACGGGGCCTAGATCACCGTACCGAGGATCACTCCCAATCCCCTGCAACACAAAGCCGGAACCATCCCTTACTGGATAATTCCGAATAAAATCACCCCACAGATGGCCGTCGCCAACTGCACCACTAAGCCGAAATAAAAGAAGGAACTCTCTAGACAGGGATGATCTTACTCTCAGTGGGTGCTACCCACGAAGCCTTGCTGCACCTCCCCTGTTTTAGCCATTCCCGGTTGATGAGGCTTGAGGCTACGATTTACCTTTAAATCAGAACACATCACTTAGAATGCTCATCGCCCTCCTGACGATGTGTTGAAAGCATTCAATCCATACAAGTTCGTTCCGGGTTCGAACGAAACCGAAGGCATTATCTCGTTACACTCGTATTGGAATCACCCTCAGAGTTAACGACAATAACCCTTGCACTCTGAATCTTCATCTTCACTTGAGATTCACGACCTAACGTTAATTTGGATCGATGTGGTATTCGGGTCTCCAGACCTGGAATTCCGGTATACGGAAACCCGATCCCGGTCTCATCGAAATCCAAAACGTATCTTTTAAGGGCCAAGTTGTTTTAAAGTTAAAACAATTCAATTCTTATCTATATACACAGATAGATAACTCAATAAATAATCTACATTATTATCACAGCAGATAATTCACATTATCATTCCAATTCAATCAAACATCTATATCACAGATTAAGCATATCTCATCCGAGATATCAAACAATGAAATGCATTCAATATCATTCATCCATCCCTAAGTAATGATTTATAACATCTCTAATTAATTTAAAGTGAATTAAACTAATTACTTCATTATATAAATCCTTCTTACTTAATCATTAATTAAACCAATTAATTAAGCATACTATAAGTATTTATTCTTAATTAATCATTCCTGATTAATAATCCTTTAATTACTTTAAGTAATTAATCCTTAATTAATTTCAAAAATTAATTAACTTAAACCATTACAGTAATTAATCCTTAATTACTTCATTAATTAATTAACTATACTTAATTATATTAATCCTCAATTAATTATAATGAATTAATTATTTTAATCACTTATTATTGATTAATTAATATAAATTAATCAATCCTTAATTACATTATTAATTATATTAATTAATGATTCTTAATTACTCCATATTAATTACATTTAATTAATTAAATCTTTAATTATTAATCACCTTTGATTAATTACATTTAGTAATTAACTTCCCTTAATTACTTCTTCCATAAATTAATTGCTCATTAATTAATTATCCTTTAATTAATCCTTTGATTAATTATACAAAGTAATTAATCTCTAATTACTTTTACTATCTCCATTTAATTACATCCAGTAATTATCTTTAATTACTTCCTAAGTAATTACTCTTCACTAATTACATTTAAGTAATTACTTATCAAATCACCCAGTGATTTATCTTAAATTAATTTAATAAATTAATTTAAACTTATCAAATTTATTCCATTAATTACCTTAAGTAATTAATTCATTTAATTATTTCCATTAAGTAATTATACTTAACCAATTTCATAATTAACTAATTAATCAAATTAATCCTATTAATTAATTATTTAATAATCTCTACTTAATGATCTCTCATTAATTATTTATTATCCTTATTTAAGTATTTAAACTTAAATCAATCATTATTAATTACAAATTAATTAATTCTTGATTTCCAATTAATTAATCTCTAATTACCCAATTAATTTCTTAATTAATCATTAATCACTTGATTAATTAATTCTTAATCATTTATTAATAACCTATACTTATTTAAATAAATGATTCTTAATCCCAAATTAATTAACCTTAATTAATTAACTTATAATCCTAATTATTTAATTAATTAACACTAAACCTTTAATTAATTAAATTATTAAATTATTCTTTAATTACCTTATTAATTTAATGACTCCTATATCATTAAACCTTACTTAATCTTTAAAATAAAGATTAGCCTTTATAACCACTATACTTATTATTAACAAAAGGCTTAAAATATTTCAAGTTAAAACATTTACTTCTAAACTTCTTTTAATTCATTTCAAATTAAAGATTTAAAATAATTTCAAATTTAACTTTAACCAAATTTAAATCAAATTTACAATTCCCTTTTAAATCCAAATGTTAAGAAAACTTAACATTTATAAAAGAAATTTATAAGATTTCTAAACCAATTCATTTAAAATTCAAACCTCCTTTAAACATTTTAAATTTGTTTAACATTATAATTTAATAAACTTATTATTTCAACTAGGATACAAATTTAAATTGAATCCATACTTTAAACTTGATTTAAAACTAGATTTAAATCTTGCTTTTAAATTTTAAAATAAGTTTTAAAATCTAAAACAAACAGATTTTAAAAACCTGTAACAGGTCAATGACTTGAGCCCAACATCATAATACCCAAGTAAAAACTAAAACCCCCCGAGCCAAAACCCTATGTGCTTCAAGTCTTCCTTTTTTTTTAAACTTTGTTATGTTAAAATTCTTAAAAACCAGTTATAAACCCACCCGAGTCTCCCTTGAAAACAACTCGAGCCAAACTCCTTTTTCCCCCAGTATTACTTCGAGTCAACCCAACATCTATTCGAGTACACTGCTTCTTCCCCAAATCTACAATTTCTTCCAGATGCACGCAACATACGTGTGCACGTGCACAGGCGAGTCGATTGCCTACGACCAGTGACACCATCGCTAGCACATCATCTACGACACCCATTCGCGATCCAAAACACCAGAACCTCGAACAAACTTCACCATCAAAATCGATCATCACGATCCAACCTGGAACAAAGTCTCGAACCACCACAAAGCCTGGAAACGCCTCGTCAACACATCTCCGACCACCAGAACGCCTGCGCTTCCAACCACAGCTTCGTCAACACCCCAGATCTCATTCCCCAATGATCGGTAACACTCGATTCACCATTGACTACGAAAAATGATTCGAGAATAACTACTACTCAAACTGGCCTTAAACCCTAAAACTCTATCGACAACCCACCACGGCGAATTGAAAAATGCCTCATCATTTTTCCAATGATCCCCGACCATCCACCATCCTCCAGCCTTAACCACGACCTCAATTCATCTCGCGATCACCAGAAATCAACAGATATCCATACTATGTTCATTTCGAGAAATCTCACAAATCACTTGATTAAAAATTTTGATTTTACCTTTAAAAATCATGATTTATAATGGGTATCAAAATTATATCAGTGAATCTAACAATTATGATATTTGAATTTTATAGTTTTCAAAGCTTTTACTGTATTTCTTATATTTCAAATAAATTCTAAACCTATATCACTTAATTATATTTTTTTAAACTTCATCCATGCTTAACAAACAAATCTCTTTTGAATTCCTAATCATATCAGTGATTTGAAAATGAGATATTGGGATTTTGATTAAAATTTTAAACTCTGTTAACTTCACAGAATTGATACCAGACATGCATACAAAATATCAACATATATACAAATAATTCATACTTAAACAATCATGCAGGCATATTCATCATGGATTCATACATCAGATCATCACAAGATGTTTTAACTTGTAAATTTTCGTGGTTTTGTTTTCTGGATAAGAAGATGATGATAGAACTAAATAACAGAGATATTCTTCTTTTTGAAACTGGAATCATGTATATATTTAGTCATGCACATAGATGTACTTAAAAAAAATGCATTCACCAACATACTTGATTTCAGAGATAAAACCTACAATATAATTATACTTAAATGTTTAGATAGTGATGTTACTCACCATTTTAAAAAGCAGAGAACAGAGCTACAAATCTGAAGAGCTTTTGAATCTTTAAAACTTAAATTATAAACTTGAATTGCCTCTTTGTTATTGGATCTTGCATGCATGCCAATTATCTTGTTGAGATGTTGCTTAATTCTTGATTTTAAACTTGCTTCCAGATTTTGAAAAGAAGTTGCAGGCTAAAAGCTTTGATTCCAGGTTTTGAAGAAAATGAACATGCTTTGTTTTGAGAACTTGTTTGATTACTGATTTGGTTTTGAAATAGTTTTGATTACAGATTTAGTTTTTGAGAAGTTTGGTTTGAGAGGAGGTAAATTTTCTGATTGTTTATGAGGAGAGGGTTTACATTTGCAGGCTGAAGATTCTTACATTTTGAGAAAGAAAATAGAAAAGAAATGAGAATGAAAGTAAATGAATATATATGTTTATTTGTGATTAAATAAAAATAAAGGAAAAATAAATTAAAAATGACACTTGTCTTTCTCATATCCTAATTTTACAACACATGTTATTCCATTGCCTTAGAGATTTACACTTGTCTTTTTATTTAATTTATATTTATTTTAAATGTAAAAACCTTTTTCTTTATTTATTAAATACTTATTACTTATTTATTTATATATATAACTTATAAAGAAATAAAACTAATTATTATAAATAAAAGTTTACATATATTTTGAAATCCAAAACTATTTGAATATTACCTCTTTCAAAATTAATTTACATTCAAATTATATTTAAAAATCCAATTTAAAGCCAATTTAACATAACACATTCAATTTGAAAATAAAAATCCTATTTAAATAAAAATCTATTTATATCTATACATATAAAACAATATATTAATCATTATTGTTTGAAAATAACACATTTATCAATTTTAGAATAATTTATAAAAGAGATTATAAATTACAACTATTACTAAATGAATTAATCATATCATAAGTAAATTGTATTTTAAACTTATATATATATATACCCTTAAATCATATTTATTAAGAAAATAAAATAATCCTTATTATTAATCTTATTTCAAACCATATAGTTATCTTGTTTAAATAGCTTTGAAAAGCTAATATTAAATAAATCCAGAATCTCCAAACTATAAAAATATACATTAGAAATTTAAAACAAGATTTCATTTATTTATTAAATTTCAAATCAAAGGCAATCTATTTACAATATATACTCATATATATATATATATATTATAAATAGAAATCATTTTATTAATATCTAAAAGATAAATTTCACTAATTAAATATCCATTTAATTAGATTATTAAACCAATTAAAATTTTATTATCAAACATTATCAATCAATTTAATTATTTAAACAGATTATTAAATTGATTATTGCCCATAAATTCTGGGATATTACATCTTCGTCGACGTCGAGTCTGGGAAGCACGGTCGAAGTCGGGGAAGTGATGAGGTCGATGTTGCATCTGGGTTGAAGGGCTGGATCGAATCTCTTGGTGGTGAATTGCCGTGGCTACTCAGGGTGGCTCGAGAGCCTTGGACGTGGTCAGCGACGTGATGGTGATGTGAGGCGAGCTCGCCGATGCGTGGAAGGGCTGCAGTTTGTTTTCGCGTGGGCATCGCGATTTCTTGAGGGAGGCGCGCTCTCTCGATTTAGGGAGGGGTCTCGAGTTTCGTTCGAGCTGTGGGTTCAGATTTAGGGGAGGCTGTGTTGGATTTAACTATAAGGTAAATAAATCTAATTTTAAAAATTTGAAATTATACATATAATCTGTATTTGAATTTTTCCAGTAAACTAGAAATTTATTTAGGGATTTATATATATAGATAATAATAATATAAATATACATTTATATATTTAACTGGCCAGTTTAGTTTTAAAATAATGGATCTAGTAAGCTATTAGTCTATTAACCTGTTTAGTCTATATAGTTACTGGAAATGATTTATTTAAGAGAAATTAATTATTAGATGGATGTTAATAAATAGTATAATATTATACGAGGTTCCCCTATACTTTGTTAAACTAATTTGAATTTGTATTTTTAAATTTAATAGGAAATGAATTTATATAAAATAAGGTTGTTGGGTTAAACCTATGCAAGTCAGAGAAAAAGATATAAGGGTTTAGACGTTGAAGTATCTATATAAAGTTAGTTTAAAATTTAGTCTTTAGATAAATTAAATTTTAGTTTAACTTAGAGAAATAGATAGGAATTTATTTCCTGATTTATTTGGGATATTAATAAACTGTAAATGGTCAAACAAGATTTGAGAAATCGTGGAAATAAATTTATTTAGTTAACTTATATATAATTATTTGATAACGGGAAAATTACCTTATTAAGTAAAATAAAATTTATTAGATAGAAATTGATTTGTCCAAATTGTTTGAATATTAATGAAATCATATAATATGTATTCAAGGTTTAAACTATGAAGAATCAAGTCGAGATTGGATTGGGATTGGTTTGCAAATAAAAGGTGAGTTAATCTCACTCAGTTTAATTTTATTTAAATTTAATTGGTTAAATTTAAATATTGATGGATGGTTGAATTGATTGATTTGATTGATATGGTATATAGTAGTATATACCAATATATATATATACATATTGGCATATGTATATATTGGAGTTGTTGATATTCCCGCATTATATAGCGGATGAGACCCTATGCGCCGCATAATAGCGGATGATATTTTATAAAACCCATATACCGCGATATTCCACCTCGAAGTGGAATTGGTATTGTGATAACATCTGTGGATGCAGGGAAACAGGTTGGAGGGATCCAACTGGATTCCTCAAAATATTTAATTTTGTTTAAATATTCTGTGATATGATTTTTGATATCCTGTGATGAATTATATGGATAATTGGATGTTATGGTTTGGTTGGATCGATTTGGATGTGCTGAATTATCAAAATCTCTAGAATGGAATTTTTGGAAAGAAATAAAAGAGTAAAATTAAGCTAAGTAATTCTAGTGAATTCGAATAAATTAAATATGGAAAAGAGGAATTTTGAATAAATAGAGAAATATTGAATTTAAAGAAAACGTATGTGATATTATTTAAAGGAATAAATAATTTATTTTAATTCAATGTTTAAATGTAATTAAAAAGAAAGAAGGAATTTGGGAAATCTGAAACTTGTGTTTCAGTTTAAAGATTTTAAATCATAATGAGAAATAAAATCTGGAAGTTAATGAATTTGGAAATAAATGGATTAAGTAAGGAAATTTATTTCAAAGTAAAATAAATTGGGAAATCAATTATAAATTGATTTAAATACTTTGGGATTTGAAATTTAAAGAGAAATGAGATTTTGGAGAGATAAACTGGGTTTATAAAGTGAAATGGAATATCAGTGGATATTAGAAAATATAAATTCAAGGTGGGAATTTATAAAAGGAATATGAATTGGTTTAAAAATAAGTGTTGATTTATTTTTAAAAGATGGAAATGAGAAGTGTATTTCTCTGGATAGCCAAGTACGTTTTCAAAGCAAATTTTAATATAAGTTAAAAGTTCTAATTTGTTAAAAATGCATGTTTTAGGAAATTGATTATTTCTAAATGTTAATTTCCAAAGTAAGTATTTTCAAAAATCTATTATTGTAGTAATTATATAAAAGTGATTTGGTATTATGTTTTAAAGAGGAAGTTAGCTTATATTTATAAAGTGGTTTTATTTTAAATATTCTTAAAATATATATTTTAATAAAGTATTAAAGTAGTTTGATTTCAATGTTATAAAGTATATTTAAATAAAGTGTTTTTAAATTATTTTAAAATTAAAAGTATTTTGTACTTGGTGATTCAGTGGAAATAATTATTTGGGAAATGTATTCCGTAAGCGGAAACTGTTTGAAATTGTTTTCAAATGAGCTTTGAAAATTTGGAAATATATCTTGGAAAGATATTTGGGCAAATAAATAATGTGGAAAATTATTTATTGTGTGATGGTTGCTTGTGGATGTTAATTGATAGTTAAATAACCGACTATCAATATTGGCCAAATGCGCTGATCGTTTCGAAGAGACCGGGATCGAGTTTCCGTATACCGGGATTCTAGGTCTGGAGACTCGAATACCACTTCGATTCGGGTTGTACGTTTCGTGAAAACGATTTCGGAGTCGAAGATGGAGCAGTGAAGTGCAAGGGCTAGTCGCTACTAATCCTGAGGATATTTCCAAAATGGATGTAGTAGGAATAGTGCCTTCGGTTCCGTTCGAACCCGGGACGGACTTGTATGGACGAATGCTTTCGTGACATCGTCAGGTGGACGATGGGCATTCTAAGGGATATGTGCTATAAAGGTATCGTTTAGCCTCGAGCCTCATCAACCGGGAATGACTGAAAATCAGGGGTTATGCAGCAAGGCTTCGTGGGTAGCCCCCACTTGAGAGTAAGGTCATCCCTGTCTAGATGTCCCTTTATTTCGGATTAGTGGTGCGGTTGCCGATCCCAACCGTGGGGTGATTTTATTTGGAATTATCCAGTAAGGGATGATTCCGGCCTTGTGTTGCAGGGGAGCGGGCGTACTCCTTGGTACTGTGATCTAGGCCACGTACTTTGACAGGTGGTACCCCAGTGCCTAGTCATTCATTGGAAATCCATTCTCCCTACGTCCCTTGTACGGTATTTGTTTGTATACCTAGTATGCTGGAATTTAATCATGTAACAATTTCAGCTATTTTAATAAGTATTTGTGAATAGACACTATTATAATATCAGAGGATTTTGATAAAAAGTGTTTTAGCTATCGTAAGGTAAAAACCCGACATGTTTATTTGTGGCGTGGTCTTACGAGATGCTTTTGTTTTCAAAGGATTTTGAAACTTTAATAATCAATTTGAGTGTGATTTTCTCATGCTGGTTTTCCAGACTGACTCGGGTATTGTTTTATATGATGCTCGGGTCAGACCGAGTATTATAGGCTATAGGATCTGATGATGTGGAGCTCAGGAGATGAGCTGGATGGCGAGACGTATCTTCCGTACTTGTTTATATATATATATTCCGCTATGTTGATTGTTGTACTCTGTTGTATTGAGGACATGATATGGTTATTGTCCAGTTGTATGTTATGTGTTCTCTAGTGTATACTCTGATGCTATATTATATAAACAGATATAGTTTTGATTTGTGTAAAGATCTGTTGATATATATTATATTTTATTCCGCTGCGATGGTTAGATTCTGATGTTGTTTTCTATTTTTCTTCTTCTACCTTTTCTTCTTAACTAAAATGGTTCGATTTTCCGGGTCTGGAAAGTCGGGTCGTATGTAACGACCCGTATTTTACGGATCAAAACATTCTAAAATGATTGACCTTTGGTTGTATGGTTGATAAGTCATTTCTGGTTTTGCTTGAATTTTGCTTAAGTCCTAAGTCGTAGCCGACTTAGGAGTTTGGGCGAGTTAAGCAACAAGTCTGGGTCGAGTTGCCGACTCAAGGAACTCACCGAGTTAAGGGAGTGTGGTTGACCGACTTAAGGTAGTGACCGACTTAAGAGATTCAGGCGACCTAAGTATTCTGGGTTAGAGTTAGGTCGGCAACGACCTAAGAGAATGTTGGGAGCGACCTAAGAGTTTCGGTGAGCTAAGTGTTAGGTCGGCAGGGCGAGTTAGCGACCTAGTGGTTACTGGGTGTGTGGTTAGGTCGGCAACGACTTAAGGTTAGAGTTAGGTCGTAGTAACCGAGTTAAGGGATAGGTCGCTATGTGTTAGGTCGTCTGGTAGCTTGGGTGGTAAGGTCGTAAGCGACCTAAGGAGTTAGCTTGTTAGCGACCTAGGAGTTGCCGTGTTAGCGACCTAAGGGGTTAGCTGGTTAGCGACCTAAGGAGTTAGCTTGTTAGCGACCTAAGGAGTTAACAGTTGGCGACCTTAAGGGTTAGGCTATGTGTTAGGTCGTAACACTGTTAGGTCGCGTAGGTTGTTAAGTTGTTAGGTCGCTAGGATTTAGGTCGCGTAGATCTATCTGTTAGGTCGGAGAGTCTTAGGTCGGAGAGGCTTAGGTCGGAAACGACCTAGGGAGATAGCCGAGTTAAGCGACTTAAGGAAATTTCTGCTATAAATAGGAGGGGTTGTTCTCACTTTTTGGGATCCGGATTTTGAAGCGACGAAGTGCTGCCATTTTGAGAGCTCGACTTCTACACTTCTTCACTTCTTTTCTCCACTCTAATCTAGTGCTTCCATCCATACAAATCGAAGATCAAGATTGAAGATTCAAGAGCTTAGATTGAAGATCTTCATCTTTTCAAGAGAGATTTCTTCATTTGAAGCGGATTTGTTATAGATCTAGCTTAGTTCTTCGCTGTCCAGATCTGAAGTTGATATCTTTTGGATTGTTTAGGTGATTTGGTGAGTGGTGATTATCTCTCACACGGATCCAAAGGAGTATATCGGATTGTTGGCTCGTTTTGGTGTTAAAATAGAGATTTCCATGCATTTTCTTCATCCTATGTGTAGATCCATATAGATCCATTGTTCATGATGATGTTGCATCCATTTTATCATATGTTAACCTATGCAAGTTCATTCATCAAGTTTGTATAGATATAATCCATGTTTTCATGCTTATTGGACTTTCAACTCTTTAATTACGAAAATGCCATTATTGTTATAATTGTCTACTTAGATCATATTTGAATGCTTGATTGTTTGGATTGATGTTTGATTTGATTGATTGTTATGAACTAGATGATTGATGATTAGATTTAGGCCGAAGACGATTCAAAAGCTAAGGGAAAGGCTCTTGAATTGGAAAAGCTGCTCGTGGCATATGTAGCGGGATGATGAAGCTCTTATGCATAGATTTGATGATGTGATGATGAGATGAGGCTTTGCGAGGATGTAATGAAGCGAGGCAATCATATGATGAAGACTTGGTCTAATCCAGACGGGATCATTCCAAGCATGTTGATAACTCGGTGATATGATTCGAGTTGAAGATAATGAATGGATATGAGAATAGTCGTCGAGGAGGATGACTAGGAGGCTTGGATAGCATCGTTGTTGAAGGTTCTAGCATGCTCTAAGCAAGAGTACGTTTGGGCAGATTCGATAGTCCCAACGGCCAACTGTTGATGGTCGAGTACTCTGGGCAGATTCGATAGTCCTAGGCACGGGCTGCGACGACGTGCGGGAGTTATGTCTAGAACCGGGGTTTCCATTAGCCCTTGACGGACGACTGAAAGAATGTGCCGGTCATTCAATTAACGGTGATATCGAAGCAATGATAACAGTGATAGCCAGAGTCATGGATGTTTGGTTGTATCGTCATTCGGACTCAAGAGCGGCATTTTCTGGGTGCTTATCTGATTTAGGCCTTGGTACTTAGAAAACACCGCCCTTGACTCGAGTGATAGTAGCTTTACTTTAAATTGTATGCTCTGCTATGTTTTCTTCTGCTTAGTATGTGTTTGGGGGCTATCACTGTAGAATGAGGTTGGAGTGGGAGGGTTGTATTCCTATTCCTTTTCCTTTATGCTCTTTTGGTATGTTGTTAGTTAATTTACTGCTCACTAAGACTGTTGTCTGACTCAAGGCTTTATGTTTTAATTCTTATTGCCTTGGGCTGTTCGTCCATTTTGGGACGGGCAGACTAGGTAGCAGGTGACAGGTGCTGTTCTCTTCTCACGATGCTGATATCGAAGACGAGCTGGAGGGTTGCATATTATCTTCTTATTATATGTACTGGATATTCCGCTGTTTTGTATTCTCTGAGAGATATGTAGTGAGGCTGGATGTATTGACTATGTGGATGCTTGTATTCAACTATTATGGAGTTTTATATGATGTCATTTTGTTCTGTAAAGCTTCACTATACATATGTTCTATTGTATTTTGTCCATGCGCTGTGAGTAATACGATAGAATCTGTTGTTTTAAATCTTGCCTTGACAATCGTCCATGGTCGCCTGGCACACTTTACAGCGCTCTATCTCTAGATTCGGTGCAGGGGTCATGGGCGGTCGTCACATTACAGTTATGATACGAGATTGCGATGCGATGAAGAACATGGATTGGAACGAGTCTGGAACATAGGATAGATGCCCCAGAGTATGTATGTAATGCAAATGCGGTCCAATGACACTTAGTAGGTGATCTGGGCATGATGATATCATTCCTCTATAGTGCTGCAATGGGTCAAAGGAAGAAGTGGATGTTAAGCGATCGTGTAGGCTACTGGCAGACCAGGTCGTGAGTTTAATTTGGTAGCACGAGGACAATAAGTTTTCCTATAGTCTTTGGACGGTCCAGGGAAGTAAATTCTATACAAGATTTAGGTGATCATGGTCAACTGGTGACTCTAAAAGGAAAGAAGCCAAACAAGAGCATGAGTCCATACAAATATGATGCAATACAATTAGATGTATAAGACGGTCAGATGTGACGTGGTAATGAGATGAATTGTGGCCGGATGATAAACTCATATAATGTTATAATAATATTTTTGTAGTATATGTAGAGTAAAGTATGGCTCACTCACCAGGCTTATGTCTGACCCACTCCTATTTAAGATGTGTTTGTGTATATATATATTATATAATATATATATTTGGTTGATGGAGTTCAGGATGAAATGGTATCAGAAATGGGGATTTATTGATGTAGTGTATATGTGGAATAGATCGGTATAATATCTGGATTTGATTTGTATTTATGGGATTGGATTGTACTTGTATCTATGGGATTGGATTGTACTTGTATTTATTTAGACATGTGTATTTGACATTTTAGACATGTTCTGGTAATGTGACTATGGTATTGATTATTATTACATTTTATTTATTCCGCTGGGAGACTCTGAAAGTAGATATGTTAGTTAGAATTATATTCAATATTTGATATCTATAACTTGTGACCTATACATATTTTATCTTACTCTAATGACACGACCTTTTGATTCTAAGATGTTAGCGTCGGTTTGGGCATCAGACCCAGGGTCAAAATGGTGGGTGTTACATTTGGTATCAGAGTATTGGTTGGGAACTAGGATAGGAATTATGAATGTTCTAAAAGAGCATACTTGTATTTTCTATTATATATATATACACAATATAGGAATTCAAAGTACATATGTACACATCCATTTACTATTCCAGTTTTGTTTACTATCTATTGGAAAGTTGCTAATAAATTTGTAACGACCCGACTTTCCAGACCCGGAAAATCGAACCATTTGAGTTAAGAAGAAGAGGTAGAAGAAGAAAAATAGAAAACAAAATCAGAATCTAACCATCGCAGCGGAATAAAATATAATATATATTAACAGATCTTTACACAAATCAAAACTATATCAGTTTTATATAATATAGCATCCGAGTATACACCAGAGACACATAACATACAACTGGACAATAACCATATCATGTCCTCAATACAATAGAGTACAACAATCAACACAGCGGAATATATATATATAAACAAGTACGGGAGATACGTCTCGCCATCCAGCTCATCTCCTGAGCTCCACAGCATCATATCCTGTAACCTATAATACTCGGTCTGACCCGAGCATCATATAAAACAATACCCGAGTCAGTCTGGAAAACCAGCATGAGAAAATCACACTCAAATTGATTATTAAAGTTTCAAAATCCTTTGAAAACAAAAGCATCTCGTAAGACCACGCCACAAATAAACATGTCGGGTTTTTACCTTACGATAGCTAAAACACTTTATATCAAAATCTTCTGATATTATAATAGTGTCTACAGAAAGTAAAATAGAATCTAGCTGAAATGCTTGCATCTCACATTTCAACAATAGTTGGGCACAATCAAAACCGTACAGGCACGTAGGGAGAATGGATTTCCAACGAATGACTAGGCACTGGGGTACCACCTGTCACAGTACGTGGCCTAGATCACAGTACCGAGGAGTACGCCCGCTCCTCTGCAACACAAGGCCGGAATCATCCCTTACTGGATAATTCCAAATAAAATCACCCCACGGTTGGGATCAGCAACCGCAACACTAAGCCGAAAAAAAAGGGACATCTAGACAGGGATGACCTTACTCTCAAGTGGGGGCTACCCACGAAGCCTTGCTGCATAACCCCTGATTTTCAGTCATTCCCGGTTGATGAGGCTCGAGGCTAAACGATACCTTTATAGCACATATCCCTTAGAATGCTCATCGTCCACCTGACGATGTCACGAAAGCATTCGTCCATACAAGTCCGTCCCGGGTTCGAACGGAACCGAAGGCACTATTCCTACTACATCCATTTTGGAAATATCCTCAGGATTAGTAGCGACTAGCCCTTGCACTTCACTGCTCCATCTTCGACTCTGAACACGTTACACGAAACGTACAAACCGAATCGAAGTGGTATTCGAGTCTCCAGACCTAGAATCCCGGTATACGGAAACTCGATCCCGGTCTCTTTGAAACGATCAGCGCATTTGGCCAATATTGATAGTCGGTTATTTAACTATCAATTAACATCCACAAGCAACCATCACACAATAAATAATTTCCCACATTATTTATTTGCCCAAATATCTTTCCAAGATATATTTCCAAATTTTCAAAGCTCATTTGAAAACAATTTCAAAACAGTTTCCGCTTACGGAATACATTTCCAAATATTTATTTCCTCTGAAACACCAAGTACAAAACACTTTTAGATTTAAAAATATTTTATAAGCATTTTATTATAAATATACTTTATAATATTGAAATTTAAAAACTACTTTAATAACTTAACAAAATATATACTTAAGGAATATTTAAAATGAAACCACTTTACAAATATAAACTAAATTTCTCTTTTTAAAACCAAATCACTTTTATATAATTACTACAATAATAGATTTTTGAAAATACTACTTTAGGCTTAACATTTAGAAATAATATATTTTCTAAAATATGCTTTTTAAAACATATTTAAACTTTTAACTTATATTTAAAATTGCTTTGAAAACATTCTTGGCTATCCAGAGAAATACACTTCTCATTCCCATCTTTTAAAAATAAATCAACATTTATTTTTAAACCAAACCATATCCTTTTATAAATTCCCATCTTGAATTTATATTCTCAAATATCCTCTGATATTTTATTTTCTTTATAAACCCAGTTTATAAATTCCAAAATCTCACTTCTCTTTTAAATTCCAATCTTAAACAACCAAATCAATTTCCCATTGATTTTCCCATTTACTTTACTTCGAAATAAATTTCTTATTTACTTCATTTATTTCAAATTACATTTACTTCATTTATTTCAAATTACATTTACTCTCAGATTTTATTTCTTAATTTTGAGTTAAAACCCTTTTAACTGAAAATACCAATTTAAAACTTCCAAAATTCCTTCTTTATCCTTTTATTAAATTTAATCCTTACATTCAAAAATAATTTCTTTATTCTTTCCAATAATATCACTTTAGCTTAAAATTCATTATCCTCATGTTAATTCAAAATCCCCTTTAACCATATTTGTTCGAATTTAGAAATTGCTTTATTTCTTTTACAATTCATTATTTAAGTTATTCAAATTCACTAGTATTATTTAACTTAAAAATTTACTCTTTTATTTCTTTCAAAATTTCTATTCAATTTCTTTGATAACTCATTATACTGGGAAATTCAATCCAACCAGATTATCCAATATAAATCATCACAGGATATCAACAATCATATCACAGAATATTTAAACAAAATTAAATATTTTGAGGAATCCAGTTGGATCCCTCCAACCTGTTTCCCTGCATCCACAGATGTTAGCACAATACCAATTTCACTTCAAAGTGGAATATCGCGGTATATGGGTTTTATAAAATATCATCCGCTATTATGCGGCGCATAGGGTCTCATCCGCTATATAATGCGGGAATATCAACTACTCCAATATATACATATGCCAATATGTATATATTGTTATATACTACTATATATATCACATCAAATCAAATCAACCATCCAATAAATTATTTAAATTTAACCATTTAAATTTAACTGAGTGAGATTAACTCACCTTTGGTTTTGCAATTCACTCCAAACCAGTTTGATTCTTCCCAGATTTTTGACCTTGAATAAATATTAGATGTTTTATTAATATTCGAGTCAATTGAACAATTAAATTTTCATTTGATAATTAAATTAACCACATTTTATTACCATTAACAAAATTAATTTACTAATAATTTTAATTGAATTTAAGCCAATAATTTTTCTTAAAATCCTTCAGTAACTAAAATAATAATAGGTTAATTAACCAATCTAATTACATTAAATACATTACTTTGAAATAACAAGTAAATTAAATGTGTTCATTTTGCAAAAATAATCAATATAGATAAAAATTTACATATCCTTAAACACATTTAAAAGTCATGTACTTATCATTATTATTATTTTTGTGTTAACCTTACTGTCATATATGTATTCTCTGTTTTAAATCTTATAATTAAACAAATTCATTTTATACTTTACTGTATATTTTAATTTTACCTTTACTGTTATAAAAATTGTTTCTAGCTTTAACTTTACATATATTTCCCAACTGGGTATATATAAATAGGTTAAATCAAGTAAATCGAAGAATTCGAATACCTCTTCCGATATTATTGAACCCTGCTGCTACTCTGACATGCCGATGCTCAACTGATGACCCTACCCAGCAGTAGTCGCCAAGCCGAAGACGAGAAGCCTCCTCACAGCAAATGCGAACCACTCCCACCCCAAATCGAATCGACTACCGCTTCGTCCATGCCGTGAGCCCATCACCTTCAAACTCGCACGCAAATCTGAACCCCCTTCGCGTGATAACTGAACTGCCGAGTCGCCCATCCCTTGCGCGCACACGCATCTTCCCGGAGTCGAGATACTCGTCATCACCTCGAACTGCTTCCATCTTTGCGTGCCTTCGCTCCTACCCCAGTCGCGATGGGTTGCGATGCCGATATCTCCCCCCTATTTTTAATTATCGAACGAATTCGTGGATGCGAGCAGAAGAGAAGTGACAAGGGGAATTCGCGATTTTATTTACAGGCCATTTTTTCTTTGTTCTGATATTCGTTCGAATTAATGAGAATAAGGGTGCACGAATTTATTTAGAAGGGCTCGACTTTGGCTTCCAGAAGAAGGAAGGAGGGAACAAGAATAGACGTTATTGTACAAGTGAACATTATCCCTGAATTCACGGTGAAAAGTTTTTGATGTGAATGGGTTTAAATTGGTCAACAATATATATTTTATATTTAAATTCCGATATGAATTTTATTGCGTTTAACTATCGTATGCTCACTCAACAACTTCAAACTTTACGAAAATTGAAATCCGATAATAATACAATATTACGGAACCAATGGAACTGGTTTCGTCAAATTCCGAGACCGTGCCTCGGACGGCTATTTTTAATTTCAATTTAAACGTTATATTTTTAAAACTGAACAAAACTCTTTAAAATTCCATTTTAAAAGTTTCATCACCTTCAATATTAACAATATAAATTTTCCAAACCTTTAAACTATTTTTAACTGGCTCAAAACTCAGGATTCTCTATTTTACTTTTTTTCCGATTGTTTAATTCAATAATTAATCGTCCAATAAATACTGTATATTTGAAATTAAAGTTAAAATTTAACCTTCGAATATTTAAAATAAATTAAATATTCTCATTTCAAATATACAAAAATTCCGAGTCGTCACATTCCTCCCCCCTTAAAAGAATTTCGTCCCCGAAATTACCAGTTAAGAAGAATGATTCAATTCCCGTTAGCTATTTCCCAAATTAAATCAGCTTTAACAATACCCAAACAATCTTTTATTAATGATACACTAATCATCTTTTAACTTCCCAAACTTATTCATAAGTTCAACCCATACCACCTACTTATCAATTCAAATTTAAATTTGAATTCAAATTTTAACTTATCAAATTTTCTCAAAATTTTTCTAACTCCCTAAATTTCCGAAAAATTTCGCCAGCGTCTCCTTTGCGCGGCTAGCTCGGTACTACTACAAAATGGCTCTACGGCCTCCCAATCTCAAAAAGAAAACAAAAGGCCAAGTGGCTGGATCCAAAACCCAATCAAATTTCATATAGAAATTCAAATACATACCTTTTTGTCGGGCCATTAAATTTTATCTTCTAAATCAAAAATCCCAATTATCCATTGCTTTTATACACCTGTATATCCTACTAAGCAATAATATTCAAATCATAACATTCAAAATCATTTTATACTTTCCTTTACAAATTTTCAATATTTGCTTTACTTAAGCTCGTACGATGCACATATATCATCCGTACGCAATATCACATTCGATCGCTCAATCGATCACACAATTTCACTTCCGAACTAGTATTGTCCACCCGACTTCCTAGTGCGGACTCAGATCTGGTTTCTTGATCAGAAACCGTCATTCTCCTTACATAGCCACAAACTATGATAGAGAATATCCAGAATCAATCAACAATCCATATCCAGGTTCGCCGTTGAAAATCGAGTGAAAAATCCTAATTCGGATCGATAAAACTATCTCGAAATTCTGTGTTCGACATCTGGACCAAATAGCTATGCGAATAAAATAATATACGTACATCTTACGTATAAATTCCAATTGATTATCAATTATATCAATTCTCCTTTATTCACATTCCTTTTTGATTGTTATCCCCTTATTCACAACTATCCCATTTCACAACTTCAGTTTTAGTCTTCATTCAACTATTCACTTAGTATATTTTTTTTTTCCAAAATTACTAAGTATATTTCCAATACAAATTTTCTTAAGAATTTCATTCTTCAATTCTTAAGTTCAATATAAATTTTTCTTATATTTATTTACTACTTCACCACCGAAGTGTATATATTCAAATTGAACTCCCATTTCATATGAATTTCAACTTATTTCAATTTACTACTTCATTTCCAATTTTTTCCTTAAATTCAATTCATCTCTAACTTCCAAAAATTGAATTTAATTTAGCTCGAAAACAATCCAAGTTAATTCATTCAATAACTATTTCTCAACTTATTTAAACCACTCTTCTGTTTGAGTTCAGTTTCCATTCAACATTTACTTAAGTCAATAACTTAAGTTTATTTTCCATTTAACCAACCCTTTAAAGTTTTATTTCCATCTTTCATTTGATTCTTATTTAATCAAATTCCATCCATTTATTTATTTAATATAAGTGGTCCATTCACTCAATCATTATGAATTTTATTTTCCATACTCAATTCATATGGAATTATTTTATTAATAACCAGGCCATTTCCAATTTATTTTCACTTATTTGGATTTCATTCGCAATTCAAACCATCACTATTTTAATCCAATTTCATTAACTCACAATTCAATTTCATTAACTAATTTATTATCAAATTAGTTCCTCCGCTGGTTAAAATTAAATACTTGCTTTTTAAATACCAAATATCACTTCACTTAATCATCTTAAGTTCAATTTATTTTATAAATCAAGTTTGGATTTATTTAAAAATTAAGATTGCTCATCTTAGTCGTTTCCATTTGATAATTACAATTTCAAATTATAACTCTTAATGGTTCAAAGAAATGAATTCCCATTTATGACTTACAATTTCATTTCTATTCATAAGTTTTAACTTACTTACTTAAGATCTAGGACTATTCATTTAAGTCCATTTCATCTTTACAATCAAATTTTCAAATTATTACACTTAAGAACTTAAGAATATGAATTTCTTTACACAATTATAAGCATTTTACATTACCTTTATATCGAATTCAATTCGACTTCAACTTATTTACATTTAATTCAATTCCAATTCTCAATTTTTATTTAACTTATCTTAAGTTAAATTCAAATATATTTTATTCACCTTCATATACTCGAATTAAATTTTAATTCTAGGATACAATTTATACGAGTTTTACAATTCATTCACCTTCAAGTTCTCTAACTCTTTTATCTACCAACTTATATTACTCATTTAGTTATTTTCATCTCATAATTATAATCCCAGAATTAAACTTTCATTCCCTTCTTATTTCAATTAACTTCATTCTATACTTTATATTGTTGATTCATTTAAATTCCCACATTTATATTTTAAATAGAATTCTGAGAATCCAATTACCCGGTTTTATTTCAAAACCATTTTGAATCCATAAATAACTCATACACATCTGGTAAATCACATCAAATCCCAATTTCCAAAATAATCTGCTTTTTCCCAAACAATTTTCCCTTTGAATTTCAAAACCAACCCAGTTCACAATCACTTCCAATTTAAAACAGTTTGGTAGCAATTTCTCTTTGGAAACTCGAAAATAGACATCGATGATGCTGCAGTCATCACCGAAATTATTTTCCAGCGACCGAAAGAGAATTTAATGCTTTTATCACTTTAAAACATTTCAAACATTTTTAAATCCCAAATCCCACCAGATTTCAATTCAATTTCAAATTTATTCATGAAATAATATCACCTTTATTTCCCTAAAACCTTAAAACTATTTTAAATCCAAAGGAATTTAAAACTTTCCCAAAACTTCAAATTCAAAACCCATTCAATATTATATCCAACATTACTCTGGAATTCTATCACATTTTATTTCAAGTTATAAGTCACATTTACAATTTACATTTACAAATTTCATTTGTTTATGAATTTATCTCATTTGATTATAAATCACATTTGTAATTCACATTTGTATATAAAGTTTTTCAATTTATAAATTCATTTAGTCTATATTTCAAATTCCATCTTGTTATATAAATTTATTCTTCAACTTAGGTTATAAGTTTTCAATTTCTACTCAATAATGAGACTAACTCATTATTGTCATTTTCTAACAACCAAGCATCCAAATATAACTATAATAAATTTCGAATAATTTTTCTTTTTATATACAAAATAATTTGGGCAAAATTATTTCATTCACCCTATTTAAAACAATACTGTGTCGAACTGTTCTATTCAAGTGTTTAGAAACCCCTTCGATACAGTTGTCCAGACTGTGCCGACGAAGGTTCATATGCCACTCAATAAATCAACCAACACAATATAAAACCATTTTATATTCACTAACAAATACGCGCTCATATCTATTAGTACTCTCAAAATTCCCACCAGAGCCAAGGTTATCGCTAGCCTAAGCTCTGATACCAACTGTAACGACCCGACTTTCCAGACCCGGAAAATCGAACCATTTGAGTTAAGAAGAAGAGGTAGAAGAAGAAAAATAGAAAACAAAATCAGAATCTAACCATCGCAGCGGAATAAAATATAATATATATTAACAGATCTTTACACAAATCAAAACTATATCAGTTTTATATAATATAGCATCCGAGTATACACCAGAGAACACATAACATACAACTGGACAATAACCATATCATGTCCTCAATACAACAGAGTACAACAATCAACACAGCGGAATATATATATATAAACAAGTACGGGAGATACGTCTCGCCATCCAGCTCATCTCCTGAGCTCCACAGCATCATATCCTGTAACCTATAATACTCGGTCTGACCCGAGCATCATATAAAACAATACCCGAGTCAGTCTGGAAAACCAGCGTGAGAAAATCACACTCAAATTGATTATTAAAGTTTCAAAATCCTTTGAAAACAAAAGCATCTCGTAAGACCACGCCACAAATAAACATGTCGGGTTTTTACCTTACGATAGCTAAAACACTTTATATCAAAATCTTCTGATATTATAATAGTGTCTACAGAAAGTAAAATAGAATCTAGCTGAAATGCTTGCATCTCACATTTCAACAATAGTTGGGCACAATCAAAACCGTACAGGCACGTAGGGAGAATGGATTTCCAATGAATGACTAGGCACTGGGGTACCACCTGTCACAGTACGTGGCCTAGATCACAGTACCGAGGAGTACGCCCGCTCCCCTGCAACACAAGGCCGGAATCATCCCTTACTGGATAATTCCAAATAAAATCACCCCATGGTTGGGATCAACAACCGCAACACTAAGCCGAAAAAAAAGGGACATCTAGACAGGGATGACCTTACTCTCAAGTGGGGGCTACCCACGAAGCCTTGCTGCATAACCCCTGATTTTCAGTCATTCCCGGTTGATGAGGCTCGAGGCTAAACGATACCTTTATAGCACATATCCCTTAGAATGCTCATCGTCCACCTGACGATGTCACGAAAGCATTCGTCCATACAAGTCCGTCCCGGGTTCGAACGGAACCGAAGGCACTATTCCTACTACATCCATTTTGGAAATATCCTCAGGATTAGTAGCGACTAGCCCTTGCACTTCACTGCTCCATCTTCGACTCTGAACACGTTACACGAAACGTACAAACCGAATCGAAGTGGTATTCGAGTCTCCAGACCTAGAATCCCGGTATACGGAAACTCGATCCCGGTCTCTTCGAAACGATCAGCGCATTTGGCCAATATTGATAGTCGGTTATTTAACTATCAATTAACATCCACAAGCAACCATCACACAATAAATAATTTCCCACATTATTTATTTGCCCAAATATCTTTCCAAGATATATTTCCAAATTTTCAAAGCTCATTTGAAAACAATTTCAAAACAGTTTCCGCTTACGGAATACATTTCCAAATATTTATTTCCTCTGAAACACCAAGTACAAAACACTTTTAGATTTAAAAATATTTTATAAGCATTTTATTATAAATATACTTTATAATATTGAAATTTAAAAACTACTTTAATAACTTAACAAAATATATACTTAAGGAATATTTAAAATGAAACCACTTTACAAATATAAACTAAATTTCTCTTTTTAAAACCAAATCACTTTTATATAATTACTACAATAATAGATTTTTGAAAATACTACTTTAGGCTTAACATTTAGAAATAATAGATTTTCTAAAATATGCTTTTTAAAACATATTTAAACTTTTAACTTATATTTAAAATTGCTTTGAAAACATTCTTGGCTATCCAGAGAAATACACTTCTCATTCCCATCTTTTAAAAATAAATCAACATTTATTTTTAAACCAAACCATATCCTTTTATAAATTCCCATCTTGAATTTATATTCTCAAATATCCTCTGATATTTTATTTTACTTTATAAACCCAGTTTATAAATTCCAAAATCTCACTTCTCTTTTAAATTCCAATCTTAAACAACCAAATCAATTTCCCATTGATTTTCCCATTTACTTTACTTCGAAATAAATTTCTTATTTACTTCATTTATTTCAAATTACATTTACTTCATTTATTTCAAATTACATTTACTCTCAGATTTTATTTCTTAATTTTGAGTTAAAACCCTTTTAACTGAAAATACAAATTTAAAACTTCCAAAATTCCTTCTTTATCCTTTTATTAAATTTAATCCTTACATTCAAAAATAATTTCTTTATTCTTTCCAATAATATCACTTTAGCTTAAAATTCATTATCCTCATGTTAATTCAAAATCCCCTTTAACCATATTTGTTCGAATTTAGAAATTGCTTTATTTCTTTTACAATTCATTATTTAAGTTATTCAAATTCACTAGAATTATTTAACTTAAAAATTTACTCTTTTATTTCTTTCAAAATTTCTATTCAATTTCTTTGATAACTCATTATACTGGGAAATTCAATCCAACCAGATTATCCAATATAAATCATCACAGGATATCAACAATCATATCACAGAATATTTAAACAAAATTAAATATTTTGAGGAATCCAGTTGGATCCCTCCAACCTGTTTCCCTGCATCCACAGATGTTAGCACAATACCAATTTCACTTCAAAGTGGAATATCGCGGTATATGGGTTTTATAAAATATCATCCGCTATTATGCGGCGCATAGGGTCTCATCCGCTATATAATGCGGGAATATCAACTACTCCAATATATACATATGCCAATATGTATATATTGTTATATACTACTATACATATCACATCAAATCAAATCAACCATCCAATAAATTATTTAAATTTAACCATTTAAATTTAACTGAGTGAGATTAACTCACCTTTGGTTTTGCAATTCACTCCAAACCAGTTTGATTCTTCCTAGATTTTTGACCTTGAATAAATATTAGATGTTTTATTAATATTCGAGTCAATTGAACAATTAAATTTTCATTTGATAATTAAATTAACCACATTTTATTACCATTAACAAAATTAATTTACTAATAATTTTAATTGAATTTAAGCCAATAATTTTTCTTAAAATCCTTCAGTAACTAAAATAATAATAGGTTAATTAACCAATCTAATTACATTAAATACATTACTTTGAAATAACAAGTAAATTAAATGTGTTCATTTTGCAAAAATAATCAATATAGATAAAAATTTACATATCCTTAAACACATTTAAAAGTCATGTACTTATCATTATTATTATTTTTGTGTTAACCTTACTGTCATATATGTATTCTCTGTTTTAAATCTTATAATTAAACAAATTCATTTTATACTTTACTGTATATTTTAATTTTACCTTTACTGTTATAAAAATTGTTTCTAGCTTTAACTTTACATATATTTCCCAACTGGGTATATATAAATAGGTTAAATCAAGTAAATCGAAGAATTCGAATACCTCTTCCGATATTATTGAACCCTGCTGCTACTCTGACATGCCGATGCTCAACTGATGACCCTACCCAGCAGTAGTCGCCAAGCCGAAGATGAGAAGCCTCCTCACAGCAAATGCGAACCACTCCCACCCCAAATCGAATCGACTACCGCTTCGTCCATGCCGTGAGCCCATCACCTTCAAACTCGCACGCAAATCTGAACCCCCTTCGCGTGATAACTGAAATGCCGAGTCGCCCATCCCTTGCGCGCACACGCATCTTCCCGGAGTCGAGATACTCGTCATCACCTCGAACTGCTTCCATCTTTGCGTGCCTTCGATCCTCCCCAGTCGCGATGGGTTGCGATGCCGATATCTCCCCCCTATTTTTAATTATCGAACGAATTCGTGGATGCGAGCAGAAGAGAAGTGACAAGGGGAATTCGCGATTTTATTTACAGGCCATTTTTTCTTTGTTCTGATATTCGTTCGAATTAATGAGAATAAGGGTGCACGAATTTATTTAGAAGGGCTCGACTTTGGCTTCCAGAAGAAGGAAGGAGGGAACAAGAATAGACGTTATTGTACAAGTGAACATTATCCCTTAATTCACGGTGAAAAGTTTTTGATGTGAATGGGTTTAAATTGGTCAACAATATATATTTTATATTTAAATTCCGATATGAATTTTATTGCGTTTAACTATCGTATGCTCACTCAACAACTTCAAACTTTACGAAAATTGAAATTCGATAATAATACAATATTACGGACCCAATGGAACTGGTTTCGTCAAATTCCGAGACCGTGCCTCGGACGGCTATTTTTAATTTCAATTTAAACGTTATATTTTTAAAACTGAACAAAACTCTTTAAAATTCCATTTTAAAAGTTTCATCACCTTCAATATTAACAATATAAATTTTCCGAACCTTTAAACTATTTTTAACTGGCTCAAAACTCAGGATTCTCTATTTTACTCTTTTTCCGATTGTTTAATTCAATAATTAATCGTCCAATAAATACTGTATATTTGAAATTAAAGTTAAAATTTAACCTTCGAATATTTAAAATAAATTAAATATTCTCATTTCAAATATACAAAAATTCCGAGTCGTCACAAAATTCCATTTTTATAGATAGTTGAAATGAGTAATTCAGTCCAACTGAAATTGGAAAAGAGACCAACGTAGCCAATGCTAGTAGGATGGAAACCAGGGCATGGACTATCACTCATGTAGACATAATGGATATTCCTGGAGTTAATATCCCAGTATCGTTTAGACACTTCCTTTAGTTGATGAGCCATCCCTATACCATCCGCATTGAACCCACAACCACCAATACCATTGCTAATCAAAGTGTGATTCCAGCCCTAGCACCATAAACTGTTGACATTCCTAAGTTGTGTAAGAATATTTCCAACCTTGGCGGAAAGCCATTTCTCAAGACGGAACCATACCCAATGACTTGGGCTTGGCCTAATGATTGGGAAAATATTTTCAACTTATTGGGACTTAGTGAGGCGATAAAGAGGTAATTAACTACTTGGCATTTGAAAGGTGAAGCCTCCTTCTGCTTAGAAGCGAACCAACCCTATCGGACAAAAGTCAAATTAGGCTCAACCACTAAGTCATCCAACCTTGTCGGAGGAATAGTATTCTCGGGATCATGCACATACTTGCGAAGATGAGACACATTAAATGCATTATGGACACCTGCCAAACTGCTCGGCAACTCTATTCTGTATGCGAGCTTCCAATCCTCTCCATAATCTGGAATGGACCTACATATCTTGGGGCTAACTTCCCCGACTTTCCAAAGCGTACCACACCCTTCATAGGTGAACCTTAATGAAAACCCGATCTCCAACTAAGATTTCTAGGTCCTTATGCCTCTTATCTACGTAACTCTTCTGTCTGAATTGAGCTTCCTTCATCCTTTCCTAGATTAACTCAATCTTCTCTGACACCTCTCTAACTAAATCTGGACCTAATACTAATCTATCTCCAGTCTCTAACCAACATGCTGGGGATTTGCATGGCCTTCCATACAAAGCTTCAAATGACACCATTCCTATGCTAGTATGATAACTATTATTATAGGAAAACTTGACCAAATTTAGGTGATCTTCCCAAGATCCATCAAAGTCCAATACACAAGCTCTCAATAAATATTCGAGCACTTTGTTGACTCTCTCTGTCTGCCCATCTGTCTAAGGGTGATATGCAGTACTCATATTAAGCTTGGTACACATCACTTCCTATAGACTCTTTCAAAATTCACTAGTGAACAACGCATCTCTATCACTTACTATAATACTAGGAACTCCATGCAGTCTAACTATGTTCTTTAAGGAAAACTTAGCTAAAGTAGGTGCCATTCTGGTTGACTTAAGTGGAATGAAATGGGTACTCTTAGTCAATCTGTCCACTACAACCCATATACTTTCATTACCTCTATCTGACCTTGGCAACCCGTCTATAAAATCCATGGATATCGAATCCCACTTCCAAACTGGAATCTCTAAAGACTGTAGTAATCCACTTGGTTTCTAATGTACAGCTTTCAATTGTTGATAGTTTGCACACTATCTAACCCACAAGCCAACATACCTCTTCATGCCTTCCCAATAGAAGCTCCTCTTCATATCCTGATACATCTTGGTTCCTCCAGGATGAATCGTAAACTTGGATCGATGACATTCTCTAAGAACTTCTTTCCTTAAGTCCTCCACATTTGGAGCACACAACCATTCCTTCTTTCTCAGCTACCCTCTCTGGTCAAGGCTAAAATCTTTTAAATCATCGGTTACAGTTCCAACCTCAAGTCTTCTGATCCTCTCAGCTAACACTGGATCCTCGTTCTGCTTAGAAGCGAACCTCTCAAGCAATACCGGTCGAACTTCTAAACAAGATAATCTGGCGGTACTCTGGCTAGAAACAGTAGTCGATCTTAATTGCACACCGCAACTGGCTAAAGCTTCTAAATCTCTCCATTCCGCCAGCATAGCTAATACCACATTATGATGTTTCCTGCTAAGGGCATCTGCCACCTTATTACCTATACCTAGTGTATATTCTATAACAAAATCATAAGATGACAAAAACTCCAACCACCTCTACTGTCTCATATTAAACTCCTTTTGAGAGAATAAATACCGTAAAGACTTATGATCGGTATATAACTCAAATCTCTCTCCTAAGAGATAATATCTTTAATGTGAAGATCACAACTGCAAATTCCAAATCATGAGTAGGATATCTAACTTCATGCGGTCTAAGCTGCCTGGATGCATAGGCAATGAGCTTAACGTTCTGAATCAACAATGCTCCTAAACCAGTACCACATGCATTAGTGTATACCATTAACCCTTGGTTTCCATCTGGAACTACTAATACGGGTGCATTGATCAACAAATACTTTAACTTAAGGAATGCCTCCTCACATTTGTCAGACCAAACTAATCTCACTTCCTTCCTGGTCAGCTTAGTTAAAGGTGCTGCTATCCGCGAGAAATCCTTAATGAATTTCCAGTAGTAGCCAGCAAGTCTAAAAAAAATCATGATCTCAGCCACCGTCTCTGGTATCTTCCAAATATTCACTACTTCGATCTTATCTGGATCGACTGACAATCCTTTCTCTGAAACCATGTGACCAAGAAACTTAACCTCTTTCTTCCAGAATTGACACTTGGTAAACTTCGCCTTTAGCTGATTCTACCTCAGCGTCTCAATTACCACTTTAAGATGAGCTTCATGCTCTCTCTCATCCTTAGAGTATACTACAATGTCATCAATAAATACTAGTACAAACCTATCCAAGTACTCTCGGAAAACTCGGTTCATCAAATCTACAAAGATACCAGGTGCATTTGTAAATCCAAATGGCATCACCAACCACTCATATGAACCACACCTAGTTCGAAATGCTGTCAAAGGAATACTATCCTCCACCACTCTCAACTGATGGAAACCTGTCACCAAATCCAACTGGGAAAACACCCTGGCTCCACTCAACTGATCAAACAGATCATCTATTCTTGGCAAAGGATACTTATTCTTAATTGTCCTTTCGTTTAACTTACGATAGTCAGTACACATCCTTAATGACTCATATGGTTTCTTTACGAACACCATGGCCGCTCCCCTAGGCAAACTGCTTGGTCTAATAAAACTCCTTCCTTCTAGATCCACTAGCTGCACCTTCAATTCCTTCATCTCAGTTGGTGTCATCCTGCTAGGTGGTCTACCTATAGGTTCAGCCCCTGGCACAAGATCTATTCTAAACTCAACAGCTCTCTTAGGGGGTAATCCAGTTACTGGCTCAAAAACATCTGCAAATTCTCTTGCTATTTGAACCTGACTTAACCCATCTCCTATCTTCGTAGCATTAAGTAAAGCACTAACACTCCGGTCATTATTCTCTATTGAGAATATCACTCAGTTATGACTATCAAGGTATCTCAGTGATATCTCTCTATCATGGCAAAATATTCTAGCCTCATACCTACCCAACCAATCCATTTCCAAAATGATCCCAAAATCTACAGACCATAACATACAAACTGCATGCAAACTTATGACCTAACAAGTCAAGTTCTAACTGGTCACATCTTAATCCTAGAGTTGCATGTCCTTCTATTAGATTCGCACCCTTAAGGAAGTAACAAGGTAGGTGGGTTCTAGGCATAATCTATCAACCAAACACTGGGATATAAATGAATGTGATGCACCGGTATCAAAAAGTACTCTAACTGAAATACTCTGAATCAAAAGCGTACCTTTCATCACAGTCTTTCCCTTATCTGCTGCAGTAGGCCTAGCTGATCCAATAGCAAAGACCTTTCCGTTGTCCTCCCTAACTGGCTCTGGACACTGGTTCTTGTAATGTCCAACTTGATCACAGCTAAAGCATTTCAAATTCTTCTTAACTGCAGCCTTCTTCCCATTTCCTGACCCAAAGTGACCCTTCTTGTCACACTTATAACAAACTACCTCAGCCTTTGACCTCTTAGTTGTGCCTCCCTTTTGGTCTCCCTTATATTTAAAGAACTTCCTCTTCTTCTCTTAAGTACCCTGGGTTTCCACTAACTTCTCTTTAGCTAGATCAACAAGCAACTCTTTAGCTAGATCAACAAGCAACTCTCCACCACAATATTACAAGGATCACGGACATGCATTATAGTCATTCTAGCAAGTTCGAGGCTCAATCCCTGAATGAACTTCTCATTCCTTTTGAAGTCTGTATCTACAAGAGCATACCTATATTTAGATAGCTCTTCAAACTTAGTAACATACTCAACTATTGACATCTCTCCTTGCACTAAATCCATAAATTTCCTCATCAGCTCGGATTTGGCAAACTTAGATACAAACTTCTACTGAAATCTCGTCTTAAAATCAGCCCAAGTTAACTGCTCTTCCGGCACTTCGGTGGTAACACTGTTCCACCAATGTAGTGTCGACCCTTGTAACTGCTTAGAGGCCAACCTTCTCTTTTGTCTGTCATTCAGACCCATATCAGTAAATATACACTCACAATGCAACAACCAATTCTGAACTTCTACGGCACTCTCCGTTCCCATATCTACTGGTGGATTTCCAACACCCACATTGGCTTCAGTAGTTTAGTTACTAGCATTAGCAGGTCGACCTAAATTTCTCCTGTTTGCGGGTCAAACATTTCCATTAGTTGTGGTGCTTCCTCCACCGAGATTTCCTCTTCTGTTTTCTGCTTCCATTTCTCCTTCTCGTAAATCTGCATACGAGCCTTAGTAAGATACAGTAGAATGGTCTAAGAGAGCAGGGTATACATACTTATATATATATATATATATATATATATATATACTTATTTATTTATAACTATATATAGAAAATACAAGTACATTACTATAGCGTAAATCCAAACCCCAATCTTATTATCTGATTCATTGGATTATATTTGGAAAATCCTATAGGTTTAAGTTTCTATTAAAGTTTCATAAACCTATTCTTTGATACCAAATAGTAACAACCCCCTACTTGGAGACCCAAAACTAATGGCTACGGATGCTGCAGTCATCCATAGTTATTAATCCTCGGCGACCAAATATGGAGATATTAGGTACATTGCTACATAGAAACACAAGAATATGGAAAAAAAAATTAAATAGCAAATAAAATCCGCATTCCATCTCAAAATAATTTAAATTGATTACATAATCCCAGTTCGTTGACCACGTTAAGATAACATATAATAACAAAATATGCCAAGAGTGATATATGACGATGCCCCTTTGGTTGATCAGAGTACATAATTAGGCATTAATGCAGAGTTCCTTTAAAATCAAACATACAGCGGAAACAAAATAACTTTAAACAACTATCTTCCTTCTGCATGCCTTCGGAAACTTTATTCGGCTAAAATAACACCTGGAAACCTTAAGTCTCAACATACTCAAAATCAATTGAGTACCCGAGAGTTTAAGGGGAAAAAAAACTTCAAGTCAGACATAAAGCCTAGTATGAATGACAATTTACCATCTCAAACTATTTGGATATCTAGTGAGACCACGCTACTTAGAAGAATGGGTTTTCCCCGCACTAGTATCCTAAAACATTTATAAAACTATATAATTTGCTCCTACATCCACAATGTTTAAAGCATAGTATTTCAAAACATTATGATGATATGCAAAACCCATCCCCATTTATTTTGACTATCTGTCTTCTGTTAATATTCAGGAATATCTGTCCAATTACTTAGTTTTCATGGGATTACTAAGAACCTATTAGTAACTCCAATATCATATTTCTTATCCTAGTTTTCATGGGCTAACTAGGAACTTATTGGCTGACAGCCAATATCTTAATCCGGATATAGTTTTCATTGGCTAACTACAAACCTACTGGCCCCTGTCAGTATCAAATCATAGTTTTCATGGGCTGACTATGAACCTATTGGCCCCTACCAATATCATACAGTTTTCATGGGCTTACTATAAACCTATTACCCCCTGCCAATATCACTAAATTAAGAATTTTAACAAGTGTTAAGTTATATTCACTACTGGGTCAACCTAACTAGTTATTCTGCCATTTCCACAAGATACAGTTATGGTTGATTAACAATGTGAATAATATCTCCAAAACCTTTATTTATGCCATGGTCATTACTTTTAAGATTGAGATTGGGTTTGTGTTTTGAAATAATAAAAACATCTCTTTCGAAACCCTGGATAGCCTCCTTCGAAAGCAAAGACTTCTTTTCAAAACATAGTATACATACCTTTCAAAACTCTTGGGAAATATGCTCTTTCGAAACCATTGGTACCTTTCAAAAGTATTAAGTCGTCTTTTAAAACATAAGGCTTCGAAACATACGAAAGTACCCCTTTCGAAAGCATTGGGTTTACATCTTTAAAATCAACATTTAGGGGATTTGGATGGCCTCCCATACAAAGCTTCAAACGGCGCCATTCCTATACTAGTCTGATAAATATTAATATAGGATAACTCGACCAAATGTAGGTGATCTTCCCAAGATCCACCAAAGTCCAATACACAAGCTCTCAATAAACTTTTGAGACCCTTGGTTGACTCTATCTGTCTGCCCATCTGTTTAAAGGTGATATGCAATACTCATGTTAAGATTGGTACCCATTACTTTCAGTAGACTCTTCTAGAATTCACTAGTGAACAACGCATCTCTGTCATTGGCTATACTACTAGGAACTCCATGCAGTCTAACTATGTTCTTTAAGAACAACTTAGCTAAAACATGTGCCGTTCTGGTTGACATAACTGGAATGAAATGGGCATTCTTGGTCAATCTGTCCACTACAACCCATATACTTTCATTACCTCTATTTGACCATGGCAACCAGTCTATAAAATCCATGGATATCGAATCCCATTTCCAAACTGGAATCTCTAAAGGCTGTAGTAATCCACTTGGTTTATGATGTTCAGCTTTCAGTTGTTGATAGTTTGCACACTATCTAACCCACAAGCCAACATCCCTTTTCATGCCTTCCCAATAAAAGCTCCTCTTCATATCCTGATATATCTTGGTTCCTCTAGGATGAATCGTAAACTTGGATCGATGACATTCTCCAAGAACTTCTTTCCTTAAGTCCACCACATTTAGAACACACAACCGTTCCTTCTTTCTCAGCCACCCTCTCTGGTCAAGGTTAAAATCTTTTAAATCATCAGTTCAATTCCAACCTCAAGTCTTCTGATCCTCTCAGCTAATACTAGATCCTCCTTCTACTTAGAAGCGGTCCTCTCAAGCAATACTGGTCGAACTTCTAAACAATATAATCTGGCGATACTCAGGCTAGAAACAACAGTCGATCTTAACTACACACCGCAACTGGCTAAAGCTTCTAAATCTCTCCATTCCGCCAGCATAGCTAACACCACATTTTGATGTTTCCTGCTAAGGGCATCTACCACCTTATTACCTTTACTTGGTGTATATTCTATACCAAAATCATAAGCTGCCAAAAACTCCATCCATCTCTGTTGTCTCATATTCAACTACTTATGAGAGAATAAATACCGTAAAGACTTATGATTGGTATATAACTCATATTTCTCCCCTAAGAGATAATGTCTCCAAATCTTCAATGCAAATATCACAGCTGCCAATTCCCAATCATGAGTAGAATATCTAACTTCATGCGGTCTAACCTGTCTTGATGCTTAGGCAATGACCTTACCGTTCTGCATCAACACTGCTCCTAAACCAGTACCACATACATCAGTGTATACCACCAACCCTTGGTTTTTGTCTGGAACTACTAACACGGGTGCATTGGTCAACAAATTCTTTAACTTAAGGAATGCCTCCTCACATTTGTCGGACTAAACAAATCTCACTTCCTTCCTGCTTAGCTTAGTTAAAGGTGCTACTATCCTTGAGAAATCCTGAATGAATCTCCAGTAGTAGCTAGCAAGTCTAAGAAAACTCCCGATCTCAGTCACAATCTCTAGTCTCTTCCAATTATTCACTGCTTCTATCTTATCTGGATCGACTGACAATCCTTTCTCTGAAAACATGTGACCAAGAAAATTAACCTTTTTCTTCCAGAATTGACACTTGGTAAACTTCGCCTTTAGCTGATTCTGCCTCAACGTCTCAAGTACTACTCTAAAATGAGCTTCATGCTCTCTCATCCTTAGAGTATACTAGAATGTCATCAATAAATACTAGTACAAAGCTATCCAAGTACTCTCGGAAAACTTAGTTCATCAAATATACAAAGAAGTAGGTGCATTTGTTAATCCAAATGGCATCATCAACCACTCATATGAACCATAGCTAGTTCGAAATTGTGTCAAAGGAATATTGTCCTCCGCTACTCTCAACTAATGGAAACCTGTCGCCAAATCCAACTGGGAAACACCCTGGCTCCACTCAATTGATCAAACAGATCATCTATTCTTGGCAAAGGATACTTATTCTTAATTATCCTTTTGTTTAACTTACGATAGTCAGACCCATTTGGTTTCTTCACGAACACCGTGGCCGCTCCCCAAGGCGAACTGCTTGGTCTAATAAAACTCCTTCCTTCTATATCCACTAGCAGCACTTTCAATTCCTTTTCTCAGTTGGTGTCATCCTGCTAGGTGGTCTACTTATAGGTTCAGCCCCTGGCACAAGATCTATACTAAACTCAACAGCTCTCTTAGGGGGTAATCTAGTGACTGGCTCAAAAACATCTGCAAATTCTCTTGCTACCCGAACCTGACTTAACTCATCTCCTATCTCCATAGCATTAAGCAAAGCACTAACAATCCATCCATTATTATCTACTAAGAATATCACTCGGTTATGACTATCAGGGTGTCTCAGTGATATCTCTCTATCCTGGAAAAATATTCTAGCCTCATACCTACCCAACCAATCCATTCCCAAAATGATCCCGAAATTTATGGAATCCATAACATACAAACTGCATGCAAAATTATGACCAAACAAGTCAAGTTCTAACTGGTCACATCTTAATCCTAGAGTTGCATGTCCTCTTATTGGATTCGCAACCTTTAAAGAAGTAACAAGGTAGGTGGGTTCTAAGCATAATCTATTAACCAAACACTGGGATATAAATGATGGTGATGCACCGGTATCAAAAAGTATTCTAACTGAAATACTCTGAATCAAAAGCGTACCTTCCACAACAGTCTTTCTCTTATCTGCTGCAGTAGGCCTAGCTGATCCAATAGCGAAGACCTTTCCTTTGTCCTCCCTAGCTGGCTCTAGACACTGGTTCTTGTAATGCCCAACTTGATCACAGTTGAAGCGTTTCACATTCTTCTTAACTGCAGCCTTCTTACCATTTCCTGATCGGCATTAATTCGCAAAGTGTCCCTTTTTGTCATACTTATAACAAACTACCACAGCCTTCGACCTCTTAGCCGTGTCTCTCTATTGGGCTCCCTTTTTTTAAAGAACTTCCTCTTCTTCCCTTGAGAACCCTTGGTTTCCATTGACTTCTCTTTAGCTAGATCAATAAGAAACTCTTCATGGCGAATAGCCATCTCCACCACAATATTACAAGGATCACGGACATGCGTCATGGTCATTCTAGCTAGTTCGGTCCTTAATCCCAGAATGAACTTCTCATTCCTTTTGATGTCTGTATCTATAAGAGCATACCCACATCTAGATAGCTCTTCAAACTTAGTAACATACTCAACTACTGATATCTCTCCTTGCACTAAATCCATAAATTTCCTCATCAGCTCAGATTTGGAAAACTCAAATACAAACTTCTGCTCGAATCTTGTCTTAAAATCAGCCCAAATTAATTGCTCTTCCGGCATTCCAGTAGTAACACTGATCCACTAGTGTAGTGCTGACCCTTATAACTTCCTAGAGGCCAACCTTCTCTTTTGTCTGTCATTCAGACCCATATCAGTAAATATACGCTCAAAATGCAACAGCTAATTCTAAACTTCTATGGCACTCTCCGTTCCTAGAAATGGCTTCCCACCCAAACTGGTGTAATATCTACTCAGCAAAGCAATATTCCCAACTAGAGCACAGGATTTTCTCCTCCTTTGTTTCCAGCAACTCCAGCAGCCGCACCAGCTTGCATCAAGCCGGCTAAGAACTAATACATCACCCCCATATCTACTGGTGGATTTCCAGCACCCATATTGGCTTAAGAAGTTGGTTACTAGCATTAGCAGGTCGACCCAGGTTTCTTCTGGTAGTGGGTCGAGCATTTCCATTAGTTGTGGCGCTTCTTCCATCAAGATTTCCTCTTTCGTTTCCTTCTTCCATATCTCCTTTCTCGTAAATTTGCATACGAGCCTTAGTAAGATACAGAAGAACGGTCTAAGAGAGTGGGGTATAGGTACGTATATATATTTATAACTATTATAGAAAATATAAGTACGTTACTATAGCTTTAACCCAAACCCCAATCTTATTATCTGATTCATTGGATTATGTTTGAAAAATCTTTTAGGTTTAAGGTTTTTTTAAAGTTTCATAAACCTATGCTCTGATACCAACTTGTAACATCCCCCTTCTTGGAGGCCCAATACTAATGGCTACGGATGCTGCAGTTATCCATAGTTATTAAACCTCGGCGACCAAATACGGCGATATTAGTTACATTGCTACATAGAAACACAAGAATATGGAAAAAATTAAACAACAAATAAAATCCACATTCCATCTCAAAATATCTCAAATTGATTACATAATCCCAGTTCGTTGACCACGTTCGGATAACATATAATAACGAAATACGCCAAGAGCAACATATGACGATGCCCCCTTGGTTGATCAGAGTACATAATAAGGCATTAAAAAAATTTGCCAATGAAGGTATATTTGTTGGCTATTTAGAACAAAGTAAGGCCTGTAGAATTTTTAATAAAAGAAAAAATGAAAGTGAAGAAACTTTATATTTTTTTGATGAGAATTATAATTATCAAAATAATGATGATGAAGTTTTATACATAAGCTAACCTTATAATGAAACCAATTATAATCAAACAGCCCATAAAGAAACTAATGAAGCTAACATACAAGGAAATAAAAAATATATTTTTGAATTGCCCCTTAGAATTTTAAAAGATCATCCTCTAGATAATATAATCGACGATATAAACATAAAATTGCTACTATAAGACAAATAAATTCAATGGGACATGTTGCATTCATATCTAACGTAGAACGAAAGAATTACAAATAAGCGACTAAAGATGATTATTGAATTTTAGTAGTATAAGATGAACTTGACCAACTTAAATGTAATAATGTTTAGGGACTAGTACCAAGACCTGTAAATCAATCAGTTATTGTACAAAATGGGTTTATAATAATAAAGTTGACGAAAATGGTGATATTATACGTAATAAAGCTAGACTTATTGCTCTAAGGTATAATCAGGTGGAAGGAATACACTATGAAGAAATATTTTCTCCTTTAGCCTGTTTTGAAGCCATTAAGATACTTTTATTATTCGCTTGTCACCCTGAAGTTACTTTATATCAAATGGATGTAAAATGTGCTATTTTTACCGACATTATTCATGAAAATTTCCCAAACCATGTTTATAAACTTGAAAAGGCACTTTATGATCTCAAACAAGCACCACATGCTTGGTATGAATGACTAAAAAGCTACCCTTTAAGTCTGGTTTTAAAATTGGTAAAGTCGATACAACGTTATTTATTGAAAATGATAAAATTGATATTTAAGTCGTGCAAATTTATGTAGATGAAATAATTTTTTGTTCAAAAGATGTAAATTTATGCAACAAATTTTCCAACATAATGAAAAAATGAGTTTGTAATGTATATGGGTGAACTAAACTATTTTCTTAGTTTACAGATTACACAATTAAAAGATGGAATTTTTATATGTCAAGAAAAGTACTGTAAAGTTTTAATAAAATGATTTGGAATAGATAACACTAGCAGTAAACTCACACCTATAAACACTAGCATACACTTAAATAAAATATGAAAATGGTAAAGAAGCTAACCAAAAATTATATTGAAATATGACTGAGTCGCTTCTTTATCTAACCACTAACATACTTGTTATAATTCAAACCAATTCTAAAATGTCACATCTTAGAGTAGTTAAACATATTCTATGTTATTATTCCAAGACAAGAGACTACAGCTTGTACTACTCGAAAGGATGTCCTTTTGAATTGGTATCCTAAAATGTTGCTGATTTTTGTGGATGAAAGACGGATAGGGAAAGCACGAGTGGTGCATGTCATTTCATTGATCACTCTCCAGTCTCTTGGTATAGTAAAAAGCAAAACTGTGTGTCTTTATCTACCTATGTGGGTAAATATATTTCAGCTGCCCTTGTGTATGCTCAAGTAATATATATGCAATAAACCCATCTGGATTTTGGTGTATATATATCAAAGTCTCCAATTTACTGCGATAATACAAGCACAATAAATTTGTCTAAAATCCAATTAACCACTGATATACAAAATACATAGATATAAGATTTCATTTCTAAGAGTGCATTAAAAAAGATATAATACTTCATATTTCGTTAATGCTACAAAACAAAGTTGCGGATATATTTACAAAACCATTATGTGAAAATACACTCTTACAACCTAGAAGAGATTTAGGTATTTGCTCACTAAGCGAATTAAAGTGATAATATTTTTAAAAGTTACATAAAATTTTAAATTTCAAATTATAATAGCAAAATAGATGGTTGAAAAGCATATTCAGACGGCTTAATTTTAGACGTTTGATTTAATTTTTAAGACGTCAGATTTCTTGTATTGTTTATTTTCTAAAATCTTTTAGAATTTCAAAAAGTCGAAAGTAACATTCACACATTTGAACACCATATTCAGATGCCTAAATAACACTTTTAAATGTCTAAATGAAGCCATTTTTAAATTTGTCTTGATCTGGTAGAATAAAACTTTTTCATCTGATTTAGATTGCCAGGCGTTTGATGCGTTTGATTACCTATACATGTATTTATTAAATTTAATAGGGACTTAGATGATTGAAAGTAATATTTAGACGTTTGAAAACCATTTCCAAAAGACTAAATATCACTTTTACACATGGATATTTTTGAACACACCGTGTTTTGTTTGTGTTTTATATATTTTCAAACATCCAATTTTTTTCTGGATGTTCGAATATCAGTTGACATATTTTTTAAAGGTCAAACACAATCTACAAAGCAACATTTTGTGGGATACTTTAAATACGATATTCACGCCTCTTTAGGGTAGACTACTCGATCCTAAAAGTGGTATCAGAGCATAGGTACTAGGTTTACTCTAAAGGCATGTTTGTCTCAAATAATGCTTTTTCTGTGGGTTAATTAATAGCTAGGCCACCTATGTCCAATAGTACTAATTATGCACACTGGAAGGCTAGGATGAAAATATATCAGATCTATATTGACTACGATGTTTGGGATATAGTAGGTCAGGGTATACACCACCTATGATGAAAATCAATGATGTTTAATTCCCTAAGCCCAAGGACAAATGGGATGTAGCTAATAAGAAACTGCTTTTATTAAATGCTAAAGTTATGAATAACCTTATTTGTGCTAATAAAATTTCTTATTGTCTGACTGCATAGAAAAATTGGCACACTTTGAAGTTTATGCATGAAGCTACATCTCAAGTCAAGGAATTATGTCTCGCTCTGCTCACCAATGAATATGAGAATTTTGTGATGTTAAAGGATGAAAGCTTAAAAGAGATATATGGACGTTTTTAATGTTGATATATAATTCCATAGCTTTGGGCAAGATGTACATTAAAGTTGAGTTGGTTGGGAAAATATGGAGAATTCTTCCAAAGAATTTTGAGGAAAAGCTGATAGCTATAGAAGAATCCAAAGATTTGAGCAAACAAAGAATGGAGGAATTGATTGGAAATCTTATGACCTATGAAATGGAACTGAAAGCTAGGGAGACCGTAACAATTTAGACTCCAAAAGGAAATCAATTGCAGTCAACAGCACTCTTGACAGCGATGATGAAAATAATACTATCACTGTGATAGCAATGTTGATGAACAGTCTTAATAAATGATCCAAAAGAAACTTCAAACAAAGAGGCCATTCAAGGTCATTTAATAATAATTCCGACAAAGAATTCATGTGCTATAAATGTAGAAAAAAAGGTCATATCCAAACCAACTATACGTTGATTCAAAAGAAGAAAGGAAAGAAAAAGAAAGGCATTTACTACAACTTGGGATGATAAATTAGGAGAAGAGTGCACTGATAGTGATGAAGCCGAGGCAAATATTTGTTTGATGGGACATTCAACTCATAATGATAGTGACGATGACTCAAGTGAGGTATCAAATTATACTGATCAAGATTTACTTTTAATGTGTCATGAACTTACTGGAATAGTTGATAGTCTTAATCTTAAGAACAAAAATTAAGGTCTAAAAAAGCTGAGCTACTTTGCATAAATGATAGATTAGAACCAAACTTGAAAAAATAAAGAAGCTCAAAATATTTAATGAGAAAGTTATCGGTCTTTAGAAAAGGAGTTGGATGAATTAGACAAATCTTGAAACTCTTAAAAATGAGATTTTAATTTTAAAGAAAAATGATGACGTAAAGATAGAAAACTTTATTAACAGATGTACCGTGTTGGTAGAAGAGAATATGTCGCTTAAATCCAAAGTCCAAACCCTTAAATAAACTATTAATAAATTTTCTAAAGGAGAAATGTCATTGAATATGCTTTTGGGAAATCAATTATACGCAAATAATAGAAAGGGACTTAATTTGGGTAAATCACAACATAGGGAAAACACGTTTGACAATGCCCGTGGTAGAAGTGCTTTTCCAAAATTTATAGATTTTGGTAAAGTTGGACATAGCTTTGATTGATGTTGGTATAGGAACAAATGTTGTTAGACAAATTTAGGTTCCTAAAGGCTCTCTTGGTACTTTTGGATTACTAAACTCTTCTGTCGCAAACATTAATAGACCATGAAGTTTGCTAGGTCATCTTGTTCTGCCTATGTATCGGTATGTTGTCGGGCTAAGGAACAACAAGAGTGGTGCTTGGATCCATGTTGTTCCAGGCATATGATGGGTGATAAATCAAAGCTCCGTAGCCTAGAAGATTATAGAGGTGAGAGTGTTACTATGGATGACAATGGTAAATGTAAGATTGTTCGAAAATATAAAGTAGGCAACACCACTTTCTTGTTGACCGATGTTCTTTATGTTGAAAATTTTCATCTCTTATCTCTATAAGCCAACTCTCTAATAAAGTTATGAACGTAAATTTTGATGATGATATGTATAAGTTCATTAACAAGTCTTCGAGTGAGGTTGTGTTAACAAGTCAGAGAAAAAGAATGTCTACACTCTGTCATTCGATGATCTAACCTTGTCTAGGTGCTTGTGGCTAAAGATATGGAAGCCACTTTGTGGCATAGAAGGCTAGGACATGCTAGCATGAGACTATTGGAGAGAAAAGAGTTAGTCAAAGGATTGCCACATCAAAATTCAAGAACAATAAGGTGTGAAAAGCTTATAGAAAGTGTAAAATTAATAGATCATCTTTTCTTCCCAAAAACACTATAAGTACTTCTAGAGTTCTTGAATTGATTCATATGGACTTGTTTGGTCCTAATGATGTTGCAAGCTTAAGTGGTGAGAAGTATTATTATAAATTGGTTGATGATTATTCTAAATTTACTTAGGTTTATTTTCTAACCAATAGTTTGAAACTTTCGATTATTTTTGAAAATTTATAAAACTTGTTCAAAATAAAAAGGCGTTTCAATAATAATTATAAGAAGTGATCATGATGGAGAATTTGAAATTTGGGATTTTGAAAACTTCTTTGAAAAAAATGGTTTTAAATATGAACTCTTCACACCACGAATACGTCAATAAAAGGGAACAATTGAAAGGAAGAATTGTACATTACAAGAATTGGCTAAGTCAATGTTAAATGAATATAGTCTTCCTTTGTCTTTTTTGGCAAAGGCAGTTAATACCTCCTACCATGTAATGGATATAGTCAAAACTTTCAACTCAATATCTTATTTTTAAGTTAAGATTTTCTTCACTTTTCAAAACAACAACTTCTTGAAAAATCTTCTTGAAATCCATTCAAAACATTTCAAGGAAGTTTCCAAAGAAAATCTTTTTATCAAATTCTTTCACACGGGGTTAGATTTTAGAATATCTTTTTCAAAACAAGAACTTCTTAACAATTGTCTTCTCTATTGCATTTTCTTCTTCTATCATCTCTTACTTTCAGATATTTGCAACTATTCTGCTTTATAATATTTAATCAATACCTAAATTTTTTATTTATTATTCCTATAAATGTCACTTGGTCCGTATTAAATGATTACTACCTGTTATCCCGCTTTTTGGTCAAAGCCGGAATATCAAACAAATTGGCAAGAAAGGATGGATATCAGGATTGGAGGTCAACTGGAAACAAGGTTGTAATCGATGTCGTCAAAATTTGGCCGAGCTCCGATCAAGGCAGAATTGATTGGGAATGACAATCAAGGTTAGGAGAGGCTATGTTTCAATTTTCAAGACGATCGGAGTTCGTACGCACAAGATATGAATGAATTAAAATGCACAGAGCACGGTTCGAATCGATGTACTTCGCATCGATGGATGTTGGTTCGAATCGATGAAGGTTCGAATAGATTGAAGTTCACTGCACTTCGTATCGATATGGTTCGTATCGATGAAGATGGAATCAGTCGTTTGCTCTGGGACAACATGTTCGAATCGATCAAGAAGTAGCATAATACTTCGAATCCATGAGGTCAAGGAGAGTTCAAATCCATCGGGTTAGGGTATGTTCGAATCGATCGATTCGACGAAATCGATTCGAAACATGCTCCTAGGATCGATACCAATAAAATCGATGGATACGAACTGGAAGTATGCACAAGTCAGGGAAAGAAGAGATCAAAGCGAGAGAAATCTCTGGAATAATACGTTCAACACGGCGAGGAAAGCGGATCAAGCCCTGAAGATGAGGCCACTTCACCAAGCGCGCACGTAACTTGATCGAGTCGAAGGAGGTGGATACGAAGCAATGGATTCGAACGGATGGAATCGAAGACGACAGCCAACAAAATTCTACAACTTGAATCGATCATATCTTGAGATCTACAAATCCAAAAGCAATGAAATTTTCACAGTAGCTTGAGCACATGTTGAGGAATGTTCACCCCAAATTTCAAGTCGATCGGACAATTTCTTGATCGATTCGAAAGTAGCTTCGAATCGATCCCAAAATGGGCCCGGGTTTCCAAAAAGCAGACATGTGGGCCCCCTCACGTACCAGAACTGGTCTCCCTTCAATTTAGGAGAAATATCAGCCTCCTACACCTATAAATAGACCCCCAGGTCATTTAGAAAAGGGGTCGGACAATTCTAGGAGTTAAAGAGCGCCAGACTCTGCCAGATTTACTCTAGATCACCATTGCTGCCTTGGATTCAGATTATAATCATAAAATCTGCTGTACTACATGATACGAAATTGTAATCTTCAAACATCGAGCAATAAAAAGAGAAAAACCTTGAAGTGGACGTAGGCTGGAGATAGCCGAACCACTATAAATTGTGTGTCACTGTTCATTATTTCTGGATTGCTGTTTGTTGTTTGCTTAGATCTGATATTTGTGTTTGAATATTGCTGATTTGTATTCATACATTGGTGCTTTCACAATACTTGGGGTTTGTGACCATTTTTGGCGCAAACACTTTGGTGCTTTCACTGAGAAGGACTAGCGCCCGCTACATCGGAGTGAAGAGTTTAGATTTGAAAGACAATGACTCGACAAACAAGTAGAAGGCAAAGAGCTGAGAGAAGCCAACAAGGAGGAAGTCAAGAGGCATCCTCCGGAGCTGGAGAAGGACAAGCTTCGATTTACATTACCAGAGATGAAATGGAAGCTATGACAAATTCATTGCAAGAGAGATTGTTGAAGAGTCAACAGGATATGATGCAGACCTTCTTTGAACAGATGAGAGTGGCAGGGATGCAGAACTTAGGACCAGCCACAACAGATGTTAATGTGGAACAAGGAACAAGGGTTGAGGAACCCAACAGAGAACAGAATACAGAACCGGAAGGCAATCAACAAGGGCTTGGGGGCAGGCCCGCAGGATCCAACGCAGAAGACCTTTGGAAGGAGTTCAGCAGGCTAGAGCCAACGTTGCGGCTAATGAGCCACATGAAGAATATGTGCCGGAGTTCCCTCGGGAGCATGGGGGGCAACCCCTAACAGGCAATGCTGGATTAGTGGAAATCATTAGGAAGACTATGCGTGGAGGTTTGACCAATAGAGATTTGGAAGGAGTGAACAGGAGTCCGTTCGCTCGGGAAATCAGGGTAGCTCAGAATCCACCTAAGTTCAAGTTACCTAGTGTGGAAGCATATAATGGCAAAGCTGACCCAACTGATCACTTAATGAGATACAATAGGCACATGGAAGTGCTGGGGGCATCAGAGGAAGTGATGGCCAGATGTTTCCCTTTATACTTAACAGATCTAGCGGCAATGTAGTTTAGGCAGCTGGAAGAAGAATCTATCAGGACTTGGAGGGAATTGGTGGATAGGTTTTTGGGACAGTTTCGGGTTCACATCAAAAGACCTAAGAACGTGATGACGTTAACATCGGTAAAGCAAAGAATGGATGAATCGCTTAGAGCATTTTTAACTCGATTTAATGAGGCGGTTGCTTCGGTGGATCGGCCGGATCCATCGATGGTTTTGATGGCGGCAGTGTCAGGAGTTAGAGAGGATTCAGATTTTAAGGTATCTTTAGTACGAGACCCACCACTGGATCTTGGGGAATTCTTCCATGAAGCTGAAAGGTTCCTTCAGCAAGAAGACGCATGTACTGATTTAAAGTTAAAGGAGGTGAATACGACTGAGGGTGGAGGACCATCCAAAGGAAACCCGGATAAAGACAAAGGAAAAAGGAAGCTAGACGACGATTCAGGAAAAGCCGGGAAGCAATGGAAGGATCCAAAGTTTTCCACATACACAGGATTAAACGAGACGCAGGAGCGGATATACATGGAAACCCGGAATCGCCTTCCTTACCGGAGGCCGGCTAGGAGAGAGCCATCCGAGCGGGAAAGGGCATCAGGAAGGCACTGTCTCTTCCATGATTTGGATGGACACGATACCAACAGATGCAGGCACCTAAAGGACATAATTGAGGAGCATGTGAGGAATGGACAATTGACACAGTATGTTGGGGCTCGGAATGCAGTGGTGGAGCAGGAGCAACCACCGCCCACCTCAAGCCATGATGGCATGAGGCCCAGGAATGATGGTCGATTGGTTATCCATTGACTCGGATAATATGAAATAAGTAACAAACCGTTGGCGAGCAACAAAGTCATTTACACATGTACGGGGACGGAGATAGCCCTTAGGCATGCTCTGAATGATGATACACCACGAAGCCATGGTTTGCGAAATCTGTTTTCTTTTGTTTTTGGATTGGACACTCGTTTTTCTGGTTTGGTTTTGGAGTTTGGTTTGAACTCCTGGTTTTGTTTGCTTTCTGGTTTGGATTTTCGTTTGGATGGTTTTCTGTTTTGGATGTTGGTTTGGATTTCTGGTTTTCGGATTTTATTTTTGGATTGGATTTTGGATTGGATTTTGATTGGATTCTTTTTGGTTTTTCGATAAACGGTCGTCAGGTGTGGATTACGCCTGGCAAGGGGTGAGTCTTTTTGCCCGAACGTGGTAAATTGACTCATTCAGGTCGTCGAGTATGGACTATGCTCGGCAAGGGTCCGGAGTGACCAGGATTCGGCCTAGGACTTAGGCCCCCTATTATCAATTATTGTTTCAGGTCGTTGAGTATGGACTATGCTCAGCAAGAACCCGGAGCGACCAGGATTCGGCTTAGGACTTAAGCCATGGCATTACTTACGTCCAGGGACATTGGACCACGGTCGTCAGGTGTGGATTGCGCTTGGCAAGAACCTGGAGAGGTTAGCTCAACGTCCAGGGACACTGGACCACGGTCGTCAGGTGTGGATTGCGCTTGGCAAGAACCGGGAGAGGTTAGATCAACGTCCAGGGACACTGGACCACGGTCGTCAGGTGTGGATTGCGCTTGGCAAGAACCCGGAGAGGTTAGCTCGACGTCCAGGGACACTGGACCACGGTCGTCGAGTGAGGATTGTGCTTGGCAAGAGCCCAGAGAGGTTATGGATTTGGATATCAATCCGGAGAGGTCCTGGATTCGGCTATTGGCTGTTGGATAAGAATGGATAAAAGGCCCGGTCTTCGAGTTCGGATGGACATGGAATTGGCTATGGACTTTGGATATTGGATTCGGAAACTATTCAAAACACGCCTTCTTATCATAAGGCATGTTTTGGGAGGCAAATGTTATCCCGCTTTTTGGTCAAAGCCGGAATATCAAACAAATTGACAAGAAAGGATGGATATCAGGATTGGAGGTCAACTGGAAACAAGGTTGTAATCGATGTCGTCAAAATTTGGCCGAGCTCCGATCAAGGTAGAATTGGTTGGGAATGACAATCAAGGTTAGGAGAGGCTATGTTTCAATTTTCAGGACGATCGGAGTTCGTACGCACAAGATATGAATGAATTAAAATGCATAGAGCACGGTTCGAATCGATGTACTTCGCATCGATGGATGTTGGTTCGAATCGATAAAGGTTCGAATCGATTGAAGTTCACTGCACTTCGTATTGATATGGTTCGTATCGATGAAGATGGAATCAGTCGTTTGCTCTGGGACAACATGTTCGAATCGATCAAGAAGTAGCATAATACTTCGAATCCATGAGGTCAAGGAGAGTTCGAATCCATCGGTTTAGGGTATGTTCGAATCGATCGATTCGACGAAATCGATTCGAAACATGCTCCTAGGATCGATACGAATAAAATCGATGGATACGAACTGGAAGTATGCACAAGTCAGGGAAAGAAGAGATCAAAGCGAGAGAAATCTCTGGAATAATACGTTCAACACGGCGAGGAAAGCGGATCAAGCCCTGAAGATGAGGCCACTTCACCAAGCACGCACGTAACTTGATCGAGTCGAAGGAGGTGGATACGAAGCAATGGATTCAAACGGATATAATTTTATGGAACTTAATAAATTGATTTAAATTGATAATTTGAAATGATAATACTTGATTTATCATTTATTGTTCTACAAATGAATTTATAAATAGTTGTTTATAAATTTATTTGGGAACTGAAATGAATTTAAAAACAAGAAATTTAAAGAATTTAATTTCCGATGGTTTCAAACCTTGTGTTTAAATTTTTTAAAAGGATATTATTTAAAGTATTTTGAATAAAAATTAGTCTCTAAAGGATTTTAAAGTTTAAAAATTAAGTGCTCTTCTCTTTATCGCTGGAAAATAATTTCGGTGATGACTGCAGCATCATCGATGTTCATTTTCGAGTTTCGAAGTGAAGAGACCGTTCTGTAGTCTTGCTACAGCTTTGTTTTGGAAAATCTAATTGATTTGAATTTCTAAATATGACTGGATTATAATATATATAGATATATGATTTAAATTTGATTTGACATATTATATACATATATTTATTCATCTCTTAATGGTTTGAAGTGAATCGGAAATTTAATTCTTACATTTTATCTTAAAGAATAATTTCAGTTATAAGAAGAAAATCAAAAATTTGAATAAATGATTCAAACTTGAGATAATTGAATTCGAAAGTTTTACTTGTATAACACACAATTTCATTCCAATATAACTTACCTAAATTATACAGAAGTTGAATATGAAATTGGATAATATACAATATAGAAAGGATTTTTTTGAGTGGTTATGATAAATGTTATACACTTAAATTTTAGTTATAAAAGATTAACAGAGGTAAATAGTGAAAAGGGATTTAAAGAGATTTTATTTAAATAACTTAATAATCAAATTTGATTTACTATGGAACCTTAAGTCTAACCTAGGAATTTTAATAAAGGTTATTTCCTAAATGAATATGTTGTATAATGAATAATGTATCTTTGAATAGATAAAATAAAATACATTTGAATTAGACATTTTGTAATAAAGTTTATTTAACTTGAATTCATAGTTTAATTGATGTCTAAATGAATAAATGTGTAAAGAAATTTGATTGTTATATTTGCTATATAAATATTTTATTTATGAAATAGATATGTCTTGAAAACTGAATGATTATGATTTAAATAGTTCAAATGTATTTTAACATCACTAAAAATTGATAATTGAGAATTTGGTTTTCAAATGGAATTTTAAGTGTAACTTATTAAAGGAATATCTATTTGTGAAATGGGTATTTTAAATAAAGTGTTAGGTTATGTGTTAAATTAAGAGCTAACTAAAGTAGTGAACTTTTAACTTAATAAACGAAGTATAGTTTAATTTGGATATTCCATTCATAAAAGTTTGTTTTAATAAGTCATAAGTTAAATGATGTCCAAATAAATATTTCTGGAACTAAACTGATTTGAAATATTAATATATCTACTTAGCATTTTATAAGTGCTGCTAATTTGAAAAGACAATGTTTTGGAAATTTTTATAATTGAATGAACTTAGAAATGTTACAACTTTAAAATGAATATTATTTGACCTTGAATTAAAATGGTTTAAATGAAGTTTATTTTCTTTAAAAAGTGTTATGATTTTCTAAGTGTTATATATGTTTTTTTTAAAGAATAACATTTCCAAAGTGTTATGATTTTTAGTAGTATGATTTCCAAATGATAACATCTCTAAATTGTTATGATTTCAAAACATTATGGTTACAAATCTATTATCTTATTTTTTTTTCAAACTATCTTTTGTTTGTCCTTATTTCTCTTATCTTGTTACAGAATGAGAAGGCTATTGCTTATACCAGTCTGTTTAGAAATCTTTCTGTAATCTTTGAAAATTTTTGGTACTCATTTTAACCATGAGCACTGTTTTTCCATTCATAGACCGTCGGTCAAGTGAAAAGGGAGATTCAGACTCTAGAGGATTTTTTTCGTGCTTATATTCTTTATTTGATCACCTCCATCTTGTTAAACTTACCTATTACAATAGTTATCAGGTGTAATTCCAATCTTCTTATCATCTTTCTTAATTCTATTTCATTCTATCTTTTTCTGTGCTTTCCCGTACCTCCTTCCTTTTCGGGGACGAAAAGCTTTGAGTGGGGAGAGTGTAACAACCCTGTATTTTACAATTATTTTTAAATTGATATTTCCAGATTTAAAAAGCTTTATTTATGAAAAAGAATAAATTTTGTTATTTTAAATATAAACTTTGATTTTGATATGGATTAGAATTCCAAATATGACTGAATAGAATAATTTTCCAAAAAGTGAATTTTGGTTAAAATAGTCGAACTTTGACTTTTAAATTTAAATTTTAAATATTTGAAATTATAAATTTTATCTTTTATTATGAAAATAGATTTAATAACATGAATACTGCTTTTCGTTTCGTTGAAAACGGAATTAAACTGCAAAAGATATGTACATTTCAATTTTGAGTATAAATTGTTTATTTTGCAAATTTGTTATTTTAAATTGTATAAATTATATTTTCTTTGTCATATTTTATTTTAATATGTGTTAATATGTTATTTTATGTATATTTTGTCTTTTAAATATTTATAAAGTGATGTTTGAATTTTTCCAAAGCTCATTGAATTTATTTTCTATTTTTAAAGGTAGTTTTCATTTTTCTGCTGTTTTCTTCATTTAAATTATATTTAATTAAAATTTATTTATTCATTTTTATGTATGCATTTTTTTATATGTTTTTATCTTTATTTATAAATATTTTTCATGTACATACAATTTTCCCAAAGTTCATTTCATTTATTTTCAAATTTTCAAGCCTAATTTACATTTTCTTTGTTATTTTCTTAATTTAATTATATTTAATTAATATTTATTTATTTATTTTTGTTTATTTACTATATTTTCGTGTTTTATCTGTATTTATACATATTTTACATGTATTTAAAATTTAAAAAGAAATGGTGGAAATTTGAAAGGTTTGTGACTCTTTATTTGCTTAAGCCTCTTTGTATTCTCACCTTTTCTTTATCAACCATTACCTTTTCATTGTTGCTGCCTTAACTCCATTGCTTCAGCCGTATCTTTTTCCTCATCATTTTCACAAAAATTTAAGCTTCTCAACTCCAAAAAAATCGGCCATCAACCTGAGAAAAAGTTTTGGTAAAATTTCTATTTCTTTTTCCATGTTTTCCTTCTTATTTCTTATGTTATTTGCATTGCTTTCTTCACCTTCTAGGCTCGGCACCTCTCCACTCCATCAGCTCCACCATCACCTCCTCCATCTACAGCAGCCATTAGCCCCTCCTCTGACCAAAAATTCAGGCCATGACCCTTCACATGAAGCATCACCACAAAAACATTACAAAGCTTTGCCAAACTTCACCAAAACAATGCTAGCCATGCCTATACTCCACTATTACCTTCATAGTTGCCTTTGGCCACTCATTAGCCACCACCACCATCATCTACATCACTTTTGGCTGCCACATGACCGCTGACCAGATCTGAAACCCCCTATGGCTGAGCTCCAATTGACCTAAGCCGAGCCAAAAAGTTAAACAACTTGCCTCTTTTGCATTGTCTTTGGTATGCTTCATGTTAGCACCACTACACCTTCATCTCCACTTGTTTTGATGCCATACCTGACCCAAACCTGATCCAAACCCTTGACTTAGACCTGTATTCCACTTAAGGCCGAACCCAAAGAGAGTTGAAAGCAAGTGCAAGTGATTTGGTGATTTGTTGTGCATGTATCTTATGTGTTGTTTAAAATTGTGTTAAGTGTTTATTCATGTATATTTGCATTGTTTTGTCTCATGTATTCAAGGCAATTAGCTTAGGCTCTCCATTCATTCAAATCAAAAGTCATGCTATATCGTGCTTGTTGTGCTTTCTGGAATCTATTTTGTGTGTTTGATCGCTAATCTCCAGCTTTAACAGGTGAGTTATTCTCACCAGACAATATGTACCTATATAACTGATAAACCAACACCATTTGAATCTGTAATGTATATCATCATGTTATATATGTTTATATTATTATCATATGATGTTCACACCTGTTATTACACTTATTATATCATATGTTACTGTTATTTCATGCTATTCTGTTATTTATATCAGTTTATCACACTGCAAGTTCCCTGTAGATTAGAATCACTATGGGTTGAAATGATACATACCCGAACGGACTTTAGAATAGGTAAAAATCGTTATGGGCTGAAATGATAGGCCTGAATGGTTTTTATTTATTTTATTTAACTTGGGATTGCGGGTTTGAAATGATAGAACCTAGATTTTTCTTTTTAAACTGCGGATTGAAATGATACATATCCGTATCACTTGACCTAGGCTAGAAAACTATACAGGCCCGTGTTTATTTTATAAAGTGTTTTGGATATTTTTAAGTATTTTAAAAATATAAATTTAGGAAATTTGATTTAAAATGATTTTGAAATATTTTGAATTAAAGAAATTATGATTTTTCTATGTGTTAAAAATGAAATTAATGAATGGTTTAACTGGATTTTTGAAATATAATTTAAGTGGAAATTTGGAATTTTGGTTAAAAATGATATTTAAGTTATATAAATAAAATGGATATTAAATTTTATTTGGAAATGGTAAATATGATAATTTGATTAAATTTGAATTTAAGTGATTTATTAAAGTATTATTGATTTTTCTATGAATTTAAGTGGTTAAATAAATGAATGTTTAAAAGTGATCTTTTAAAATATAACTTGACTAGGAAATGTGAAATTTGGTTTTAATTAAAGGTTTAAGTTAATTAAATAAAATTGGAAATTTAGTTAAATTTGTGAAATGGTAATTAAGCTTTAAATTTGATTTGACAGCATTTTTGAAATGTATGTAAAAGATATTGCAGCATTTTTTAATTGCTGTAGTTGTTTAAATGAACTAAAGAGTTAATTTGGAATAAAGGCTATTATAGCACTTTGTAAGTGCTGTAGTGGTTAAACTTAACATTTAAGTTTATTTTAATTTTAATGGAAATATATTACAGCATTTAAGTGCTGTCGTTTTGTTAAATGAACTATTTTAAACTATAACTTTACATAGCATTTTGTAAGTGCTACGGAAACTATATTTTGTTGTTTTAATAAATTTTAATGAAAAATAATCTTTGGAAAATGATATAATTTTGGAAATAAAATGTTAAAAATGCTAAAGATAATGAAGAGACATTTAAATGGTTTTAAATGGAAGAATTTGATTTTTATGTGAGTTTAAAATGGTATTTAAATTTAATAAAAAGAATGGATTCAAATGGTATTTAAATGAAATATAAATGAATGATGTTTTGAATAATATTTTGATATTTTGAAATGTATATATATGATTTTGAATTTATGAAATGTGGGATATTTAAGCTTTGAAATATACTAAAGATTGAATATTGTATTTTGTGAATTAAACCTATATTTGAAATTTATAAGATTTGAAATGGTTTGTTAGTAAACTGAATTTGAGTTGAAAATGATGGTTTGAAATAAAAATTAAAAATTGAAATTTGGGTTTAATTTAATAAATTTGTAAATTTGTAGAATTAAAAGATGATTTCAAATATATGTTTCGAAATGTTGTGATTTTTAAAGTATAATGATTTCAAATGTTTTAGTTTCAAAAGAATTATAACTTTGAAAGTATAGACTATTTGAAAGGTGAATATATGTTTGAAATGGAGATGATATTGTTTTGAAATGGGTATGTTTTGAAATAAAAATAATTTTTGGTTTCGAAGTATAACTATCAAAGATATGATATTTTGATATTGAGATGATTTGAAATTTAAGTTTTGGAAGATATGATATTTTGATATATTGAAATGATTTGAAAAGAAGTTTGAAAGGATACGATATTTTGGAATATTGAAATGATTTGGAAATGATAAATCTTTATTTTGATAAAGATATGGTTTGTAATGATATTTTATTTTGAAGTAAAGTATTGTTTTTAAAAGTTATAACCACGGGTTATAATAACGATTGGTTGGCAAAGAGACCGGGATCGGATATGGACATACTCTCTGTCGATACCGAAAACCACTTTGACAACCATGTACGCAGTGGAGATTCCAGAATGAAGTAGGATGGTGGCGACGATCCTAAGGTATATACGTGGATCCAAATCCCGTGAGTTGGCATAAGGTGGCTAAAACAGGAGCGATTGACGGACCAATGAGGTAGCACCTCTGATCGGACACACTTCTTCGATACCATTCTATTACTTGTGATTGATTTGGTGGCCACCCTTGATTGGGAGTGTTGTTCGAGGTGGGCGGTAGTGGCTGCTATGCGTCACCACTAGTCCGGATGCGTAATTGGTATTGCCTAGTTGTGCCGTGTCACCTACCATATCGAGCTTTACTACGATTATGATTTTAAGATCCGACCGCGTTAAGGTTCTCCATCCCCTTAGCGCTATTTTCTATATGATTATACTTTACTAATTAGACACTACTGTATATAGCGTATATTACTACATAGTAAATAGTTTAACGGATCCTTAAAGAATGGGCGATCCCAAGCATTCTTTAAGTTACTTGTACCTTTATTACAGTTCACTTGAGTTGGTTTATATTATATAAGTATATATTGTCCTGACTCGAGTGTTTTGTGTTTTGCTTTACGCTCAGGTCAGCCTGAGTATTCACAGATTTGGATTTCCACCTTCTGGAGATTTGAATCGCTGGAGATTATCTGCTAGTCTTGTTCTATCTACTTCAGTTATGTTGCTCTGTTCAGCTTGTACTTGGTTATCTTATTTATACTTCTGTTGTACTCTATTTCTTCTATTGTATCTTATGTACTCTGATATATTTATATAGTAGCTTCATGAACTACTATTTCTTTTACTTCCGCTGCATTATTTTACTCTGTGTCTGTGATATGTGATTATATTTATTTACTGCATATTCTGAGATTTGCCAAATTTTATTTACAACGCGGTATTTTGAGCAATTCAATTCCGGCATGAGTGTCTACCTATACACTTATAATGGATGTGAATGGTTGAAAATATCGGGTCGTTATAGTTGGTATCAGAGCTTTGGCTTTGAGGCAAAACTTAGAATGTATGGTAAATTTATTTACAGAATCACTTTCGTTCGAGTTTGAATCTCTTCCTTTTGATTCATTTTCCTTTGAATTTTGGAACGTACCCTGCGGTTCCAAAATTCATTCGTGTTCCTCACTATTCATCATCTTTTGATTCTGGAGTATCCCATGACTCCACTTCCAATGATCTTTATAGTGAATTGGCGGTCTCGCCAATATTCTAATTTTCTTGTAAAAGGGTGAAAATCCTTTATAATCAGCATCGATTCACCAGAGATTTATATTTATCCTTGGTTTAGATGCTAATATCTTTTATTATTCCAAACTCTATCTCTTGAGATCGAAGGTAGATTTACCCCAGAAAATCCACATTTGATCTTATCCATTAAGTCACGGTTGACCCGGTTAAGGTTGTCCGCGATTTATCTAAGCTTACCCATCTCTCTAATCTGTTTAACCATCTTGTCTTTTGTTTCTAAACTATCTCCAAACATTTTAAATTGTACTGGTAAATCTATGTTTTGTTTTATATGTTGTGTTGTTTGGGTTGTTGATGTTGATTTGGGTTTCCGATCGATTCGTCTGATCAACGCTATCGATAGGATTTCTAAAACACTTTGACAGAACAAACTGACACAATATTATTTTAAAATTTGGTTAATGAAATAAATTTGGATATATAATTTTATGGAACTTAATAAATTGATTTAAATTGATAATTTGAAATGATAATACTTGATTTATCATTTATTGTTCTACAAATGAATTTATAAATAGTTGTTTATAAATTTATTTGGGAACTGAAATGAATTTAAAAACAAGAAATTTAAAGAATTTAATTTCCGATGGTTTCAAACCTTGTGTTTAAATTTTTTAAAAGGATATTATTTAAAGTATTTTGAATAAAAATTTGTCTCTAAAAGATTTTAAAGTTTAAAAATTAAGTGCTCTTCTCTTTATCGCTGGAAAATAATTTCGGTGATGACTGCAGCATCATCGATGTTCATTTTCGAGTTTCGAAGTGAAGAGACCGTTCTGTAGTCTTGCTACAGCTTTGTTTTGGAAAATCTAATTGATTTGAATTTCTAAATATGACTGGATTATAATATATATAGATATATGATTTAAATTTGATTTGACATATTATATACATATATTTATTTATCTCTTAATGGTTTGAAGTGAATCGGAAATTTAATTCTTACATTTTATCTTAAAGAATAATTTCAGTTATAAGAAGAAAATCAAAAATTTGAATAAATGATTCAAACTTGAGATAATTGAATTCGAAAGTTTTACTTGTATAACACACAATTTCATTCCAATATAACTTACCTAAATTATACAGAAGTTGAATATGAAATTGGATAATATACAATATAGAAAGGATTTTTTTGAGTGGTTATGATAAATGTTATACACTTAAATTTTAGTTATAAAAGATTAACAGAGGTAAATAGTGAAAAGGGATTTAAAGAGATTTTATTTAAATAACTTAATAATCAAATTTGATTTACTATGGAACCTTAAGTCTAACCTAGGAATTTTAATAAAGGTTATTTCCTAAATGAATATGTTGTATAATGAATAATGTATCTTTGAATAGATAAAATAAAATACATTTGAATTAGACATTTTGTAATAAAGTTTATTTAACTTGAATTCATAGTTTAATTGATGTCTAAATGAATAAATGTGTAAAGAAATTTGATTGTTATATTTGCTATATAAAGATTTTATTTATGAAATAGATATGTCTTGAAAACTGAATGATTATGATTTAAATAGTTCAAATGTATTTTAACATCACTAAAAATTGATAATTGAGAATTTGGTTTTCAAATGGAATTTTAAGTGTAACTTATTAAAGGAATATCTATTTGTGAAATGGGTATTTTAAATAAAGTGTTAGGTTATGTGTTAAATTAAGAGCTAACTAAAATAGTGAACTTTTAACTTAATAAACGAAGTATAGTTTAATTTGGATATTCCATTCATAAAAGTTTGTTTTAATAAGTCATAAGTTAAATGATGTCCAAATAAATATTTCTGGAACTAAACTGATTTGAAATATTAATATATCTACTTAGCATTTTATAAGTGCTGCTATTTTGAAAAGACAATGTTTTGGAAATTTTTATAATTGAATGAACTTAGAAATGTTACAAATTTAAAATGAATATTATTTGACCTTGAATTAAAATGGTTTAAATGAAGTTTATTTTCTTTAAAAAGTGTTATGATTTTCTAAGTGTTATGTTTTTTTTAAAGAATAACATTTCCAAAGTGTTATGATTTTTAGTAGTATGATTTCCAAATGATAACATCTCTAAATTGTTATGATTTCAAAACATTATGGTTACAAATCTATTATCTTATTTTTTTTTCAAACTATCTTTTGTTTGTCCTTATTTCTCTTATCTTGTTACAAAATGAGAAGGCTATTGCTTATACCAGTCTGTTTAGAAATCTTTCTATAATCTTTGAAAATTTTTGGTACTCATTTTAACCCTGAGCACTGTTTTTCCATTCATAGACCGTCTGTAACGACCCAGAATTTTGACCAAATTAAATTGAGAATATTTAATTAATTTTAAATATTTGAACGATGATTTAATGTGAATCCCGAATATAACTTTAAATCGGCGATTAAATTATGGAATTTAATCTGTTGATAGTTGAATAAAAATTTGAATCTTTAATTCTGAGCTGAAGAAAAATATTTCAAAAACTTTTAAAATTCGTATTGATAATACTGAAGATGATTGAAGCTTCAGAATTTAATTTCGAACTGTTTTGTTCAGCTTTGAAAATAATCACTCGAACCGATATTTATAAAATAGTCAATTTTCAAACAGTCTCGGAATTAGACGAAACCAGTTCCATTGGGTCCGTAATATTGAATTATTGTCGGATTTCAAATTTCGTATTTTTCGGAGTTAATACATGGCTATACGACGAGCAAACGCATCGAAATCAAATCAAATTCAAAATTAAATTTAATATTTAAATCTGGTCAACTGCAGCACGTTCGTTCCTTCAACAACGCATGGAATCATGGGGAGAAGTCGTGCAACCCATGTCTCCTAAATTTTAAATTGTCGTCTTCCCCTCAGATTCAAAACAAAATGAAAATCATCTCGTTCGAAGTTGAAAATGGCTGAAGCTTGTAAGAAATCACGGCCTCTCTTCAAAATTTAATCTCGTTCCTCTTCCTAAATTTTTAATGAAATCTCGCTCAAATCAAAAATAAAAAAATGGCGGCCGAGCATTGTGAAATCAGAAATAGAAAGGGGGGGAATCGCGACTATCTCGCGCCGTCCATTCTCAAGCTCGGCAACTATGGTGATTCGCGATCGAAGTCGTTTGTGGAGGAAGCTCGCGCGCATAAGGGTAGGGCAACGTCGAGCTGGGGCAAGCGACGTGGTCTCGGCAGGTGGTGGCGCTCGCGAATTGGAGACGCGCGTGGCTCACGTTCGATCTGTAGGGGGTGTAATGGCTCGCGCTCGCGACTGGGCAGCGACATCGCAACGATAAGGCGGCAATCGCGTTCGATCTGGGTGGTGGATCACGACATTTAAAGAGGCGCGGTCGAAGATACTCGAGCAATTCGATTCGAGTCATCGACTCTGGAGGAGGATGCTTAGCGATTTAGAGATAGCCGTGGGTAGTAGTGGCAATAGCAAATTCCAACCGTAAGATTTTCTTATTGATTTGTTTATTTATCTGAATAGATATCGAAGAAATATATATATATTTGGTTAGAAATATATGTATATGTTAATAAATTTATAGTAAAGGAAACGTTTACAGTAAAAAGTTGATTTTCAAATCTACTAGCTTGTTTTAGAATAATGAATAAAGATCTGATTTTTAATATATGTACTGGGAATTGATATAAGATTTTGCAGAAAGGAAAACAATAAGTATATATGATTTTGGGAGAATATAAGGATTTCTAAAATGTTGTAGATGTATATGATTTTAGAAAATTTACAGTAAACAAAAGACTAGTTAAAATAAAGTTTTTTTTAAGTAAATAAATATATATATATGTTAAAGATGTTTACAGTAAAAGAAAATTTTATATATATTACAGTATATAATTTACAGTAAGGAATAATCTATTTTTGAATTTAATTTTTTATACAAGCCGAAAAGAATACTTGTAGACAAGGTTTAGAAAACAGAAGTTTAAATGATTTATATTGAGATAGTATAGTTAATAGAACATTTGTTTAAAAATAAATCATTTGATAAAAATTAAATTTTTGGTTTAAATAAATTTACAGATGATAATTTATTGTCAATTGATTCAAATATTAATAAAATTACATAATTGTTATACAAGGTCAAATAAAGTCGAGGAAACGAAAGAAGATATTGGATAGGATTGCAAAGAAAAAAAAAACTAAGGTGAGATCTTCTCACTCGAATGGAAAGTTTAATTTTACAGTTATTGATTGATTTGATTGCTATGTGGATGTGCTATTAGATATGGTAGGATATATATCTATATATAGCAATATATACATATTGGCATATGTATATATTGGATTGATGATTTCCCGCCTCGTATAGCGGATGAGACCCTATTGCGCCGTTAGTAAGCGGATTTATAAAAACCTATATACCGCGATAATTCCGTACTGGAGCGGAATTGGTATTGTGCTAACATCTTTGGATGCTGGGAAACAGGTTGGAGGGATCCAACTGGACCCCTCACATTTATTTAATTCATTTCTGTTGTGATATGAATCTGTGAATGATTATAGTGATGCTATTAATCATATTGATATCTGGAAATTGTTTGAAAGCTAAAATTTAGCTGAATGGATGTTTGACATCATTGGATCCCAAAGATAAACGAAATTGAATTTTTGAAATTCAAGTAGAAAATTTCTAAGTGAATCAATTTTTGAAATTGAAGAGATTTTGAAGAAAGGAATTTTTAAAGTATAAAAAATAATTTTTTCATAATCGTATTGAATAAATTCCAGAATAAAGTGAAGATGTTAAATAAATGAATTTCGTATAATAGTGATTTTTAAATTGAAGAATTTAATTAAAATTGGATTTCTAAATAGTTTGAAAAAAAAAAGATAAAGGAATTTATTTTAGTAGAGATAAATAAAATTAGAAATCAATCTGTAATTGATTTAATATTTAGAAATGAATTTTTGAGAAATCAATATGGAAATTTTATTCAAACGTTGAAAATAAAATTAGAAATCAATATTGAAATTGATTTGGTATTGAAGCTTTTATAAATAGAATTAAAATTTATAAAAGTTGTTTATAAACCCAAAGTCACTTATTTTGATAAGTTAAATATAGAAGTTGATAAAAGAAGGTTTATAAGATGAAGTTGTTATTAAAAAGAGAAATAGAATTTATAAACGTGCTTATAAATTCGAAAATAGATTGAATGTGATAAATTTAATAGAAGATTATTTTAGAAGATATATTCACGATTTTGAATAGCGAATTTTTATTGAAATAAAAATGTGTAGGAATGATTGAAATGGGGTTGAGTAAATTTTATTCACGATTTTGGACAGTGAATATATTGTTAAGTAAAATGGATTCATTTTTGAAGAAGTAATATTTTAAAAAATGAAGTTAAACATTTTAAAGATGTTTTAAAATGTGTTATGAATCGAAAGCATAGATTTCAACATTTATTGTTGAAATAGACGTTTTCGAGAAATAAGGAAATGGTGGACTATAACACTGTTGTTATAGTAAATGATTTCCGAAAGGAAATGTTTTTGATGTAGTATTGGGATTTATATATCTATCTAAATTTCGAATCCCTATACTAGTGATTTTGAGTCGTCGTAACGATGTTTTACGTAACATTCGTTTTGACTCAAATAGATGTTGTTAAAATTTTTGATTTCCTTAAAGAATGAAATATATACTTAAATTTTGATTTAAGTATATCGAATATTTTCAAATGTTGAAAATAAATGATTTGTGAAATACTTATTATTAAATAAGTAGGGAAATGCTTTTCCATTATGAAATGAAATGGTTTTGAGAATTTATCTTCTTAAAGATAAATCGAAAGTGAATATTTGAAATCGATTTGAGAATCGTATATCTGTAGATATTTGAGAATATAAATTCACTATGGAATTTATAAAAGGGAAGTTGTTTTAAAAATAAATATTGATTTATTTTTGAAGTGTGGAAATTTTATATCCAGTAAAGATATTTTTGAAGATAAATGATTTGGGAAAATTATTTGGAATCTGATGATGTTGCGCATCTTTATTGATAGTTAAATAACCGACTATCAATAATTACCTTTAGATAGGTATTTGTTGTGAATTGGATGAATTTGAATGCCACACTTATTTTTAAATAATCGCTCACTATTCGGGTTAGCCGGGAAAGGACCATGGGGTCGTATAACCCATTCCGAATATGTGATACGTCGTTATGAATCGCATTCGAAGACCGGTGTTGAAGACCGGATATTTTTGAAAACGGAAGGATTACCGTCGAGTTACTCTACATCGACTGATCTTCGATTTAGAGGTTTTATCACCCTTAGTGACGGGAAGTCCGGACGTGATTAGAAAATTATCCGGAAATGCAAGGGCTTCGTGAGAAGTGCCTTCGGTTCTGTTCGATCCCGGAACAGACTTTTATGGATTGTGTGTTTGACGTCACAATTTGAGATATAAAGCTGATTTCTTTCAAATACATTTCTGTTGGTGGCGGAGAATTTATTCTCTTAGCTTAACACCCTTCTCTGAGACGTACGAGCTCAGAGGTTATGTAGTTGAAATTTATCAGCGATATATCCCAATTTGGTAACGTGGCATACTGAGTGTTGCTGTGAAATGATCGGTGTTTGATCATTTGTGATATGATCATTTGTTTGATCTTATATCTTTGTGATCATAGGTTGATCATTTTGTTTGACCCGAAGCAGGGCTTTTTGAGAAAGCGTAGCTTTGTGGACGAGACTTCATCGAGCCTCACACCCCGGAAATGGTCGAAACAGGAAGGATGCAGCAAGGTTCTAGGGAGTAGCGCCCCTTAGTGTATGTCATTCCTTCTGGATAAAGGTGGTATCATGGTATGGAGCCCAGATACTTAACCTCTGTGGTTACTACATTATTTTTTCTATGTGGTTTGTTGGAATCGGGGATCCTCGGGAAGATCGGTGACGATCGGGGGATGGCATACGCGTGTCAGTAGTTACCTATTTTTGCAGAGGTAACCCGGCCTTGTGTTGGCAGAGATCCGGTTAGGTTCTCGGGTCGTCTATTCCAGGGACGTACCCATCGTGGATAGGAAGTTCCTTAGCCTGACCATTTGTTGAAAATCCAAACAAAACAATACGTGACTTGTACGGTTTTAGTTGTAGAACCTGCCATCTAATATGGCAGCTATAGTAAGCATACTATAATGGTACCTATGCTGGCTAAGATTTATATTCTACTTTCGAAATGTTTTCTACACTATGCACTAATAATAATATCAAAAAGAATTTGATTTTCGCGTAGTAAGCATCTTTGACTATCATAAGAAGAAATCTCCTCCAAGTCTGCGTTTGCATTGTGTGTGTGGCGGGAGGACTTATGGTAGTTTCATTTTCCAAAAGCATTGCGAATTGACTTTAAAATTTTTCTGTTGTTTATTTTAAAGAAGAATAACTGTTTTACGATCTCACACCAGTCACCATGACTGACTCGGAGTTTATTGTTCCCTTCTAAACTCTGGGTGCCCACCAATTTCCACACGGGCAGCCTAGAGTTATATTATCAGGATATTCTGGAGCTTTGGAAGCAAGCTGGATGGCGAGACGTAGTATTTGTACCTGATAGTATTTATTCCGCTGTGTATTCTGTATGAGGACAAGTTATATAACTGTCCATTGTTGTATATTGACTCTGATGACTGATGTATGTATAAACTGATAAAATTCTTTGTTTTAAAGATTATTCATTTATCTATTATATATTGTTCCGCTGCGATATGTGAGATTCTGATATTGTCTCTGTTCTGTATCTGTGTGTTCTGTTGTTCTTCTTCTTTCTTTCTTCTCTTTTTCTTCTATCTTCTTCTTCTTCTACTTTTTCTTTTTCTTAAAACTCTCACTATTGGAGTTTCCGGCACTCGATTGCTCAGCAGTCGATAAAGTGAGTATCGATGTCGAATTTTCGAAAGTCGAAAATTTCGGGATGTGACAAAGTGGTATCAGAGCATATGGTTAAGCGACAACCCTGCTCTGTTGGGTGTTACTCATTAGAGATAGAGTCAGTAGTACTCTAGAATGAGTTGAGTGTAATAATAGATACGAGCGCGTATTTGTTAGTGAATATAAAAATGTTTTATATTGTGTCTGCTTATCCGTTGAGATGTTTGTGAATTTTGGTCGGTATGTGGGACGCCATATTATCGATAGGGATTTCTAAACACTTAAACGAGGCAAGACGACATAGTATTGTTTTAAAATAGGGTGAATGGAATAATTTTACCCAAAACTATTTTTGTATAGAAAAGAAATGATTTTCTATGAATTATTACAGTATATGGTTGCATGGTTGTTAGAAAGTGATAATATTGAAATGTTATCATTATTATATGAAATTAAATACGAAATAGAAATTGTAACTTCAAAGTTAAGAAATAAATCCATATACAAGTAAAATTAAAGAATGTAAATTATAAATGTGAATTGTAATTTAAAACGGAATTCCAGAGAAGCTTTGGAAATGTTTTGAAAAGAATTTGAAATTTTTGGAAATTTGGAAAGTTTAATTTCTTTTTGAGTTGAAAATGAATTTCAAAGGTTTTGAAAGGTATTCTGGAGAGATGAAAGCTCTAAACTCTTTTAGGTCGCTGGAAAATAATCCTGATGATGGTGGCCACATCATTAGAATTCATTTTCGGGTTTCCAAAAGAGGAATTGCTGCCAAATTGTTTTAAATGGAAGTTGTTTGAAAAGTTTGGGTTTTGTTTTTGAAAATTCAAATGGAATTTGAATTGTTTTCAAAATGGCTTTGAAATGATGGTAAGACTCTGGAATGCTATATAAAGATATAACTTATACCAATTGAGTTTTGGTAGAATAAATTCAATTTAAAGATTGGAGTTAAATTAAAGAAAGTATAAGTGAATCAATGTAATGAAAGTAAAATTGAAAGTTGAGATTCATTGCGAATCTGTAAGCGATAGAATTGAAATTGAAAATGAAATGAGACTTGAATCCGAATAAGCTACTTTGATAATTTATTAATTCACGAAATACAGAAATGGAAGTTGAATTAGTTAAATTGAAACTTGAATTGTGAACTAAATAAAAGAATGGTTCGGAATTGCAAATAAATTCAAGTAAGAAGAAATAAATTTCAAATAAATGGAATTTACAATTGTAAGTGAATAAAATTAAAATAAATTGAATTGATATCAATTTGAATTAGTAATTGGAACTAATTTAAGATAGTGTAGTTGTAAATGACAGATAATTGATAAAATTCAATATTTCAGAATTGAAAGTAGATTGAATCCAAATTTAGTTGAAATGGTAAACTAGATACAAATGAATGTGAAATGTAAAATTGAATGAAATAGATATGTAACTTCAATAGTAAGTTAAAAATGTGTAAACAGTTTATATTTGAAATTTTGTAATAGAATTTGCAAAATAGTTTGAATGCTGTAACTAGATGTAATGGCTAGTAGATATACAGGTATAAAGGAATTGGGATTTTAATTTAGAAGAGAATTCGAATTGCTCGAAAAAGGTATGTATTTGAGTTTTAATATGAGTTTTTGATGATTTCTGGTCTAGCCGCTTGGCTTTTTCTTTTTCTTTTTGAAATCTGAGAGTCCGTAGGGACGTTTTGTAGTCGTACCGTATTAGCCGCGCAAAGGAGATGCTGGCGAAATTTTTCGAAAATTTAGGGCGTTAGAAAATTTTTGAGAAATTTTGAAAGTTTAAATTTGAAATTTGAATTTAAATTTGAATTGAGAAGTAAACAATGTTGTTTGAAACCTGTAATTGAAGTTGAAAAACTAGTTGAAATGATAACGAATCTTTAGTAGAGAGATTTTTTTTGATGAATTGATAAAACTATTGGACTGTGGAAAATAGTAGACGAGTTAAGGACATTTTTTCCTAACTTGTAATTTCGAGGACGAAATTCTTTTAAGGGGGGAAGTCTGTAACGACCCAGAATTTTGACCAAATTAAATTGAGAATATTTAATTAATTTTAAATATTTGAACGATGATTTAATGTGAATCCCGAATATAACTTTAAATCGGCGATTAAATTATGGAATTTAATCTGTTGATAGTTGAATAAAAATTTGAATCTTTAATTCTGAGCTGAAGAAAAATATTTCAAAAACTTTTAAAATTCGTATTGATAATACTGAAGATGATTGAAGCTTCAGAATTTAATTTCGAACTGTTTTGTTCAGCTTTGAAAATAATCACTCGAACCGATATTTATAAAATAGTCAATTTTCAAACAGTCTCGGAATTAGACGAAACCAGTTCCATTGGGTCCGTAATATTGAATTATTGTCGGATTTCAAATTTCGTATTTTTCGGAGTTAATACATGGCTATACGACGAGCAAACGCATCGAAATCAAATCAAATTCAAAATTAAATTTAATATTTAAATCTGGTCAACTGCAGCACGTTCGTTCCTTCAACAACGCAGGGAATCACGGGGAGAAGTCGTGCAACCCATGTCTCCTAAATTTTAAATTGTCGTCTTCCCCTCAGATTCAAAACAAAATGAAAATCATCTCGTTCGAAGTTGAAAATGGCTGAAGCCTGTAAGAAATCACGGCCTCTCTTCAAAATTTAATCTCGTTCCTCTTCCTAAATTTTTAATGAAATCTCGCTCAAATCAAAAATAAAAAAATGGCGGCCGAGCATTGTTAAATCAGAAATAGAAAGGGGGGGGAATCGCGACTATCTCGCGCCGTCCATTCTCAAGCTCGGCAACTATGGTGATTCGCGATCGAAGTCGTTTGTGGAGGAAGCTCGCGCGCATAAGGGTAGGGCAACGTCGAGCTGGGGCAAGCGACGTGGTCTCGGCAGGTGGTGGCGCTCGCGAATTGGAGACGCGCGTGGCTCACGTTCGATCTGTAGGGGGTGTAGTGGCTCGCGCTCGCGACTGGGCAGCGACATCGCAACGATAAGGCGGCAATCGCGTTCGATCTGGGTGGTGGAGCACGACATTTAAAGAGGCGCGGTCGAAGATACTCGAGCAATTCGATTCGAGTCATCGACTCTGGAGGAGGATGCTCAGCGATTTGGAGATAGCCGTGGGTAGTAGTGGCAATAGCAAATTCCAACCGTAAGATTTTCTTATTGATTTGTTTATTTATCTGAATAGATATCGAAGAAATATATATATATTTGGTTAGAAATATATGTATATGTGAATAAATTTCTAGTAAAGGAAACGTTTACAGTAAAAAGTTGATTTTCAAATCTACTAGCTTGTTTTAGAATAATGAATAAAGATCTGATTTTTAATATATGTACTGGGAATTGATATAAGATTTTGCAGAAAGGAAAACAATAAGTATATATGATTTTGGGAGAATATAAGGATTTCTAAAATTTTGTAGATGTATATGATTTTAGAAAATTTACAGTAAACAAAAGACTAGTTAAAATAAAGTTTTTGTTAAGTAAATAAATATATATATATGTTAAAGATGTTTACAGTAAAAGAAAATTTTATATATATTACAGTATATAATTTACAGTAAGGAATAATCTATTTTTGAATTTAATTTTTTATACAAGCCGAAAAGAATACTTGTAGACAAGGTTTAGAAAACAGAAGTTTAAATGATTTATATTGAGATAGTATAGTTAATAGAACATTTGTTTAAAAATAAATCATTTGATAAAAATTAAATTTTTGGTTTAAATAAATTTACAGATGATAATTTATTGTCAATTGATTCAAATATTAATAAAATTACATAATTGTTATACAAGGTCAAATAAAGTCGAGGAAACGAAAGAAGATATTGGATAGGATTGCAAAGAAAAAAAACTAAGGTGAGATCTTCTCACTCGAATGGAAAGTTTAATTTTACAGTTATTGATTGATTTGATTGCTATGTGGATGTGCTATTAGATATGGTAGGATATATATCTATATATAGCAATATATACATATTGGCATATGTATATATTGGATTGATGATTTCCCGCCTCGTATAGCGGATGAGACCCTATTGCGCCGTTAGTAAGCGGATTTATAAAAACCTATATACCGCGATAATTCCGTACTGGAGCGGAATTGGTATTGTGCTAACATCTTTGGATGCAGGGAAACAGGTTGGAGGGATCCAACTGGACCCCTCACATTTATTTAATTCATTTCTGTTGTGATATGAATCTGTGAATGATTATAGTGATGCTATTAATCATATTGATATCTGGAAATTGTTTGAAAGCTAAAATTTAGCTGAATGGATGTTTGACATCATTGGATCCCAAAGATAAACGAAATTGAATTTTTGAAATTCAAGTAGAAAATTTCTAAGTGAATCAATTTTTGAAATTGAAGAGATTTTGAAGAAAGGAATTTTTAAAGTATAAAAAATAATTTTTTCATAATCGTATTGAATAAATTCCAGAATAAAGTGAAGATGTTAAATAAATGAATTTCGTATAATAGTGATTTTTAAATTGAAGAATTTAATTAAAATTGGATTTCTAAATAGTTTGAAAAAAAAAAGATAAAGGAATTTATTTTAGTAGAGATAAATAAAATTAGAAATCAATCTGTAATTGATTTAATATTTAGAAATGAATTTTTGAGAAATCAATATGGAAATTTTATTCAAACGTTGAAAATAAAATTAGAAATCAATATTGAAATTGATTTGGTATTGAAGCTTTTATAAATAGAATTAAAATTTATAAAAGTTGTTTATAAACCCAAAGTCACTTATTTTGATAAGTTAAATATAGAAGTTGATAAAAGAAGGTTTATAAGACGAAGTTGTTATTAAAAAGAGAAATAGAATTTATAAACGTGCTTATAAATTCGAAAATAGATTGAATGTGATAAATTTAATAGAAGATTATTTAAGAAGATATATTCATAATTTTGAATAGCGAATTTTTATTGAAATAAAAATGTGTAGGAATGATTGAAATGGGGTTGAGTAAATTTTATTCATGATTTTGGACAGTGAATATATTGTTAAGTAAAATGGATTCATTTTGAAGAAGTAATATTTTAAAAAATGAAGTTAAACATTTTAAAGATGTTTTAAAATGTGTTATGAATCGAAAGCATAGATTTCAACATTTATTGTTGAAATAGACGTTTTCGAGAAATAAGGAAATGGTGGACTATAACACTGTTGTTATAGTAAATGATTTCCGAAAGGAAATGTTTTTGATGTAGTATTGGGATTTATATATCTATCTAAATTTCGAATCCCTATACTAGTGATTTTGAGTCGTCGTAACGATGTTTTACGTAACATTCGTTTTGACTCAAATAGATGTTGTTAAAATTTTTGATTTCCTTAAAGAATGAAATATATACTTAAATTTTGATTTAAGTATATCGAATATTTTCAAATGTTGAAAATAAATGATTTGTGAAATACTTATTATTAAATAAGTAGGGAAATGCTTTTCCATTATGAAATGAAATGGTTTTGAGAATTTATCTTCTTAAAGATAAATCGAAAGTGAATATTTGAAATCGATTTGAGAATCGTATATCTGTAGATATTTGAGAATATAAATTCACTATGGAATTTATAAAAGGGAAGTTGTTTTAAAAATAAATATTGATTTATTTTTGAAGTGTGGAAATTTTATATCCAGTAAAGATATTTTTGAAGATAAATGATTTGGGAAAATTATTTGGAATCTGATGATGTTGCGCATCTTTATTGATAGTTAAATAACCGACTATCAATAATTACCTTTAGATAGGTATTTGTTGTGAATTGGATGAATTTGAATGCCACACTTATTTTTAAATAATCGCTCACTATTCGGGTTAGCCGGGAAAGGACCATGGGGTCGTATAACCCATTCCGAATATGTGATACGTCGTTATGAATCGCATTCGAAGACCGGTGTTGAAGACCGGATATTTTTGAAAACGGAAGGATTACCGTCGAGTTACTCTACATCGACTGATCTTCGATTTAGAGGTTTTATCACCCTTAGTGACGGGAAGTCCGGACGTGATTAGAAAATTATCCGGAAATGCAAGGGCTTCGTGAGAAGTGCCTTCGGTTCTGTTCGATCCCGGAACAGACTTTTATGGATTGTGTGTCTGACGTCACAATTTGAGATATAAAGCTGATTTCTTTCAAATACATTTCTGTTGGTGGCGGAGAATTTATTCTCTTAGCTTAACACCCTTCTCTGAGACGTACGAGCTCAGAGGTTATGTAGTTGAAATTTATCAGCGATATATCCCAATTTGGTAACGTGGCATACTGAGTGTTGCTGTGAAATGATCGGTGTTTGATCATTTGTGATATGATCATTTGTTTGATCTTATATCTTTGTGATCATAGGTTGATCATTTTGTTTGACCCGAAGCAGGGCTTTTTGAGAAAGCGTAGCTTTGTGGACGAGACTTCATCGAGCCTCACACCCCGGAAATGGTCGAAACAGGAAGGATGCAGCAAGGTTCTAGGGAGTAGCGCCCCTTAGTGTATGTCATTCCTTCTGGATAAAGGTGGTATCATGGTATGGAGCCCAGATACTTAACCTCTGTGGTTACTGCATTATTTTTTCTATGTGGTTTGTTGGAATCGGGGATCCTCGGGAAGATCGGTGACGATCGGGGGATGGCATACGCGTGTCAGTAGTTACCTATTTTTGCAGAGGTAACCCGGCCTTGTGTTGGCAGAGATCCGGTTAGGTTCTCGGGTCGTCTATTCCAGGGACGTACCCATCATGGATAGGAAGTTCCTTAGCCTGACCATTTGTTGAAAATCCAAACAAAACAATACGTGACTTGTACGGTTTTAGTTGTAGAACCTGCCATCTAATATGGCAGCTATAGTAAGCATACTATAATGGTACCTATGCTGGCTAAGATTTATATTCTACTTTCGAAATGTTTTCTACACTATGCACTAATAATAATATAAAAAAGAATTTGATTTTCGCGTAGTAAGCATCTTTGACTATCATAAGAAGAAATCTCCTCCAAGTCTGCGTTTGCATTGTGTGTGTGGCGGGAGGTCTTATGGTAGTTTCATTTTCCAAAAGCATTGCGAATTGACTTTAAAATTTTTCTGTTGTTTATTTTAAAGAAGAATAACTGTTTTACGATCTCACACCAGTCACCATGACTGACTCGGAGTTTATTGTTCCCTTCTAAACTCTGGGTGCCCACCAATTTCCACACGGGCAGCCTAGAGTTATATTATCAGGATATTCTGGAGCTTTGGAAGCAAGCTGGATGGCGAGACGTAGTATTTGTACCTGATAGTATTTATTCCGCTGTGTATTCTGTATGAGGACAAGTTATATAACTGTCCATTGTTGTATATTGACTCTGATGACTGATGTATGTATAAACTGATAAAATTCTTTGTTTTAAAGATTATTCATTTATCTATTATATATTGTTCCGCTGCGATATGTGAGATTCTGATATTGTCTCTGTTCTGTATCTGTGTGTTCTGTTGTTCTTCTTCTTTCTTTCTTCTCTTTTTCTTCTATCTTCTTCTTCTTCTACTTTTTCTTTTTCTTAAAACTCTCACTATTGGAGTTTCCGGCACTCGATTGCTCGGCAGTCGATAAAGTGAGTATCGATGTCGAATTTTCGAAAGTCGAAAATTTCGGGATGTGACACCGTCGGTCAAGTGAAAAGGGAGATTCAGACTCTAGAGGATTTTTTTCGTGCTTATATTCTTTATTTGATCACCTCCATCTTGTTAAACTTACCTATAACAATAGTTATCAGGTGTAATTCCAATCTTCTTATCATCTTTCTTAATTCTATTTCATTCTATCTTTTTCTGTGCTTTCCCGTACCTCCTTCCTTTTCGGGGACGAAAAGCTTTGAGTGGGGGAGAGTGTAACAACCTTGTATTTTACAATTATTTTTAAATTGATATTTCCAGATTTAAAAAGCTTTATTTATGAAAAAGAATAAATTTTGTTATTTTAAATATAAACTTTGATTTTGATATGGATTAGAATTCCAAATATGACTAAATAGAATAATTTTCCAAAAAGTGAATTTTGGTTAAAATAGTCAAACTTTGACTTTTAAATTTAAATTTTAAATATTTGAAATTATAAATTTTATCTTTTATTATGAAAATAGATTTAATAACATGAATACTGCTTTTCATTTCGTTGAAAACGGAATTAAACTGCAAAAGATATGTACATTTCAATTTTGAGTATAAATTGTTTATTTTGCAATTTTGTTATTTTAAATTGTATAAATTATATTTTTCTTTGTCATATTTTATTTTAATATGTGTTAATATGTTATTTTATGTATATTTTGTCTTTTAAATATTTATAAAGTGATGTTTGAATTTTTCCAAAGCTTATTGAATTTATTTTCTATTTTTAAAGGTAGTTTCCATTTTTCTGCTATTTTCTTCATTTAAATTATATTTAATTAAAATTTATTTATTCATTTTTATGTATGCATTTTTTTATATGTTTTTATCTTTATTTATAAACATTTTTCATGTACATACAATTTTCCCAAAGTTCATTTCATTTATTTTCAAATTTTCAAGCCTAATTTACATTTTCTTTGTTATTTTCTTAATTTAATTATATTTAATTAATATTTATTTATTTATTTTTGTTTATTTACTATATTTTCGTGTTTTATCTGTATTTATACATATTTTACATGTATTTAAAATTTAAAAAGAAATGGTGGAAATTTGAAAGGTTTGTGACTCTTTATTTGCTTAAGCCTCTTTGTATTCTCACCTTTTCTTTATCAACCATTACCTTTTCATTGTTGCTGCCTTAACTCCATTGCTTCAGCCATATCTTTTTCCTCATCATTTTCATAAAAATTTAAGCTTCTCAACTCCAAAAAAATCGGCCATCAACCTGAGAAAAAGTTTTGGTAAAATTTCTATTTCTTTTTCCATGTTTTCCTTCTTATTTCTTATGTTATTTGCATTGCTTTCTTCACCTTCTAGGCTCGGCACCTCTCCACTCCATCAGCTCCACCATCACCTCCTCCATCTACAGCAGCCATTAGCCCCTCCTCAGACCAAAAATTCAGGCCATGACCCTTCACATGAAGCATCACCACAAAAACATTACAAAGCTTTGCCAAACTTCACCAAAACAATGCTAGCCATGCCTATACTCCACTATTACCTTCATAGTTGCCTTTGGCCACTCATTAGCCACCACCACCATCATCTACATCACTTTTGGCTGCCACATGACCGCTGACCAGATCTGAAACCCCCTATGGCTGAGCTCCAATTGACCTAAGCCGAGCCAAAAAGTTAAACAACTTGCCTCTTTTGCATTGTCTTTGGTATGCTTCATGTTAGCACCACTACACCTTCATCTCCACTTGTTTTGATGCCATACCTGACCCAAACCTGATCCAAACCCTTGACTTAGACCTGTATTCCACTTAAGGCCGAACCCAAAGAGAGTTGAAAGCAAGTGCAAGTGATTTGGTGATTTGTTGTGCATGTATCTTTTGTGTTGTTTAAAATTGTGTTAAGTGTTTATTCATGTATATTTGCATTGTTTTGTCTCATGTATTCAAGGCAATTAGCTTAGGCTCTCCATTCATTCAAATCAAAAGTCATGCTATATCGTGCTTGTTGTGCTTTCTGGAATCTATTCTGTGTGTTTGATCGCTAATCTCCAGCTTTAACAGGTGAGTTATTCTCACCAGACAATATGTACCTATATAACTGATAAACCGACACCATTTGAATATGTAATGTATATCATCATGTTATATATGTTTATATTATTATCATATGATGTTCACACCTGTTATTACACTTATTATATCATATGTTACTGTTATTTCATGCTATTCTGTTATTTATATCAGTTTATCACACTGCAAGTTCCCTGTAGATTAGAATCACTATGGGTTGAAATGATACATACCCGAACGGACTTTAGAATAGGGAAAAATCGTTATGGGCTGAAATGATAGGCCTGAATGGTTTTTATTTATTTTATTTAACTTGGGATTGCGGGTTTGAAATGATAGAACCTAGATTTTTCTTTTTAAACTGCGGATTGAAATGATACATATCCGTATCACTTGACCTAGGCTAGAAAACTATACAGGCCCGTGGTTATTTTATAAAGTGTTTTGGATATTTTTAAGTATTTTAAAAATATAAATTTAGGAAATTTGATTTAAAATGATTTTGAATTAAAGAAATTATGATTTTTCTATGTGTTAAAAATGAAATTAATGAATGGTTTAACTGGATTTTTGAAATATAATTTAAGTGGAAATTTGGAATTTTGGTTAAAAATGATATTTAAGTTATATAAATAAAATGGATATTAAATTTTATTTGGAAATGGTAAATATGATAATTTGATTAAATTTGAATTTAAGTGATTTATTAAAGTATTATTGATTTTTCTATGAATTTAAGTGGTTAAATAAATGAATGTTTAAAAGCGATCTTTTAAAATATAACTTGACTAGGAAATGTGAAATTTGGTTTTAATTAAAGGTTTAAGTTAATTAAATAAAATTGGAAATTTAGTTAAATTTGTGAAATGGTAATTAAGCTTTAAATTTGATTTGACAGCATTTTTGAAATGTATGTAAAAGATATTACAGCATTTTGTAATTGTTGTAGTTGTTTAAATGAACTAAAGAGTTAATTTGGAATAAAGGCTATTATAGCACTTTGTAAGTGCTGTAGTGGTTAAACTTAACATTTAAGTTTATTTTAATTTTAATGGAAATATATTACAGCATTTAAGTGCTGTCGTTTTGTTAAATGAACTATTTTAAACTATAACTTTACATAGCATTTTGTAAGTGCTACGGAAACTATATTTTGTTGTTTTAATAAATTTTAATGAAAAATAATCTTTGGAAAATGATATAATTTTGGAAATAAAATGTTAAAAATGCTAAAGATAATGAAGAGACATTTAAATGGTTTTAAATGGAAGAATTTGATTTTTATGTGAGTTTAAAATGGTATTTAAATTTAATAAAAAGAATGGATTCAAATGGTATTTAAATGAAATATAAATGAATGATGTTTTGAATAATATTTTGATATTTTGAAATGTATATATATGATTTTGAATTTATGAAATGTGGGATATTTAAGCTTTGAAATATACTAAAGATTGATTATTGTATTTTGTGAATTAAACCTATATTTGAAATTTATAAGATTTGAAATGGTTTGTTAGTAAACTGAATTTGAGTTGAAAATGATGGTTTGAAATAAAAATTAAAATTTGAAATTTGGGTTTAATTTAATAAATTTGTAAATTTGTAGAATTAAAAGATGATTTCAAATATATGTTTTCGAAATGTTGTGATTTTTAAAGTATAATGATTTCAAATGTTTTAGTTTCAAAAGAATTATAACTTTGAAAGTATAGACTATTTGAAAGGTGAATATATGTTTGAAATGGAGATGATATTGTTTTGAAATGGGTATAGTTTTGAAATAAAAATGATTTTTGGTTTCGAAGTATAACTATCAAAGATATGATATTTTGATATTGAGATGATTTGAAATTTAAGTTTTGGAAGATATGATATTTTGATATATTGAAATGATTTGAAAAGAAGTTTGAAAGGATACGATATTTTGGAATATTGAAATGATTTGGAAATGATAAATCTTTATTTTGATAAAGATATGGTTTGTAATGATATTTTATTTTGAAGTAAAGTATTGTTTTTAAAAGTTATAACCACGGGTTATAATAACGATTGGTTGGCAAAGAGACCGGGATCGGATATGGACATACTCTCTGTCGATACCGAAAACCACTTTGACAACCATGTACGCGGTGGAGATTCCAGAATGAAGTAGGATGGTGGCGACGATCCTAAGGTATATACGTGGACCCAACTCCCGTGAGTTGGCATAAGGTGGCTAAAACAGGAGCGATTGACGGATCAATGAGGTAGCACCTCTGATCGGACACACTTTTTCGATACCATTCTATTACTTGTGATTGATTTGGTGGCCACCCTTGATTGGGAGTGTTGTTCGAGGTGGGCGGTAGTGGCTGCTATGCGTCACCACTAGTCCGGATGCGTAATTGGTATTGCCTAGTTGTGCCGTGTCACCTACCATATCGAGCTTTACTACGATTATGATTTTAAGATCCGACCGCGTTAAGGTTCTCCATCCCCTTAGCGCTATTTTCTATATGATTATACTTTACTAATTAGACACTATTGTATATAGCGTATATTACTACATAGTAAATAGTTTAACGGATCCTTAAAGAATGGGCGATCCCAAGCATTCTTTAAGTTACTTGTACCTTTATTACAGTTCACTTGAGTTGGTTTATATTATATAAGTATATATTATCCTGACTCGAGTGTTTTGTGTTTTGCTTTACGCTCGGGTCAGCCTGAGTATTCATAGATTTGGATTTCCACCTTTTGGAGATTTGAATCGCTGGAGATTATCTGCTAGTCTTGTTCTATCTACTTCAGTTATGTTGCTCTGTTCAGCTTGTACTTGGTTATCTTATTTATACTTCTGTTGTACTCTATTTCTTCTATTGTATCTTATGTACTCTGATATATTTATATAGTAGCTTCATGAACTACTATTTCTTTTACTTCCGCTGCATTATTTTACTCTGTGTCTGTGATATGTGATTATATTTATTTACTGCATATTCTGAGATTTGCCAAATTTTATTTACAACGCGGTATTTTGAGCAATTCAATTCCGGCATGAGTGTCTACCTATACACTTATAATGGATGCGAATGGTTGAAAATATCGGGTCGTTACACAATTGGTATCAGAGCATAGGTTTTCATAGTTTTCATAATGTGAAACTTGAAAAGTTAAAAATGGCATTTTTAGGAAATTTTGTTAATACTAGTTTGAATTTATGCATTTCATCAAAGTATCATAAGTCTGCATATATTTTTTATGAAAATTCAAGTTATCTACCGAAGTGGTTTGTTATGTAGGAACAGACATGTTACATGGCTTTTGAAGAATCAATAACCAATGGACAAACTGTGCAAATTGAGAAAGATAAATGAATACTTGATAGTGGCTGTTCAAGGCATATGACTGGAAATCCTGAGATACTCAATGACATTATATATTAAGATGGTGGATTGGTCAACTTTGGAGATAACTCAAAAGGATATGTAATTAGCATCGGCAATGTCGGTAATTCTAAAACTCCTCTTATTTCTGATGTTTCGCTAGTTAGGAATTTAAAACATAATTTGTTTAGTATAAGTCAACTATGTGATAAAGGATTTAAAATTAAATTTGGAAAAGATAAGTGTCACATCGAAGATAATAAGTCAAATATTATCTTTGAAGGAATTAGGAAGAAAAACATTTACATCCTTAGTATAAAAGTTTCAAATGATAACTTATGTCTTTTGGCTAATACAAGTGACCCTTGGATTTGGCATAAAAGATCTGGTCATTTAAATTTCTAACTGTTATCTAGGTTATCAAAACTTGACTTAGTTAGAGGTCTTCCCAAGTTAAACTTTAAAGTAGATAGTATATGTGATGCTTTCCAATTAGAAAAACTTAAGAAAAGTTCATTTAAATTAAAAGATATGATTTCTACTTCTAAACCTCTAGAAATGCTTCATTTATATTTATTGGTCCATCTCAAATTCAATCAATTAATCACAATAAATATGATTTTGTAATTGTAGATGATTATTCTAGATATACTTGGAAAATTTTTCTTAAACTTAAAAGTGATGCTTTTGAATTATTTAAGAATTTTGCTAAAAGAATTTAAAATCAACTTTCTTTAAAAATAAAAACTATTCATAGTGATCACGGTGGAGAATTTGAAAATGAAATTTTTTAGAATTTCTGTAATAAAAAAGGAATTGCTCATATTTCTCTTTTCCAAGAACTCCACAACAAAACGGAGTGGTAGAACGTAAGAATAGAACGATTCAAGAGTGTCCTAGAACAATGTTTTCTGATAGTAACTTACCTAAAAACTTTTGGGTTGAAGCAGTCGCTGCAGCTTGTTATATATTAAATAGGATTTTAATTAGACTATTAACTAATAAAACACCATATGAATTGCTTTACAATAAGAAACCCATAGTAGCTTATTTTAAAGTTTTTGGTAGTAAGTGTTTTATTCTTAATACAAAAGATAATTTAGATAAATTTGAACCTAAATCCGACAAAAGTATCTTTATCGGATATTCTAATAGAAGTAAAGCATTTAGAGTTTATAATTTAAGAACTAACACTATTGAAGAAACAATGCATGTATCTTTTGATGAAAATTTCAAAGATACTGTACAAATAGAAGATGAAGAAGATTTTGTAACTTTAAATAATGAACCTAATGAAACTAATTATGACATCATTCAACCTAATAAAAGAATTAGGCTATTAAAAGATCATCCTATAGAAAAATACTAGGAAATATTGAATCTATAGTTAAAACAAGAAATCAACTAAATAGTATGAGTAATGTAGCTTTTATATTAACTATTGAACCTAAAAATCCAAAGGAAGCATCATCTGATGATTCATGGATTCTTGCTATGCAAGAAGAATTGAATCAGTTCACCAGAAATGATGTTTAAGAACTTGTTCCAAGACCTGCGGATAAAAGTATAATTGGAACAAAATGGGTTTATAAAAGTAAAATGAATGAACTTGGTGAGGTCGTGAGAAATAAAACTCGTTTAGTCGCGCAAGGTTATTATCAAGAAGAAGGAATTGATTATGACGGAACCTTTGCGCCTGTAGCAAGACTAGAAGCTATCAGTATTCTACTTGCTTTCGCAAACTACAATAATTTCAAGTTATATGAAATGGATGTTAAAAGTGCTTTTCTAAATGGTTTTATAAAAGAAGATATTTATGTTGAACAACCTCCACTTTTGAAGATAATAAATTTCCAAATCATGTATATAAATTAAAGAAAGCTTTATATGGTCTGAAACAAGCTCCTAGAGCCTGGTATGAAAGACTAAGATCTTATTTACTATAATCTGGTTTTGAAATTGGTAAAATAGAAACAACTCTTTTTATTAAAAGAAACAAAAATGATATTCAATTAGTACAAATATATGTAGATGATATAATATTTGGGTCAACTAATAACATAATGAATAAAGAGTTCTCAGATATAATGACTAAAGAATTTGAAATGAGTCATATGGGAGAACTAAGTTTCTTCTTAGGACTTCAAATCAAACAATTAGATAAAGGAATTTTCATTAGTCAAGAAAAATATGCTAAGGATTTAATTAATAAATTTGGATTGACCACTTCTAGTGGGAAACCAACTCCAATGACAACTAATGTAGCTTTAAGTAAAGAAGATAAATCAAAAGATGTTGATCAAAATTTATATAGGGGAATGATCGGTTTGCTGCTTTATATAACACCAAGTCATCCTGACATCATGCATAGTGTCCGTCTCTGTGCAAGATACCAATCTCAACCTAAAGAAACTCACTTAAAAGCTGTTAAAAGAATTTTAAGATATGTAAAACATACTTTAGATTATGTTTTATTTTACCCAAAAAATGATGTATTTGATTTAATTTCATATTGTGATGCTGATTACGCTGGTTGTAAATCAGACCGAAAAGGTACAAGTGGAACTTGTCACTTTCTAGGACATTCTCTAGTTTCCTGGTTTAGTAAGAAGCAAAACACTGTATCCTTGTCAACAATTGAAGCAGAATATACAACTGCTGCTTTGGCTTGTTCTCAAGTTATATATATGCAACAAACTTTAAAAGATTTTGGATTAACTATAACTAAATCACCAATTTATTGTGATAATACTAGTGCAATAAACCAATCTAAAAATCCAACTCATCATGCTAGAAAAAAACATATTGATATTAGACATCATTTTCTTAGAGATATATATGTAACGACTCGAAATTTCTAATGGTTTTAATAATGTATTTAATTGAAATTTTTGTGACATTTGAAACAATAAAAATTTGAAATAAAAATTTAATATTTGGAATACGTCTTCTTAAACATAGCAACTGGTAAATTTTCATCAGATAATATGAAAGTTTATTTTCTTGTGTAATTTTATTTCAATTTAAATCAGTTAATATTTGATGATAATAAAATGTTTTTCAAACCTGAATATTTTTCTATAGAAAATTTGTAAATCATCTTCTGAGTGAGACGTCATATTTCGTTTCTTCAAATTTGGACTTCTATTGCTCCGTTCATCTTATTTCTGACATTTTAGCAGCATTTCGGTACCAATATCGACTTTTGATAGAATGATCATACCACTGATATCTGTATACCGTTTTGATCGCCTCGTCGTGCTGATCTCAGAGGTATATTCACTTCTGTTTTTCCAACCTCGGTACGCGATGAAACCGTGATACGGTTAGCCGTATCGGTTTCGAATTTTGTCTTTTGGGTTTTTTGTCCTTTCAATTGTCTATCGTAAAAACCTAACAGCCAATGACCATCTGCCATAAATATTTCCAAAACTTAAGTGGTGACTTTCTATTTCCTATTTACATTCATTTCTGATTCCTTCCTTCTCTTCTTTTGAATCTATTTCTCTGCTGAAATATTTTTTTAATGAAGCAAGTTATATATTTACTGTTGCATTCTTTCCTCCTACCTGACATCGCCCAGCCTTTCCTTTTCACCTCCTCTTCCTTTGCCTTCAACCCATGCGTTCCACCCTCCCCCTCCTTGGCCTTGCGTCTGCTTTATCCCACAACTCGAGGCAGCCACCATCGGTACATCTCCCTCCAACTTCTGCCTTCCACCCATGATGTAACGACCCGTAAAATTTAATGGTTTTAAAAGTATATTTAACTAGAAATTTGTGAAATTTTAAACAATAAAATTTGAAATTTAAAATTTATTATTTGGAATACGTCTATTTTAATATAGCAACTGGTAAATTTTCATCTGATAATATTGAAGTTTATTTTCCTGTGAAATTTTATTTCAATTTAAATCGGTTAATAACAGTGAATTTAAAAGTTTTCCGGAACCAAAATATGTCAACAGGAGAAAATTTATTCAGAGCATTCTGAATCAGACTGCGAAATTCGTTTCGCGGAATTTGGACTTCTATTGCTCCATTTATCTTAATTCTGGCCAAATAGCAGCATTTTCTGGTACCGAATATCGACTTTTGATCGGATGATCGTACCACTGATATTTGTGTACCGTTTTGATCGTCCCGTCGTGCTGAACACCATAATACATTCATATGTTTGTTTCGATATCCGATACGCGGCGAAACCACGAAACGGCAAATCATATCGGTACCGTATTTTGTGTCTTTGGATTTCTCATGTCTCTTCAATTGCCCAGCCGTTTAGCCTATTGCTTTATTAAATTTGAAACTGCTTTTGACCTTTCACATTGCAAATATTTTGTATCTATATTCGTGTGAGTTACATTGCCTTTTCACTTCTTATCTGACATTTTGCTTTTCAAATTTTATTACAATGTACATATAGTATATATGGTAGCCGGTCCCACTCCACTACCTTTCCATATTACCTGCCGTAAATCATGCTTGCCCATCTTCATTCTATTTCTACCTCACCTCGAAAGGCAAACATCTTTCCACTTCCCAGCTCTTCATCCCTCCACCCACGGCCATGGCAATTGATCATCTCCTCGTCAGCCCATCGCCGCCTAACCTGGCGCCATTGCTAGCCTACCAAACTCCTTCCTCTGTCCCCTCCAGGTTCGGTTTCCATGTGTTTGATTTTGAGTTATTTACAAAATATGTTTCTTTTGTTTATTTATGTTAATCTTTCGATCCTTATATATATACGTTTCCCTTTTTATATATAGATATTGTTTTCGTTCTGCGTATGTGTGTCTTATTTAGGTAGATATATATAAATATTTGTATTTTATTTGTTCATATTATATATATATAATGTACGTCTGTAGCTTTATAACATAATATGATGTTTATATGAATTTTATGTTGGATTTTATAGACTTTTATACATATTAAATATATACGTTTTAACATAAATTTTATATAGGTTCTTGTATAACTTGGTTGCTGGTTTGATGGGGTCTATGTGATTATAATACTTAGTTGTAAGTTAGTCTATATATATAAGTTATAGTAATTCATATTTTGTTTACTGTATAAATACAAATGCATATTTTATGTTAGGAATATATATGAGTTTTATATGATGTTGTTACAGTAAGTATAATACAATGTTATGTTCTACTTTGGTCAGTATATATATAAAGTTTTATATGTATTCGACATTGTCAGGGGTATATGTTTGGGTTGCAGTGGTTTATCTCATATAAATATATACACATTTTTAATAGTTATATGAGTTGAGAAAAAAAACTTTCTTTACCGTTACTGCCTATAGAATACAGGTCTATACAAAGCAAGAAAGGTTGTATCTTCCTATAACCCGTGTTTTTTTCTTAAGCTTGCAGGTTCACAGTATAATAATTAAATCTTGGTATGTGCTTAAATTAAAAGTTGGTTTTAATATAATAATAGGAATATTTTACTTAATACGTGCTTTAAAAAGTTGATTTTAATAAAAGTTAATACCTTTGGAGTACGGGTTTAAAAGTTAATACCTATGTTTATGCATTAATTTATATTCATAAGCATATATAGTGTTATGGGGTATATAGATGTATATGCTTTGTTATATAAAAAGTTATATAACCTGTTCGTTTTGTGCTGTACATAATAGGCTATACTTTGTTAGTTGTTGTATATTACGTTATAAGTTACTGTATACAAGTCTATATATTAAGGTGTATTATCAGTGTTATATAACAATATTTTTTTTTAGTACAGTATAATTATGGTTGTTCGGTTGGTAGGTTCTTTATATGTATATATAGTGTAATAAATTAACTTTTATATGATGTATCGTTTAAAATTATAACATGTGCGTCAGTTTATATTAGCATTTATATATTAGTGTATATGGGTATACTTTGGTCCGTGGTTTTAAAAATGTATAAGTATATATATATATATATTTGTTTAGATTTAGTATCTATTTGAAAGTACATATGTATATTTTATTTTAAATATGAGTTCCAAATTTAATATTGGTTTAAGAAATTAATATAATGAATAATATATATTTTATTTCAGTCTGTATCAAGCAAAATCTGATTTGATTTCATCTATTCCTGTTTATCAGCCTTGTCCACCGAATTCGCGTTCAATCTTGCTTTTCTTTGGAATTCGTGCCTGGATTCGTAACTCATCTCATTCTCCTTCGTCTCTAACCTCGGAAGGTGAGCAATCACTCACGATTAACATTCTTGTATTTATTAGATTTGATTTCAAATTGAAACGACAATTGAAATATGATGCTGTAGTTATTTAAATTGTTATATATGCTATTATCTGTATATGTTCACCTATGACATCTAACACCCGTATCTAGTATTTATATGCCTGTTATTACTATTATCTGTATATGTTCACCTATGACATCTGACACCATTATCTGTTATTTATATTGATGATATATACCTGTTGTTATATTTTATATTATCTGTTATCACTCTACAAGTTCCCTGTTAGTATAGAATTCACTATGGGTTGAAATGATACATACCCGAACGGACTTTAGAATAGGAGAAAATCGTTATGGGTTGAAATGATAAACCCAAGCGATTTTCATTTGAATTGAAATTGGGATTACGGGTTGAAATGATATCTACCCGTATATATTTAAATTTCGGATTGAAATGATAAATATCCGTATCACTTAACCATATGATAGATATATATATACAAACACCGTTGGTCCATATATATAAATATTTTGAAAATAAATTCTATGGATTTGGGAAGAAATATATGGTTTTAAATAAAAGTTGATTCTTAAATTATTATTTATAAATGGTAATGATATATATATAGATTTAATTATAATATTAAATTTAATTAAGATTGATTGAATACATATAATATGGTTAAGTACTTATATCTATATTTCAAAATAGATTTTGGTAAAAATTTGAATAAGTTAAGGTTAGGAAGATAATTTGAATTTAGTTGAAATTGATTCAATAAAGAATTTTATTTAATTAAATCGATTAGAAACTTATTGAAATTGAGATGTAAGATATGATTTATAACTTGGGTTTGATTTATAAGTAATTTAATGAATATTTCTTGTTTAAATAAAGTTTAAGGAAATATTTAGTAAAATGTGATTTAAGGCTAGTAAATGATATTGAATCTATTAAGTGAATATTCCCTGATTAAAAAATAATGAAGTTAAATCAAGAGCTATATGAAACTGTTAAATTTAACTTTGAAAATGTTGAATATTAAAGCTTTGAAATATATTGAAAATTTAAATGGTATATTTAGAACTGAATTGAATTGATGAATGGAGCTTAAATAAATTTGAATTTGGAATTTGAAGTTGATTTGAATCGATTTGCGAGACTTGAGAAAATTAATGCTTTACTTTATAAATTAATTAATATATATACTATCTTGGGAAATAGTTATATTTGAAATGAAATGATATTTGGGTTTTGAAGTATAAATTTAATTGAAATGACCACGGTGTTATGATGTATATTTCCACCTTGTAGATAGTTCTGGAGATCCTTAGAGGATGGTTATCCCAAACATCCTTTAAGTTACTTGTATTTCAGTCGATATTTCACTTGAGTTGGATTTATTGATATAAGAATGTTAATCCTGACTCGAGTGTTTTGTGTTTTGCTTTACGCTCGGGTCAGACCGAGTGATACAGCATTTGAGACTCACCCGTGGATTTTGGAGCTTTAATTGAAGATCCAACTATCGATTCAGCTTCAGCTTTCCAGTTGATTTGTTCAGAGAGGTCATCTATTCGTACTGAAGACTTCACTGTATTTGAGATATTCTGTTGTATTTTATTTTTAACTCTGATGTTTATATAGTAGCTTCATGAACTACTATTTTATCTTTTCCGCTGCGTATTATTGTATTACTCTGTGTCTGTGATTATGTGATTGATTTATTTACTGTATATGCTGAGTTTTGCCAAATTTTAAATTAACAATCTGATATTTTGAACTATTCGAGTCAGACATGTGTGGATTATTGTCGATTTGAATGGTACAAAATAGCGGGTCGTTACAGTTGGTATCAGAGCTTTGGCTCTAGGCAAACCTTAGCATATGTGGTAAATTTATTTACAGAATCACTTTCGCTCGAGTTGAATCTCTCCCTTTTTGACTCGATTTCTTTTGAATTTTGGAATGTCCCTCGGTTACGAAATTCATTCTTGTCTCTCTCTATTGGTATTCTTTTGATTCTGGAGTATCCCATAACTCCACTTCGAATAATCTCTATAAGAATAAGCGATCCGGGCGATCTTTGAATGTTTTGTAAAGGGGTGAAACTCCTTTACAATTGGCATTGATTCACCGGAGATTTATATATCCCTCGGTTTAGATGCTGCTATCTCTTGTTATGTCGAATTCTATCTCTGGCGATCGAATGTCGATTTGCCTCAGAATTCTGCACTGATCTTATTTTGAAATCACGGTTGACCGGTTAAGGTCGCCCGCGATTTATATAGGTATATCCCTTATTTGTTTTGTAATTGATTATCTCATTTTCGTTCGAACTTATCTTCGAATCAGAATCCAATTTGATTAGAGTACCTCTAGTTTGAATATCTATCTTCGTTTTGAAATCCATTCTTGAATCATCCTTTTGAAAAATTGGGTTTATTCGTATTTTGGAAATTGTTTTATATATCGAAATTTTTATAAGTATGATTATATTCTATATATAAAAGTGAAATGTTTTCGATAAAAATTTTAAACCCTTTTAAAATAAGAATTTGAGGTTTCGAAAGGATTTGTAATTTTGAAAAAATTATATAAGAAATTTGATTTATAACTGAAGGATTTTAAATTTGAAATTCGAGAATTGAACTCTGGTATTTTGAAATTGGTTTTAAGATTTTGAAATATATAATAATAATATGATTTAAAAATATTTTCCGAATAAGAAATGTTTCAAATGATTTTAATGAGTTTCGAAGAAATTTCAAAAGAAGTTTGAGAAAATAGAAGTCCAGAACTCACTTATGTCGCTGGAAAATAATTTCGGTGATGAGTGCACGCATCATCGACATTGATTTTCGAGTTTCAGAGTGGGGGAGAGGCCACTTTAGTAGCATTGCTATGCGAGTGATTTTGTGAAACCATTTTGATTTCAAATTCCGAAGTAAGATTTGATATTCGAAAGATATATGTATATATATATTTATATTTGAAATGATTTGAAGTAAGCCGGTGTTCAGTCCTCGAGTTTTGGATTTGATATAACCCTATCCATTTAAAATTTATTTACTGATTTGTTGCTGATTTCCAACTCTTGAATTTAAAATGATTTCTTCAACTATTTTGAAGGTTCGAGCACTTCCAAATCAAGGTTAACTTTTCAAACCTAAGAAATTTTGAAAGGTATAAAATATATAAGTTTGGTATGTATGTTAAAATATGTAGTAATATGGTTTAAATAAGTTGAAACTGTTTTGTTAAGTAAATGAATAAGGCAAATTTTAAATTCTTCTAATATGAAATTTAGATTTGAAATGTTTTGAAAAGAATTTGGTCTTCAAAATATTTTGAATAAAAAAATGTTTTAACTTAGTAACATCTTTATGAAACTATATATTTAACAAGTTGGAATAAATATATAAGTTGTATGTATGCTGTTTTATTCGCATAATCATTTTGATCCAGGTTTGAGTACACAAGTTTGAGGTGAATTACACCATTTCGTGTTAGGATTTTTCATTCGATTCTTGATGGCGAATATTTGATATGGATGTTGGGCTTGATTCTAGAATTCTCTATCATAGTATATGGCTATGCAAGGAGACTGATGGCTTCTAGTCGAGAAACCATATCGAAGTCCGCATTAGGGAAGTCGAATGGACAATACTAGTTCGAAAGCGAACTTGTGTGATCGAGCGAGCAATCAAATGTGATTCTGCGAAATGATGACGTATGTACATCTTATATTCTAATATCATTGATATATTTTGACGCTGAAATTGAAAGCTGTCATGTTAGAATATCTTTGCTTACTAAAAGAAAATTTCCAATTTAAATTACAAAGATATATAACCCATAAAAGCAAAGATATTCAATCCCATATGGCTCTTCATACATCGAAATTTATTTTGAAAATTTTGATCCTTATATAAGATAGACCTTACGTAGGTATAAGATGATTTTGAAAACATTTGATTTTAGTAATGAATTGGTTGACTTAAATTATATTGATTTGGAAATTTGGATTTATTTTCTAAATCTATTATTTTGGAAACTTTGGAACTAAAGATATTTAATTTGAGAAGAAATAATTTGGTGAAATTGTATATGATTTTGAAATTTAACTGATATTGAAACAAATTGAAATTTGAGAACCTTATGTTACTAAACACTTGATTTGGGAGTTGTCAAACTTATATAAAATTGATTTGTATGAGTATGAAATTGATTCGAAACTATAGATTTGAAAAGGTACTCAATTTGAAAGTGAAATCTTATATAATTGAAGTCTATATAAGTATGATTTGATATACTATTGATTTTGGAAAAGTATTTGATTTGAAAATTAAATCTTATATATAATGGATTTTATATAAGTACGATATTTGAAAGTGATTTGAAAAGGTACTATATGATACATATTTTCGAAGTAAAGATATGGAAAGTGCCTTCTGCTTGATATCCAATTTGTGGCCACATCTTGGATTCATTCTATCGATATTTCTCTGATTTTTGGTTTTCTGGATATGATACTCGAGTGTCCTTCGAATTCCATGGCGTTACCCATGGTCTTATTTTTCTCTCGTGACTGCATAGCGCAACTGCCTGGCTGAGTCTTGCCTAGGGGTACAGATTGTTTCCTGGGGGATCCAAGCGTAACCATTGTGTATCCTACATTCTACTAGTCATCATGGCGTAACTCGCAGGGCTGAGAAAGCTTACGGATATGGATTGTTTCCTGGGGGATCCAGGCGTAACCATTGTGTATCTGCGAACCATGGTTAGACAAAGGTTTTGTTTGTGTTTTTGATTGGATTGTACTTTCCATATCTGTTTTAAAAGTTTTTCCAGTATTTTCACTGGGTGTTGAAACAGGTCTACTAAGTACCTGGAGAATTCTAGTTTTGCGCCTGATCAACGCACTACCAGAGTCTACAGGAACAAGGATAAACTTGTTGAAACATCGAGTTATAAAAGTATTTTCGAAATGAAATTTGTTTCGTTATAAAAAAAAAAATTTTATTATAAGAGTATTTCTAGCAAAGAAATTTTGTATCAATATTTGAAATTGAAATCCTTATGGTTTGAATTAATTATTCATGCCCGATACTATTCTTTTGAATCTACCTTATCTGCTCAACCTTATTTATTCACCTTTATCCTATTTTCTGAATCCACCTCCTTTCCTTGTTGACTATATTTTTTTTTATATTGTTTATTTATATACTATATGGTTTAATAGAAAAATTTAGTGTTATAAATATTTTAGAAGTTGTTAATTTAATAAAACATATTTCAAGTAAAATTTATATATAGTTTCAAATTAATTGTTTAATCTTGACTTTCAATCTATCTTTTCCATCTGGTTGTTTCTATTCTCCTACCTTCTTCCTTTTCGGGGACGAAAAGTTTTGAGTGGAGGAGAGTGTAACGACCCGTAAAATTTAATGGTTTTAAAAGTATATTTAACTAGAAATTTGTGAAATTTTAAACAATAAAATTTGAAATTTAAAATTTATTATTTGGAATACGTCTATTTTAATATAGCAACTGGTAAATTTTCATCTGATAATATTGAAGTTTATTTTCCTGTGAAATTTTATTTCAATTTAAATCGGTTAATAACAGTGAATTTAAAAGTTTTCCGAAACCAAAATATGTCAACAGGAGAAAATTTATTCAGAGCATTCTGAATCAGACTGCGAAATTCGTTTCGCGGAATTTGGACTTCTATTGCTCCATTTATCTTAATTCTGGCCAAATAGCAGCATTTTCTGGTACCGAATATCGACTTTTGATCGGATGATCGTACCACTGATATTTGTGTACCGTTTTGATCGTCCCGTCGTGCTGAACACCATAATACATTCATATGTTTGTTTCGATATCCGATACGCGGCGAAACCACGAAACGGAAAATCATATCGGTACCGTATTTTGTGTCTTTGGATTTCTCATGTCTCTTCAATTGCCCAACCGTTTTGTAACGACCCGGAAATTTCGAACCCGAAAATTCCAGATAGTTAGAAGAAAAAGAAAAGAGATAGAAGAAAGAAACAGAACAAGACACAGATTCTCACATTCGCAGCGGATAAAAATACAATATCAAATAATAATATCAGTTATACAAAGAAAACTGTATTTGTTAATTACATTTTTATACATCAGAGTTACAACATTTATAATATACTAGACAGTTATATCAACTTGTCTCAGACTAATATCACAACAATTCTCAAATACACAGCGGAATACTTCATACGTTCTGCCATCCAGCTTGCCACCTGAGCTCCAGAACGTCCTAACCTGAAAATCTGTAATACTCGGTCTGACCCGAGCATTACATCAAAGTAACACCCGGGTCAGGCTGGAAACCAGCGTGAGTAAACTCATCTAACATGAAATCCAATTTATAGAACTTATATATATACCCCGGGTAACTCGTACTTCACTATAAGTAAGCAACTTATATAGTCAACACATATGTTCACCAAGCAATATCTAAGTATCCAACTTAGTTTAAATGGTCCCTATTATCCAAACCGGTTTATTTGACTTCACATATCAAACTATAAAGAATTATGGAAGATTCAAATCGAAGTGGTTTCGGGTATTTACTGGTACCCGACCCCGGTCTCTTCGAATCCAATTATTCATTAACCAAAGGTTTAAATATAATATATACAATCATTCATCTCATATCACAAAGCAACACATATCACATATAAGAGATATCACATAATTCAAGGCACTCAACATCATTCAATCATACGTAAACAAAATTTTATTAGATATAATTCCTAATTAATTTAATTAATTTCCAATTAAATTAATTACCAACTTTAATAACTTGGATTACCTTAATCCTGCTCAATTTATTACAACCATTGATTAATCCTTCTTTAATTACCTATCTAAATTAATTATCCATAATTACTTCATTAAGTAATTATACCATTGGTTGATTATCCTTAATTAATTAACCTTTAATTATTTATTAATTATCCTCTAAAAAAATAATTAAATTAATTAACCCTCAACAAATTAATCTTTAATTACTTATATTAAGTAATTATCATTTAAGTAATTACTTACATTAATTATTCTCTAATTACCCATTAATTTATCTCAAATTTCCAATTAATTAATCTCCCAATTAATTAATTTATAAACCTTAATCCTAAATCATTAATTAATTAAAGTAATTAATTACTATGTAATTACTTCATTAGTTTAATTAATCCTTAATTATTCATAGTCTTAATTAACTTTAAGATAAACTATTGTTCTTATTAATTGCTTAATTATGATTAACACACAAATTTAAACATTTTATCCTTTTACTTAATTACATTTCTAAATAAAGTTTAAAATAACTTAAAAACTTAACTTAATAAATTCAAGTTAAACAAATTATATAACTTACTTAAATCAATTATTAAACACATTTATTATATAAAGAATAGATTTAAACTTGATTTATTTAAATTAAAAACTTGTTTTCAATTAAATTTTATAATGTTTTATTACTTCGGGTTCAACCTGGAACCTATCCCGAGTCAAACTCGTAAATTTCCCGAGCCCCACCCGAGTAACCTCATCTTCTCTTGCTTCGAGTTATTTAGTAATTTCCTTCGAGTCAGACCCGAGTTATCCTTGTCTTCCCCAATTCCACAACTTCAACCGATACCACAGTCTCGCGTGCACGTGCACCAACGATCGAAACATCTCCGACCACCGACACTACCTTCAGCACATCGACGAACAACTCCACTCACGATCCCGACCACCTAAACTTCCACTCGATCGCGAAATCAAAACCAAGTCGATCGAACCCAAAGGAGTGAATCTGGAACAGAAACCATCACCCAAAACTCACCTTGTACTGATGCCTCCGACCACCAGCAACAACGAAACTCCATCCAAACCTTTGCCGACCAACCACTCAACTTTTCCCCCACCTCCGATGAACTCCGATACTCCAGAGATAACGAAAACTTCTCGCAAACCCAGACTACCCATCAACACTTAAAACCCTACATCGACTACGATCGTCCTCCACGATGATCAGAAATTTCTCTGATCATTTTTCCCGAGTTCGTCAATCACCCAACTACCCTCAATGATGAACACGAGACCCCATCACCTTTCGATCGCCAGAAATCGAAGAAAGATCGATTTCTGTTCAACTCGCAAGTTCTCCATGAATACACACTTAAAAATCATGATTCCACTTTTAAAAATCATCGTTTTTGAAACGTTTTAGATTATGTAATTGAAACAAGAAAACATGATATTTGAATTTTTGACATAGTTTAGAGTTTTCACTATATTTCTTGTTTTCCAGCAAACCACTTGATAATTTTATTTGAAATTTTTTTTAAAAAACTTAGATCCTATAATTTCAAACACTTTTCGTTTTGACATCAAACTCTAAAAAGAATTAGAGACGGAGGGATTGAATTTTTTTTTTAAATTGTTTTAAACTTTGTAAATCTGGAACAGAGGCATTTCTGCCTGTAACACCTATATGCACAAAATCTTTTACATGTATACCTATACATACAGGCATATTTAGATACATGCAAGCACTTCTCACAACATTATAGTTATCATTTATCACATGCATCAAGATTCAACCCAGATTCAAGCTTTAAATAGTAGTTTACTCACCTGGAATTGAAGAACAGAGAAAAACTTGAGCCTGGAAATGATATTTGAAAATCTGGAATTTGAAACTGCAGATTTGATCTTTGAACTAGATTAGTTGCTTGATTTAAACTTGCTTTTGATCTGCTTTTGTTTCCAGGTTTTTTTTAGTTTGAATCTTAGCTTGCTTGTTTGATTGCTTCGAATTGAATTAGTTGCTACAGGTTTTGAAATTTGTTTTGATCTGCTCTAAACTTGAAACTGGAACTTGGATTGATCCTGACTTTGATTTATTTTGATCTGATACTTGGTTTTAATTTGATGAAGATTGTTTTGAGTTGAATCAAAATCAGGATCTATTCTTTTTCTGGTTTACAGTTTTGAAAATGAATCAAAGAAATTTGAGAAGTCTGGTTTCTCCCTTTAAAACATGTTGTTTAATTTTTATTAATCTTAAATTAAATCAATTGACACTTGTCTAAAAATCTAAAATTTGTCACTAGCATGTATTAGTTGATTTACATTTGTTAAATTATATATACTTTTAACCTACAAGTGTATTTTCCTTGAATTAATAAATTTTTAAATGATTTTTATAAAACTTATAATATATTTTTATTAAGTAAAAACATTATCTTAATTCATAATAAATATTTTAAAGAGAATAATGTAAAACCAATTATATACAATCATATAAAATATAATTTTAAATCGAAATATTTTAAGGTATTTATCTTTTTGAATTTCAAATTCAAATCCAAATTCAATTTAAAATCAACTCATTTAAATATATATATATATATTTAAACAACACATATTTAATTTGTTTGAAAATAATATTTTACCATTTAAAATCTTCTTATGTCTATATATATACACAATCATTATTATTTGTTTTAAAAGATTTATTTGTAAAATTTGAAGTAATTATATTAGAAGATTACCAAATATTTATTCCAATATCTAAAATCCAATCTTTATTATATTTTCAAATTCACTTACATAACCATATATCTTTTATTATCAGAATTTTATCTGTTCAATTGAATAAACCAGTTAATTATCTAATTTCTGGATGTCCAAAAATCCGGGTTATCACATTCCTCCCCCCTTAAAATCTTTTCGTCCTCGAAAAGGAACGAAGCCAGAATTTATTTAAAATCCTTAATATCAGTTAAATTTCTTTTTGAACACATTTTTAAAACACTTTAAAAATCTTTATAATATTATTAAATTAGTTTTTATAAAAATACTTTTATAACTCGATGTTTTCACAAGTCCATCCTCGTTCTCACAGAAATTCGGTCATACGTTGATCAGACGTAAGACCGAAAATCTATAAGTACTTAGTAAACCCGTTTTCAACACCTAGTGAAAATATTTGGAAAATACTTTATTTGAAAATATCGAAAATGATTTTGAAAATAGAGGAATATCTTTGGTGAGAATGCTCTAGAAATCATCACCCCCATCCAAGGTCACAGTTACATCACGGGTTACGTTGCCATCGCAGCAAAAGTCCATGTAACTGATTACACCATGGAACCCACAATAGATCGCAGTTACATCCAGGGTTACGTTGCCGTCGCAGCAAAAGTCCATGTAACTGTTGGCTCTCAGCGGCACACACGATTTCGCTGTCAAAATGAAACTTCTCCCACATAGGTCGCAGTCTACCGATATAAAATCAAACGCAGACTGTTGGCTCTCAGCGGCTCACACGACTTTCGCTATGTTACCATAGTGTCACAGTCTACCGATATAAAATCAAACGTAGACAGTTGGCTCTCAGCGGCACACATGACTTCCGCTATGGTCTGCAGTAGATCGCAGTGACATTGAGTTAAATTGTTGTCACAGCATAACTCAAATGCCTCTGTGGGCACCAGCCCCTCGACTTTCGCTACACAAATAATCCTCAGGAACTAGTTTTGTCCGGACTCCTCACAGGATCAACTTTAGAATCCCCCCTTGGGGTTCAAGGCAGTACCACCCAGTGGCACTCCTGAGAAGTTCATTTTAAGGGAGCGCCTGTCACATCCTGAAATTTTCGACTTTCGAAAATTCGACATCGATACTCACTTTATCGACTGTCGAGCAATCGAGTGCCGGAAACTCCAATAGTGAGGGTTTTAGAAAGAAGAAAAAGGCAGAAGAAGAAGAAAGAAGAAAAAGAGAAGAAAGAACAACAACAGAATAACATCAGAACAGAAAACAATATCAGAATCTCACATATCGCAGCGGAACAATATATAATAGATAAACACTAGTCTTTTAAAACAAAGAACTATATCAGTTTATACATACATCAATCATCAGAGTCAATATACAACAATGGACAGTTATATAACCTGTCCTCATACAGAATACACAGCGGAATAAGTATATCAGATACAAATACTACGTCTCGTCATCCAGCTTATCTCCAAGCTCCAGAATATCCAGAATATCCTGATAATATAACTCTAGGCTGCCCGTATGGAAATTGGTGGGCACCCAGAGTTTAGAAGGGAACAATAAACTCCGAGTCAGTCATGGTGACTGGTGTGAGATCGTAAAACAGTTATTTTATCTTTAAAATAAACAACAGGATAACTTTAAAGTCAATTCGAAATGCTTTTGGAAAATGAAACTACCATAAGACCTCCCGCCACACACACAATGCAAACGCAAACTTGGAGGAGATTTCTTCTTATGATAGTCAAAGATGCTTACTACGCAAAAATCAAATTCTTTTTGATATTATTATTAGTGCATAGTGTAGAAATCATTTCGAAAGTATAATATTAATCTTAGCCAACATACGACCAGTATCGTATGCCTACTATAGCTACCATCCAAACAGTGGGGCGCCACCATAAGTGAATGGCAGGTTCTACAACTAATACCGTACAAAGCTCGTATTGTTTCTTTGGATTTCCAACAAATGGTCAGGCTAAGGAACTTCCTATCCACGATGGGTACGTCCCTGGAATAGACGACCCGAGAACCTAACCGGATCTCTGCCAACACAAGGCCGGGTTACCTCTGCAAAAATAGGTAGCTACTGACACGCGTATGCCATCCCCCGATCGTCACCGATCTTCCCGAGGATCCCCGATTCGCAACAAACCACATAGATAATAATAATGCAGTAACCACAGAGGTTAAGTATCTGGGCTCCATACCATGATACCACCTTTATCCAGAAGGAATGACATACACTAAGGGGCGCTACTCCCTAGAACCTTGCTGCATTCTTCCTGTTTCGACCATTTCCGGGGTGTGAGGCTCGACGAAGTCTCGTCCACAAAGCTACGCTTTCTTAAAAAGCCCTGCTTCGGGTCAAACAAAATGATCAACCTATGATCACAAAGATATAAGATCAAACAAATGATCATATCACAAATGATCAAACACTGATCATTTCACAGCAACACTCAGTATGCCACGTTACCAAATTGGGATATATCGCTGATAAATTTCAACTACATAACCTCTGAGCTCGTACGTCTCAGAGAAGGGTGTTAAGCTAAGAGAATAAATTCTCCGCCACCAACAGAAATGTATTTGAAAGAAATCAGCTTTATATCTCAAATTGTAACGTCAGACACACAATCCGTACAAGTCTGTTCCGGGATCGAACAGAACCGAAGGCACTTCTCACGAAGCCCTTGCACATCCGGATAATTTTCAATCACGTCAGGACTTCCCGTCACTAAGGGTGATAAAACCTCTAAATCGGAGATCAGCCGATGTAGAGTAACTCGACGGTAATCCTTCCGTTTTCAAAAATATCCGGTCTTCAACACCGGTCTTCGAATGCAATTCATAACGACGTATCACATATTCGGAATGGGTTATACGACCCCATGGTCCTTTCCCGGCTAACCCGAATAGTGAGCGCTTATTTAAAAATAAGTGTGGCATTCAAATTCATCCAATTCACAACAAATACCTACTCAAGGTAAATATTGATAGTCGGTTATTTAACTATCAATAAAAATGCGCAACATCATCAGATTCCAAATAATGTTCCCAAATTATTTTATCTTCCAAAATATCTTTACTAGATATAAAATTTCCACACTTCAAAAATAAATCAATATTTATTTTTTTAAACGAATTCCCATTTCTTTTTATAAATTCCATCTTGAATTTACATTTTCGAATATCTACTAATATTCGATTTACAATCGTTTTCAAATATTCATTTTCGGTTTATCTTTAAGAAGATAAAATCTCAAAACGTTTCATTTCATATTGGAAAAGCATTTCCCTACTTATTTAATAATAAGTATTTCACAAATCATTTATTTTCAACACTTGGAAAATATTCGATATACTTAAATCAATATTAAGTATATATTCATTCTTTAAGGAAATCATAAATTTTAACATCTATTTGAGTCAAAAACGAATGTTGCGTAAAACATCGTTACGACGACTCAAAATCACTAGTATAGGGATTCGAAATTAAAATAGATATATAAATCCCAATACTACCTAAGAATATTTCCTTTCGGAAATCATTTACTATAACAACAGTGTTATAGTCTACCATTTCCTTATTTTTCTCGAAAACGTCTATTTCAACAATAAATGTTGAAATCTATGTATTCGATACTTAACACGTTTTAAAACATCTTTTAAAACAGTTACTTCATTTTTATAATATCGCTTTCCCAAAACCATATCCATTTTACTTCAAAAATATATTCACTGTCCAAAATCGTGAATATACTTCACTTAACCAAATTTCAAACTTTACTACTCATTTATTTCAAATAAAAATTCGCTATCCAAAAACGCGAATATATCTTCTTTAAATAATCTTCTATATTTAATTTATCAATTTCAATTTATTTCGAATCTATAAAACAATGTTTATAAATTCTGTTTCTCTCTTATAACAACTTGCTTTATAAACTCTCTTAGATAACCTTCCATAATTCATTTATCAAAATTGAATGATTTTAGATTTATAAAACAATCTTTATAAATTTCTTTTACGCTTTATAACAATTTCAGCTTCAAAAATCATTTTATCAGCAAGTCCTATTTATATTCCATCTAAGGGCAAAAAATCAAATTTATGAGTAGATTTTCTTATAAATCTTTTATTCCACAATTTCATTCACATTTTATAACTTCAAAATTTATCAATCCATAAATTTCGTATCTTCACATTTCATAATTATAAATTCATATCTTCACATTTTATAATTATAAATTTCATATTTTCACATTTTATAATTATAAATTTCATATTTTCACATTTTATAATTATAAATTTCATATTTTCACATTTTATAATTATAAATGTTTGGGCGTTTATTTATTTGAAAATAAATCAACTCACAAATTAAATAAAACGTCTATTCCAACAATAACTTTTAAAACCCTTTTAAAGTAAAAGATGTTATTTTTAAACTTCAAAACTGAATCCGATGATGCAACGCATCAATTAGTCAATCACAACAGTCAATATCATATCTCAACATATGATAACAGAATATATATCAACATCTGTAAATAAATAAATACAGTTGAGGAATCCAGTTGGATCCCTCCAACCTGTTTTCCTGCATCCAAAGATGTTAGCACAATACCAATTCCGCTCCAGTACGGAATTATCGCGGTATATAGGTTTTTATAAATCCGCTTACTAACGGCGCAATAGGGTCTCATCCGCTATACGAGGCGGGAAATCATCAATCCAATATATACATATGCCAATATGTATATATTGCTATATATATAGATATATCCTATCATATCTAATAGCACATTCAAACAAATCAATCCATCAATCAATAATAACTGTAAAAGAAAATCCACTTTCAATTTGAGTGAGAAAAATCTCACCTTTGCTTTAATTTGCAATCCCTTTCCAATTCTTCTTTCGCTTTCACGACTTTAACCTTGTATAAATAATTTATACAATCTATTAATATTCGAATCAATTGAATAACAAATTTCCCATTCGATAAATTAATTAACTTGTGATTTTATTTTAAACCAGTTAAATTTAATTTAACTATTTTTCCTTTTAACAAATTTTTTTTTCCATTTCCTTGACTATTTATATATAAATGTATATAACTAAATAAAATAACTGAAAATACTTAAATGTGAATTTTAAATCAAGATATTTTCCGTTTTGAAATTACTAACTTAAAACTTACTATTTTCTTCCAAAACTTTATATGTGTTTCTATGCTTTACTATATATATATCCACATATATGCTATTATTATTATTATAAATTTTCTTTTCATTTACATACGAATTTTTATTTCATCTTGTTCTAACACTTACAAAGCTCGTTTAAAATTCCAATGTTTTAGATTTATAAATATATCCATTTTACTTAACAAATGATTTTAAATAAGTTTCTTTAATCTAAACTTTACAACCTTTTTACAATTTCTATATAAAATTTCTTTATTAAATATTTTGAACTACTCGGAAAGTTTAATTTTCGTTTAAGAACTTAATTTAGGCTAATTAGTTAAAATTTCCTATCTAATGATTTTATTAATATTCAAAATAAATTCGAACAATTCAATTCACCATTAAATAAATTTAATTTTAAACTTAAATTAAATTTAAAACTAATATTTTCTCCTTATAAAAGTCTTTTAGTATCTAAAAATGATTAAATAGGTAAATTGAATAAATTTATCACCAAATCTATTATAAAAAAAAATATAAACTTAGCCAATTTTAAAATATGTACATTTACTGTATCAACATTTCATTTTTTTCTTCTAATCTATATATATATATGTATATGTATATATAGATATTTCCATCCTCATCTACCCGTATATACAAATTATTAAATCAAATTCATATTGAAATAAAAATCGAATACCTCACTGTCTAATCGAGTTCGAACTTGAACGAAGCCCTAACTCGTTGCTATCGTGACCACGTTGCCTCCTCTTTCTCGCTCGAGAACCCCCAGCGACCTTCAACTTTGGTGATCCCTCCAGTGCTGTCGCGAACCCCCCTCACTCATGAATTTGCCGTGCCCAAATCTGTTGCGAGCTCGAGTTCGCCCAAACCCATCGCAAGTTTTCCAGACCTTCAACCGCCGCCTCAAACGAGCCATCGCGACTCCACCTTGTCGCCGCCCCTCTGATGTCGCCGTGACCTGCCTCTCGCTGCTACTGCTTCGCGAATACTCGACCAAAACCCTAAAATCTCGAATGCCACCAGATCGCGACCACCCCATTGTTCTTCACCCCAGCCCCAGACTTCATCTTCCAGCGAGCGTCACCTGCTCGATCGCGAAATCGAGAACTCCCTTTCCCGCCTCGCATTGCTTGCAAATAAATCGAATGGCCATTGATTTGTTTTCGATTTTTATTTAAATGGGAGGCTCGGCCATTTCTGATTTTATTCCTGAACGAGAGATTTTCCCTTTTTTTTCTTTTTCTTTTTTTTTCAATCGGTTGTTTTATTTTGAACGAGGGAGAGGAATATTTGAAAACAGTGGAGGCATGGTTGCACGATAATTTATTGATTCTCGGCGTGTTTTAAGGCGTGAGGTACGGGAAGAACGTGGCTGATATTTACAAATAAGAATTTAAATTTAAATTGAATTCCATTTAAATTCCAACGCGTTTAACTATCGTATGCTCTCAAAACAACTTCAAACGCTACGAAATTTGAAATCCGACAATAATATAATATTCCGGACCCAATGGAACTGGTTTCGTCGAATTCCGAGACTGTCTGAAAATTGACTATTTTTAAATATCGATTCGAACAATAAAATTCAAAACCGAGCAAAACAGTTTAAAATTAAATTCTGAAACTTCTATCATCTTCAGTATTATCAATACGAATTTTAAAAGCTTTCGAAATATTTTTCTTCAGCTTTAAATTGAAGATTTAAATTTTTATCCAGTTTTCAATAGATTAAATTATAAAATTTAATCGCCAAATTCTGAATTATATTCGAGATTCAAATTAAATTACCGTTCAAATATTTAAAATAAATTAAATATTCTCAATTTAATTTGGTCAAAATTCCGGGTCGTTACAGACTTCCCCCCTTAAAAGAATTTCGTCCTCGAAATTACAAGTTAGGAAAAAATGTCCATAACTCGTCTACTATTTCCCACAGCCCAATAGTTTTATCAAATTATCGAAACAAATATTTCTACTAAAGATTCGTTATTAATTCAACTAATTTTCCAAACCTTTCATAGTTTTCAAACAATATTGTTTTCTTAACAATTCAAATTTTACTTCAAATTTCAAATTCAAATTTTCAAAATTTTCTCAAAAATTTTCTAACACTCGAAATTTTCGAAAAATTTCGCCAGCGTCTCCTTTGCACGGCTAATACGGCACTACTACAAAACGTCCCTACGGACTCTCAGATTTCAAAAAGAAAAAGAAAAAGCCAAGCGGCTAGAGAGAAATCATCAAAAACTCATATTCAAATTTAAATACTTACCTTTTTCGAGCAAATTCAAATTCATCTTTGAAGATCAAATCCAATTTATAACACCTGTATATCTACTAGCCATTATATCTAGTTACAGCATTCAATCCAATTTGCAAATTCTATTACAAAATTTTCAATATATGCTTATATATTTACGGTTGAAGTTACATTCGTTTTTTAAACAAAATGAATTCATATCCATTCTAGTTTATAACTAATTCAAATTGATACAAATTCAATTTATTTTAATTCTACTTCATTTGCAATTGATTCCATTCAATTTAATTTGCATTTCATATTTTCATTCGGTTTATTCTATTAACCAAACAACTTTCATTCATAATTGCTCTTTTAGCTTAGTTTCAATTACTAACTCATTACAAATTCCAATTCACTTACAATTTCAAATTTGTCTTCAATTTCATTTACAATTGCAAATTATTCATTCATTTTCAATTTGAATCTCATTTCTATCAAATTACCAAATATTCAATAAGTTATTAACTTATTTACATTCCATTATGAATTTTATCTTTTATTAATCTTTCATTTATAATTATTCAATTCAATTCATTTCTTACAAATTTGAAACGAATTTCAACTTTCAATTTCACTTCATTTAATTGATTCACTTATACTTATTTTGATTCAACTTAAAATTCCTTAAGTTAAATTTATTCAATCTAAATTCACAACAAATCGTATAAGTTATCAACTCATTTATTATTCTCATCAATATTTTTATATAGCATTCCAGAGTCTTAATAACATTTTCAAAACCATTTTTGAAAACAATTCAAATTCCATTTGAATTTCCAAAACAAAAACCCAAATTTTCAAACAACTCCTATTTAAAACAATTTGGCAGCAATTTCTCTTTTGGAAACCCGAAAATGAACATCAGTAATGCTGCAGTCATTACCGAAGTTATTTTCCAGCGACCGAAAAGAGTTTAGAGCTTTTATCTCTCTAAAATACTTTTCAAAACCTTTGAAATTCATTTCCAACTCCAAAAAGAATTTAAACTTTCCAAATCTCAAAAATTTTAAATTCTTCTCAAAACTTTTCCAAAAACTTCCCTGGAATCCTGTTTTAAATTACAATTCACATTTATAATTTATATTCTCAAATTTCATTTGTATACGAATTCATTTCTTAATTTTGGGGTTACAATTTCAATTTCTTATCCAATTTCATATAATGATAACATTTCAACATTATCACTATCCTAACATCCATGCAACCATATACTATAGTAATTCATAGAAAAAAACATTTCTTTTCTATACAAAAATAGTTTTGGGCAAAATTATTTCATTTACCCTATTTAAAACAATACTGTGCCGAACTGTTCTATTCAAGTGTTTAGAAACCCCTTCGATACAGTTTTGCAAGACTGTGCCGACGAAGGTTCATATACCACTCAATAAACCAATCATCACAATATAAAACAATTTTTATATTCACTAACAAATACGCGCTCATATCTATTATTACACTCAACTCATTCTAGAGTACTACTGACTCTATCTCTAATGAGTAACACCCAACAGAGCAGGGTTGTCGCTTAACCATATGCTCTGATACCACTTTGTCACATCCTGAAATTTTCGACTTTCGAAAATTCGACATCGATACTCACTTTATCGACTGTCGAGCAATCGAGTGCCGGAAACTCCAATAGTGAGGGTTTTAGAAAGAAGAAAAAGGCAGAAGAAGAAGAAAGAAGAAAAAGAGAAGAAAGAACAACAACAGAATAACATCAGAACAGAAAACAATATCAGAATCTCACATATCGCAGCGGAACAATATATAATAGATAAACACTAGTCTTTTAAAACAAAGAACTATATCAGTTTATACATACATCAATCATCAGAGTCAATATACAACAATGGACAGTTATATAACCTGTCCTCATACAGAATACACAGCGGAATAAGTATATCAGATACAAATACTACGTCTCGTCATCCAGCTTATCTCCAAGCTCCAGAATATCCAGAATATCCTGATAATATAACTCTAGGCTGCCCGTGTGGAAATTGGTGGGCACCCAGAGTTTAGAAGGGAACAATAAACTCCGAGTCAGTCATGGTGACTGGTGTGAGATCGTAAAACAGTTATTTTATCTTTAAAATAAACAACAGGATAACTTTAAAGTCAATTCGAAATGCTTTTGGAAAATGAAACTACCATAAGACCTCCCGCCACACACACAATGCAAACGCAGACTTGGAGGAGATTTCTTCTTATGATAGTCAAAGATGCTTACTACGCAAAAATCAAATTCTTTTTGATATTATTATTAGTGCATAGTGTAGAAATCATTTCGAAAGTATAATATTAATCTTAGCCAACATACGACCAGTATCGTATGCCTACTATAGCTACCATCCAAACAGTGGGGCGCCACCATAAGTGAATGGCAGGTTCTACAACTAATACCGTACAAAGCTCGTATTGTTTCTTTGGATTTCCAACAAATGGTCAGGCTAAGGAACTTCCTATCCACGATGGGTACGTCCCTGGAATAGACGACCCGAGAACCTAACCGGATCTCTGCCAACACAAGGCCGGGTTACCTCTACAAAAATAGGTAGCTACTGACACGCGTATGCCATCCCCCGATCGTCACCGATCTTCCCGAGGATCCCCGATTCGCAACAAACCACATAGATAATAATAATGCAGTAACCACAGAGGTTAAGTATCTGGGCTCCATACCATGATACCACCTTTATCCAGAAGGAATGACATACACTAAGGGGCGCTACTCCCTAGAACCTTGCTGCATTCTTCCTGTTTCGACCATTTCCGGGGTGTGAGGCTCGACGAAGTCTCGTCCACAAAGCTACGCTTTCTTAAAAAGCCCTGCTTCGGGTCAAACAAAATGATCAACCTATGATCACAAAGATATAAGATCAAACAAATGATCATATCACAAATGATCAAACACTGATCATTTCACAGCAACACTCAGTATGCCACGTTACCAAATTGGGATATATCGCTGATAAATTTCAACTACATAACCTCTGAGCTCGTACGTCTCAGAGAAGGGTGTTAAGCTAAGAGAATAAATTCTCCGCCACCAACAGAAATGTATTTGAAAGAAATCAGCTTTATATCTCAAATTGTAACGTCAGACACACAATCCATACAAGTCTGTTCCGGGATCGAACAGAACCGAAGGCACTTCTCACGAAGCCCTTGCACATCCGGATAATTTTCAATCACGTCAGGACTTCCCGTCACTAAGGGTGATAAAACCTCTAAATCGGAGATCAGCCGATGTAGAGTAACTCGACGGTAATCCTTCCGTTTTCAAAAATATCCGGTCTTCAACACCGGTCTTCGAATGCAATTCATAACGACGTATCACATATTCGGAATGGGTTATACGACCCCATGGTCCTTTCCCGGCTAACCCGAATAGTGAGCGCTTATTTAAAAATAAGTGTGGCATTCAAATTCATCCAATTCACAACAAATACCTACTCAAGGTAAATATTGATAGTCGGTTATTTAACTATCAATAAAAATGCACAACATCATCAGATTCCAAATAATGTTCCCAAATTATTTTATCTTCCAAAATATCTTTACTAGATATAAAATTTCCACACTTCAAAAATAAATCAATATTTATTTTTTTAAACGAATTCCCATTTCTTTTTATAAATTCCATCTTGAATTTACATTTTCGAATATCTACTAATATTCGATTTACAATCGTTTTCAAATATTCATTTTCGGTTTATCTTTAAGAAGATAAAATCTCAAAACGTTTCATTTCATATTGGAAAAGCATTTCCCTACTTATTTAATAATAAGTATTTCACAAATCATTTATTTTCAACACTTGGAAAATATTCGATATACTTAAATCAATATTAAGTATATATTCATTCTTTAAGGAAATCATAAATTTTAACATCTATTTGAGTCAAAAACGAATGTTGCGTAAAACATCGTTACGACGACTCAAAATCACTAGTATAGGGATTCGAAATTAAAATAGATATATAAATCCCAATACTACCTAAGAATATTTCCTTTCGGAAATCATTTACTATAACAACAGTGTTATAGTCTACCATTTCCTTATTTTTCTCGAAAACGTCTATTTCAACAATAAATGTTGAAATCTATGTATTCGATACTTAACACGTTTTAAAACATCTTTTAAAACAGTTACTTCATTTTTATAATATCGCTTTCCCAAAACCATATCCATTTTACTTCAAAAATATATTCACTGTCCAAAATCGTGAATATACTTCACTTAACCAAATTTCAAACTTTACTACTCATTTATTTCAAATAAAAATTCGCTATCCAAAAACGCGAATATATCTTCTTTAAATAATCTTCTATATTTAATTTATCAATTTCAATTTATTTCGAATCTATAAAACAATGTTTATAAATTCTGTTTCTCTCTTATAACAACTTGCTTTATAAACTCTCTTAGATAACCTTCCATAATTCATTTATCAAAATTGAATGATTTTAGATTTATAAAACAATCTTTATAAATTTCTTTTACGCTTTATAACAATTTCAGCTTCAAAAATCATTTTATCAGCAAGTCCTATTTATATTCCATCTAAGGGCAAAAAATCAAATTTATGAGTAGATTTTCTTATAAATCTTTTATTCCACAATTTCATTCACATTTTATAACTTCAAAATTTATCAATCCATAAATTTCGTATCTTCACATTTCATAATTATAAATTCATATCTTCACATTTTATAATTATAAATTTCATATTTTCACATTTTATAATTATAAATTTCATATTTTCACATTTTATAATTATAAATTTCATATTTTCACATTTTATAATTATAAATGTTTGGGCGTTTATTTATTTGAAAATAAATCAACTCACAAATTAAATAAAACGTCTATTCCAACAATAACTTTTAAAACCCTTTTAAAGTAAAAGATGTTATTTTTAAACTTCAAAACTGAATCCGATGATGCAACGCATCAATTAGTCAATCACAACAGTCAATATCATATCTCAACATATGATAACAGAATATATATCAACATCTGTAAATAAATAAATACAGTTGAGGAATCCAGTTGGATCCCTCCAACCTGTTTTCCTGCATCCAAAGATGTTAGCACAATACCAATTCCGCTCCAGTACGGAATTATCGCGGTATATAGGTTTTTATAAATCCGCTTACTAACGGCGCAATAGGGTCTCATCCGCTATACGAGGCGGGAAATCATCAATCCAATATATACATATGCCAATATGTATATATTGCTATATATATAGATATATCCTATCATATCTAATAGCACATTCAAACAAATCAATCCATCAATCAATAATAACTGTAAAAGAAAATCCACTTTCAATTTGAGTGAGAAAAATCTCACCTTTGCTTTAATTTGCAATCCCTTTCCAATTCTTCTTTCGCTTTCACGACTTTAACCTTGTATAAATAATTTATACAATCTATTAATATTCGAATCAATTGAATAACAAATTTCCCATTCGATAAATTAATTAACTTGTGATTTTATTTTAAACCAGTTAAATTTAATTTAACTATTTTTCCTTTTAACAAATTTTTTTTCCATTTCCTTGACTATTTATATATAAATGTATATAACTAAATAAAATAACTGAAAATACTTAAATGTGAATTTTAAATCAAGATATTTTCCGTTTTGAAATTACTAACTTAAAACTTACTATTTTCTTCCAAAACTTTATATGTGTTTCTATGCTTTACTATATATATATCCACATATATGCTATTATTATTATTATAAATTTTCTTTTCATTTACATACGAATTTTTATTTCATCTTGTTCTAACACTTACAAAGCTCGTTTAAAATTCCAATGTTTTAGATTTATAAATATATCCATTTTACTTAACAAATGATTTTAAATAAGTTTCTTTAATCTAAACTTTACAACCTTTTTACAATTTCTATATAAAATTTCTTTATTAAATATTTTGAACTACTCGGAAAGTTTAATTTTCGTTTAAGAACTTAATTTAGGCTAATTAGTTAAAATTTCCTATCTAATGATTTTATTAATATTCAAAATAAATTCGAACAATTCAATTCACCATTAAATAAATTTAATTTTAAACTTAAATTAAATTTAAAACTAATATTTTCTCCTTATAAAAGTCTTTTAGTATCTAAAAATGATTAAATAGGTAAACTGAATAAATTTATCACCAAATCTATTATAAAAAAAATATAAACTTAGCCAATTTTAAAATATGTACATTTACTGTATCAACATTTCATTTTTTTCTTCTAATCTATATATATATATGTATATGTATATATAGATATTTCCATCCTCATCTACCCGTATATACAAATTATTAAATCAAATTCATATTGAAATAAAAATCGAATACCTCACTGTCTAATCGAGTTCGAACTTGAACGAAGCCCTAACTCGTTGCTATCGTGACCACGTTGCCTCCTCTTTCTCGCTCGAGAACCCCCAGCGACCTTCAACTTTGGTGATCCCTCCAGTGCTGTCGCGAACCCCCCTCACTCATGAATTTGCCGTGCCCAAATCTGTTGCGAGCTCGAGTTCGCCCAAACCCATCGCAAGTTTTCCAAACCTTCAACCGCCGCCTCAAACGAGCCATCGCGACTCCACCTTGTCGCCGCCCCTCTGATGTCGCCGTGACCTACCTCTCGCTGCTACTGCTTCGCGAATACTCGACCAAAACCCTAAAATCTCGAATGCCACCAGATCGCGACCACCCCATTGTTCTTCACCCCAGCCCCAGACTTCATCTTCCAGCGAGCGTCACCTGCTCGATCGCGAAATCGAGAACTCCCTTTCCCGCCTCGCATTGCTTGCAAATAAATCGAATGGCCATTGATTTGTTTTCGATTTTTATTTAAATGGGAGGCTCGACCATTTCTGATTTTATTCCTGAACGAGAGATTTGCCCTTTTTTTCTTTTTCTTTTTTTTTCAATCGGTTGTTTTATTTTGAACGAGGGAGAGGAATATTTGAAAACAGTGGAGGCATGGTTGCACGATAATTTATTGATTCTCGGCGTGTTTTAAGGCGTGAGGTACGGGAAGAACGTGGCTGATATTTACAAATAAGAATTTAAATTTAAATTGAATTCCATTTAAATTCCAACGCGTTTAACTATCGTATGCTCTCAAAACAACTTCAAACGCTACGAAATTTGAAATCCGACAATAATATAATATTCCGGACCCAATGGAACTGGTTTCGTCGAATTCCGAGACTGTCTGAAAATTGACTATTTTTAAATATCGATTCGAACAATAAAATTCAAAACCGAGCAAAACAGTTTAAAATTAAATTCTGAAACTTCTATCATCTTCAGTATTATCAATACGAATTTTAAAAGCTTTCGAAATATTTTTCTTCAGCTTTAAATTGAAGATTTAAATTTTTATCCAGTTTTCAATAGATTAAATTATAAAATTTAATCGCCAAATTTTGAATTATATTCGAGATTCAAATTAAATTACCGTTCAAATATTTAAAATAAATTAAATATTCTCAATTTAATTTGGTCAAAATTCCAGGTCGTTACAGCGCCTTTTTCCCCAGAGCTATTCTCAAAACACTTTATACTATATACTTATAGTATCTTCAAATCATACCCTTTATGATTTATCAAAATCTCCTTTACACAAAATAGATTACCAAAATCGATAATTCTCAAACTAGGCTTTCCAAAATCCAAAATTGATTTTCCCAAAAATCAAAAGCCCTTTCCAAAATCCATAGGTTCCCAAAACCTTTTCCAAAATCATTCTCATAAAATTCTTTATATATATATAGATATATATAACTTTGAAAATCTTTGGATCATTTCAAACTTGTATAAAACCTCATTTATACTTCAAATATTTCAAAACCCTTTTCTTTTAGCAATAGATTCAACAAGGGAAGATTTACCTTATATAACAAGGATATATAACTTTATTTTATTCTAAATCAAATATTCATATTTGATAAATCTTTTATAAAGTTATTAACCATATTTCTTTTCAAAAACCATTTTACAGTTCTTATCCCCAATCTTCAATATCAATTTCATTCAAATTCGTACGATGCACACATATCATCCGTACACAATATCAATCTGATCACTCAATCGATCACACAATTTCACTTCCGAACTAGTATTGTCCACCCGACTTCCTAGTGCGGACTCAGATCTGGTTTCTTGATCAGAAACTGTCATTCTCCTTGCATAGTCAAAACTATGATAGAGAATATCCAGAACCAATCAAAAACCCATATCCAGGTTCGCCGTTGAAAATCGAGCGAAAAATCCTAACTCGGATCGATAATACTATCTCGAAATTCTGTGTTTGAATCTGGATCAAATCACTATGCGAATAGAATAATATACATACATACATACATATATATATATATTCACTTTTATCACATTGAAATCAATACTAAATCTTTAAAATAAATATTAAAATAACATATGCAATTAAAAAATTTGTTTTTAAATCACGCATATGTATATAAACCTTTATAAACCATATGAAACTTAGGATCAAAGTAATAACAATATATATAACTAATATAAATTCATATCAATGTAAATTGCAAATCGTTATAACATATATACTTATCAAATGTATATACAAACATAACACATACCATCTTTATAGACTTACATCCCCCACTTATGTAACTTACAGTAACTAGCAATAAAAAATATATATAACAACATTATAATATGATATATGATACTTCTTTGTCAAAGGATATACAAAACTAACTATAGATTTAAATTTTTATAACACTCATATAAAAAAATCTAGAAACACATATATATCGCAGTGCCTAAAATATAGATCTTCAATGTTTAATGATATATAATACATATAAAACAGAACACATTAGAACTCCCAGATCAATATTATACTCACGCATGCAAACATATGCAGATTTGAACAACATATATCCTAATTTGTAAATACTAATATATGTAAAATAAAACACACATACCCAAACAACCTTTATAATATATATATATTTTTGAAAATCAAGATCTTTATAAATATAAACACTGGCAACCACAGTTTTACGACACTAGAGAAAACAACAAGTTGTAACTACATTTATACAAAATATATTGCACATAGTAAAAGCTAATATATACCCAAATCTTGTAACTCTATATATAAGATTAACCTTTCAGACTAGTATAGATAACCATCAAACCGACTAAAGAAACATGTACGTAATTTTATAACTTTATAAATACTTCATAATTCATGCACTGAACTAAGAAACTATGCAGACACTTAATAATATACCCTGTATATATAATAAAATATATAACATATATAATAAGACTTACATGCCTATTGTACTTCTTTTAAAATCTAGTATGTTGTAACATACCAATACCGTAAAGTCTACATATATTATTTTTGTTTTCAATATTCCTTTCAAAGTTTCTAGATCCCAATATATATACTAATACAGATATATAGGCAAACTAAAAAACACAGTGCTAAGAAAATATGTATGCAACATATATATATATATATGGATACACAGGTGAACAAACATCACCTTGATATATTACGCAAAAGGGTTGATTGGGTGGAAGTTCGGCCGTGGTTCAAAGCCGAGATGGTGTTGATCTGAGATGGAAGCAAGGTGGGGCCGAGGATATGATGGAGCAAATGAGGCGAAGTGCTATGGATGACTAGGAGGGTTGGACGCGGGTGTTTGGTGCTTGAAGGGGCGGAGGCCGGAGGGAGAGAGGTCTCGGCGTTGAAGGAAGGTGTTGGAGATAAGGAGGTGGCAAGGCTCGGTGAGAGGGAACTGGCATGACAGGTTGTGTTTGTACTCGGTGGTTGACTAGGGTGGAGATGTAGTGCACGATGAGGTGGGAAGGGGAGAACGAGCGGGGAAGAGCGGTCGGAGTTGGTGGGGTGGAAGGTCAGGTCAGCGCTGACGTGGGTCTGATGCTGCCGAGCCCGGCATGGATTCAAGTGGAGAGCGGTTCTCTCTGCGAAAGATGATTTTGTGAAGAGAGTGTGGAGAAGATGCGAGTTTTTTTATATAATATATATATATATATATATATATTTTGATGAGAGCTGAATTTGCACAGTCTTCGTGGTTTTGAAATATGAACCGACTCCACAATTTTCCAAGCTACAACTACCATCTCCCAACCACTCAACTGAATGCACAACAAATAAATTTATTTTCTCAAATTTCGAATGGATACGGATACACATTTGGGCTGAATATTGTTTAACCGGTCCGTTTGGAACGATTAAATTAACGCGACGATTTCCGTCGGACTCCGATTTGCACGAATAAATATACCATTTTGATCAGTGCGACAAGGCGATCAAAATGGTATACAGATATTAGTGGTTCGATTGAATTATATAAAAAAAATCGAAATTTCTACTAGCGGAAAATGCAGCAAAAACGCAGAGAAATAAGATCGACAGAGCTAAAGAAGTCCGAATTCGGAAAAACGAAAAATGACGTCTTGCTCAGAAGATGATTTAGAATTTGTAACGACCCGACTTCCTATGCCCAGAAAGTCGCATCATTATAAAGAAAGAAAGGGGTAGAAAATAGAAAAGAAGAGAAGAAAGAAAGAAACAACAACAACGATCTCACAGCGGAACGAATAAATTATATTAATAACATAAACTATTACATAGTATACAACACTTTACAGAGTTACACAGCATATACATCACTTACTAGACAGTTATAAACATCTGTCTAGATATTACAACTCAATACAATACAAACACTATCACGGATATCAACACAGCGGAATACTATATCTACGAACGCCGAAGCCTCCTGCTCCATTGCTCTTCCATAATTCGTCAAAGCTAAACCTGAATCCCTTGGCTACTCGTAAAAATTTGAGTACCCAAGTGTAACCCGATCCCGGGATGGTTGAAAAGCCTACCGGTCGTGAGCCGTTGCTGATGGTTGAAAAGCCTAGGGTCGTTACAGAATTTTTCTATGTAAAATATTTGGGTTTCGAAAACATTTTATTTTCGTTACATTTTAACTGATTTAAACCGAAATGACGTGACTGAAATTTACTTTCATATTTCTTGACGAAACTTTACAATTTCCTATGTTTAAATAGACGCACTTTAAATATCGAATTTTTTGTTGCGAAATTTTATTGTTTATTTTTAGTTAACGAAAATTTCATTTAACGCAAAACGCACGTTTCTTACGTTAAAATTATTATTTTGGTTTCTGTTATTGGTTACAACTATTTCATATTATTACATTACGTTTTTAATATGTATTACATTATCGGTCTTATCGAAATTGGTCGTCTACGAATTTGGTTTTGGATTTGTAAATTATATACAAAGAGATTTCCATTTAATAAATCGTAAAATTTTATTTCTATCGGATTTTTAATTTAAATTTTTTATTTAATTTAGTATTTTTAAAGCGTTAAAAATACGGGTCATTACATGATATATAATATGTTAAAGTATTTATTTAATATATGTATTTTCAAATATAGAGTTTATAATGATTCAGGTTGGAAAGATAAATTTGAAATTGATTTGAAATTATATTTATTTAGGAATTTTTCTTAAATAAGTTTGATTTAAAATTTATTAAATTTGAAATTTTAAAGATATGTTTTATAACTTAAATTTGATTAAAAGTGACTTAAATGAATATTTCAAACTTATATAAATTTAAATGGGATATTTTGTTTATTTAAATTTGTAAATTGAAGTTATATTTAGATGTTATTGAAATGATTAAGTAAATATTTGAAAACTAAATAATAGTAAAGTGAATTTGATATATATATGAAATTATCGAATTTAGTTTTGAAAATGTTGAATATTTAAAGCTTTGAAATATATTGAAATTGAAATGGCTTATTTTATGGTTCAAATATGTATTTGAAATCGATAATTTGAAACTGTTTATTAAAAAACTGAATTGAGTTGAAATTTATGAATTGAGATTGAATTAAAAATTGAATTTTGGAATTCGAGATGATTTGAATCGATTTGCGAAATTTGAGGAAGCTATTTTATTATATAAAGTATTTTTAAACTATATCTAAAACTATTTATATTTTACGTTATATATTATTGTAATATAAACTATTTTAATATAAATCATTTTCAATATAAATTATTTTAATATAAACTATTTTAATATAAACTATTTTAATATAAATCATTTTCAATATAAATTATTTTATTATAAACTATTTTAACTTATAACTATTTTATATAAACTATTTTTATTTTATAAACTATTTTATTATATATACTAATTTTTATATCTAAACTGTTTAAGAGGAAAGTGTTATGGATTCCAAAATTCTATGATTTCAAAGTTTTGATTTCCAAAGTGTTTTGATTTTTTTAAAAGACTATGATTTCGGAAGCGTTATAACTTTGGAAAGTGATATGATTTTTGGAATGGATATATTTGAAGTGAAAATGATATCGTTTTGATATGGTTTGAAATGGAAATGATATTTTGGTTTTGAAGTATAAACTATTTTTAAATGTTCGCGGTGTTATAATAACGATTGGTTGTTAAAGAGACCGAGATCGGATATGGGCATACTCTCCATCGATACCGAAAACCACTTTAACAACTATGTACGCGGTGGAGATTCCAGAATGAAGTAGGATGGTGGCGACGATCCTATATGAGGTATATACGTGGACCCAACTCCCGTGAGTTGGCATAAGGTGGCTAAAACAGGAGCAATCGACAGGCCAATGAGGTAGCTCCTCTTATCGGACACACTCCATCGTATGCCATTCTATTACTTTGTGATTGATTTGGTGCGCACCCTTGATTCGGGAGTGTGGCTCGAGGTGGGCGATTGCTGCGGCTATGCGTTACCACCATCCCGGAAGTGTAATTGGTATATCTACTGTGACGACCCGACTTTCCACTCCCGGAAAATCGCATCGACAGTAAGAAAGAAAGGGGTGAGAAGTAGAAAAGAAAAGAAGAGAAAGAAAACAAACACAAATACTCACAGCGGAAACGAACAAAATATATTATATCACATAAATATTACATAGTATCATATACAACACTTATCAGAGTTACACAGATTACACATCATATACTAGACAGTTATAAACATCTGTCTAGTTATTACATCTCAATACAAAACAAAGATCTAAACAAGATCATCACAGCGGAAACTACTATCTATATCTACAACGCTGAAGCCTCCTGCTCCATTGCTCCTCCACAATTCGTCAAGGCTAACCTGAATCCCTTGACTACTCGTAAAAATTTGAGTACCCAAGAGTTTATAAAACAGAAATAAACAACTTGGGTCAGACATGGGTCTGGTGTGAGTAACAGGTTAAACTTGTTTAACTTCAAAACCTTTTGAAAGAAAAGGTATCACGTAAGACTTCCCACACATAAACATGGGTAAGTTTTTACCTTACGCTAACCAAAACATTTGATAGGAAATTCGATTGTATTATAATAGGGTCTAGGGTTTTCAAGTAAATAAGAAATAGCTGAAATTGTTACATTATTAAATTCCAGCATACTAGCCAACAAAGTGGGTTATACAATCAAGTCCGTTATCACTTATTGGAAATTGGATTCCATACAATGGAAGGGCTACCGGGGTACCGCCCGTCACAGTACGTGGCCTAGATCACCGTACCGAGGATCACTCCCAATCCCCTGCAACACAAGGTCGGAACATCCCTTACTGGATAATTCCCGCACAAGATACCTCACGGTTGGGATCAGCAACCGCACCACTAAGTCGAAAATAGAAAGGGACATCTAGACAGAGGTAACCTTGTCCTACTTGGGTGCTACCCACTAACCTTGCTGCACCTCCCCTGTTTTAGCCATTCCCGGTTTGTGAGGCTTGAGGCTACGATTACCTTAGAAAAGAACACATCACTTAGAATGCTCATCGTCCACCTGACGATGTTCTGAAAGCATTCAATCCATACAAGTTCGTTCCGGGTTCGAACGAAACCGAAGGCATTATCTCGTTACACTCGTTTTGGAATCACCCTCAGAGTTAACGACAATAACCCTTGCACTCTGAATCTTCATCTTCACTTGATTCACGACCTATCGTTAATTTGGATCGATGTGGTATTCGGGTCTCCAGACCTGGAAATCCGGTATACGGAAACCCGATCCCGGTCTCATCGAAATCCAAAGCGTATCTTTTAATGTCAAGTTGTTTTAAAGGTTAAAACAATTCAATTCATTATCTTTATACACAAAGAAAGATAATTCACAACAGATAATCAACATTATCAGATAATCCATACAATTCAACTAACATCTATATCATACAGCATATATCTCATCAGAGATATCAATCAATGTCAAGTATCCAATACTAACACCCATTCATAAGTAATGATTTATATCATCTCTAATTAATTTAAAGTGAATTAAATTAATTACTTTATTTTATAAATCCTTCTTACTTAACCATTAATTAATTACAATTAATTAATAAATTATCCTCTAATAATTCATTTTAATTAATCATCTTTGATTAATTATCTTTTAATTACATCCAAGTAATTTATCTTTAATTAATTACTCAAATTAATTATCCTTAACCACTTATAGTAATTAACCTTTAATTACATCATTAATTAATTAACTAAAATTAATTAACTTAATCAACTATAATTAATTACATTAATCCTTAATTAATTACATTGATTAATTACTTCATTTATTAATTATTACTTAATTAACCAATCTTAATTACATCATTAATTATATTAATTAATGATCCTTAATTACAACTTAATTATTAATTACTTTATTAAATTAATTACATTAATTAATTAATCTTTAATCAAACAACATTTATTAATCACCTTGATTAATCTTCAATCAGTAATTAATTACCCTTAATTACTTTCATTAACTAAATTAATTACTCCTTAATTAATTTCTTAATTAATCCCTTGATTAATTATTCAAAGTAATTAACTCAAATTACTTCTATTAATAAAATCATTTATTCAACTAATTACTTCCAGTAATTATCTATTATTTACTCCCTAAATAATCTTACTTTAATAATTACATTAAGTAATTATTATCAAATCATCTCTTGATTATTCTAAATTAATTAAACTTAATTAATTAATTTAACTAAATCAAATTAACTTCAATTAATTACAATAAGTAATTAATTCTTAATTACTTCCAATAAGTAATTACATTTAAACAAATTCTATAATTGATTATCTTTAAATTAATTAATCTAATTAACTATTAAATTAATCCTATTAATTAATTATTTAATAATCCATAGTTAATGACCTCATTAACTATTATTTAATTACTTTCCTTAAGTAATTAACTTATATTAATTATTATTAATTCTAAATTAATAAATCTTAATAACCATTTTATTAATCTCTAATTACTAAATTAATTAAGTGTTAACCATAACTTAATTAATATTTAATTACTTATTAATTAATTCCTAACCATTAATTAATACTCTAATCTATAATCTCAAACTACAAATTAATCATCCCTAATTTATTTATCTTAATCCTAACTAAGTTAGTTTAAACCTTTAATTATTTATTTAATTAATCCAAATGATTAATTAATCAAATTAAATTAATTATCTATTAAATCTCCTAATAAATTATATAAACACAAGTCTTTAATTATTTTAAGATAAACTTTATTCTTATTGATAAACAAGTTATCATTTACCATTTATATTTGAAACATCCATTTCAAATTTACTTTTAAAATTTCATTTTAAATTATGTATTTAAAATGAATACCAATTTATTTTAACAAAGTTTTTAAAACCAATTTAAAAACCTTTACCTGTTAAAGAACCTTATATTTTCTAAAAAGTTTTTAAAAGAACTTAAATCAAATTTCTTCTTAGATTTAAAACATTTAAATATAACTACATTTAAACCTATTTAAACATTTAAATTCATAAAACTATTTATCTAATATTAAAGTTTAAAACTAAACTTGTCTTCATATATCAAACTTTGATTTACTAATTAACTATTACTTCAAAATTTAAATTAGATTTAAATTTCAAACTGACAGGTATAAAAACCTGGCAACACTAAAAGTACTCGAGTCTCCACTAAATCACTTCGAGTCGCAACCCTATATTCCCCGAGTCTCCCCCGTAAGAAAATTTGAAAGTCACGAGACCTTTCTCTTAAAAATCCAGACTTCACCAGAATTTTACTCGAGCTTTTACAATTTTTGCTTCGAGTCGCCTCTTCAAAACCTCGAGTATCATACGAATAAAACTCGAGAAAATCTCGAGTAGCCTCTCTGTTAAAACCCAGACTTTCCCATACACACTCACGACCGTGTGCACGTGCACGGTCAACTTCATCAACTCCGACCACCCACGACTACTCCATCTCATCGGCGATCGTCCACAACCCAAACTTCGATCATCCAAACTTCAATCCATTTGCGAAAACGAATCGAGACCAAAATTCGAAACTGGAACAGGAACTACCATTTCACCCAAACCTGTCAACATCTCCTCGCCTTCGAAATCTCGACCACCAGAACGCCAGCGACTTCGGCGACGAGTTCATCCATGTCACGACTATCAATTTCCAGAGTTTTGTCGAACTCGATCCATCCTAGACGAAATGATGCTCGATTTCTCTAGACTGGTAATAACTAGGTTTAAAATTTAAAACCTAAATCATTTCTTCCTCACTGCCTTGATTCTATTTCTAATAATTTTCCTTATATCCATGATCATTCCACTACCACTACTAAAGATTTCAAACTTCCAATTTCACTGAGATGATCAAAATCACCAGAACTTCATCTCTAACATAAACCAGAACTGCTCTTATTATACTAGACTAAAAACTATGATATCCATGCTAAAAATCATATTATCACCTATCTATTCCATATATAATCCTGAATCTATAAATTACCCAGTTCGAATTTTTACATTTTATAACATGCACTGTTATTTTAATTTACAGAGGCACTCAGACTAAATTTTGTCTTAATTAAATCTTTTAATCTTTAGTTTACTAGGGAACAACTAATTTTACTTAAACCTTAGATCTACACTTAAAACTAGATCATGAGGTATGATTTATATCAAAAACAGTAGCCTAGAATTCAAGATAACAGGGTCACACTGATACAAATAACATACACATCTATATACATTCATATACATGCAGAGTCATCTATAAACATCCATATCAAAACAATATTTATCACAGAATTAGGCATGCATCATAATTACTTAAGTTAATTTTAAGTAAAAATGTTACTCACTTGATTAAAGATGAAACAGAGGCAGACTTAAGCTTCTGAAGGCTGTAAACTTGCATGCTTGTTTGAATTTGATTTTTAAACTTTAGTTGTTGAAGCTTTAAATTGATTTTAACACATGCATGTTGCTTCCAGTTTGAAGAATGAATGCAGACAGTAAGAATTCCTTCCAGAGATGAAAAGAAAGAATGCAGACTGGCTTTGATTTCAGATTTGAAAAGAATGCAGCAGCTTTAAAATGATTCCAGGTTCAAAAGAAGATGTTTTGAAGGCCTTGAGATGATTTCAGATCTGCAACTTGGTTACAGGTTGATGAATTTGGTTTGAGGAATGGTTACAGACTTTGATATGGTTTGAGGCATTTAGATTTCTGATTTCAGATTTTAGATTAGAGAATTTGTTTTCAGATTTGTATTAGAGAAAGAAGTTTGGGTTTCTCTTGTTTTGAAAAAGAAAATAGAAAGGAATGAAGTGAATATATGAAAATGTTTATATAAGTGAATTTGTAATTTATAAAAATAAAATAAAAAGAAAATAATTAAGGACACTTGTCATTAGAGTTCATCTTTTATTTACACTTGTTAAAACAAGGTTTTAGGATAATGACACATGTCTTTTAAGTAATTTTACATATTTCTATTTATTTTAAAAGTTATTTAAAAAGCCTTTTTCTTATTTATCTAAACACTTATCTATATATATTAAAGAGAAACAAAAACTAATTATATTTTATAAATATAAGTTTATACAAATATTATAATATCCAACAATTTAAATATTTATTCTTTTGAATTTCAAAACTTTAAATTCAAATTTAAATAAAGTTAAATCCTAAGATTCAATTTAAAAGTCAAGTTATATATATTTACATACACTATTTATTCCATTTAAAATAACAATTCCTTTTAGCATTAAAATTCATATATATTAAAAATAATACATTATACTTATTATTTGAAATTAACATATTTTATAATTTAAACAAGAGATTATATTATCAAGAAATATTTAAAAAGAAATAAAACAAACCATTTTGTAAATCTTATTTATTTTAAACTTAAGTTAAAAATATCTTAAACCAATTAAATATTTTCTTAAAGTATTTTAAAACTATAAAATTACTTATTTAAATATCTTTGAAAAGTCCAGATTAAATTAAATATAAATTCCTAATTTACCAAAGCTTCTACTTACAATATATATAAATAAATATATATATATATATATCCAAATAGAAATATCTTATTAACTTTTAAAAGATAAAATCATCAATTAATACTAATTTAATCAGATTATTAAATTAAATTCAAATCTTATTATCAAAGATTATTCATATCAATTTAATTATTCAACAGATTATTAAATTGATATTGTCAAAATTTCCGGGATATTACATTCCTCCCCCCTTAAAATAATTTCGTCCCCGAAATTTAAACAAAGGTAATTTAATAATCTTATTTAAAGATTTAAATTCAAAACACAAGCATCTACTATCATCCATATGCTAGCAACCATAGCAACCAAATCATTCAATCAAACAATTCTAACTATCTAGACTCAATTCTAGATAAAATTCCTCGAGTTTCCCCAAGTATATATATATACCGGGATACTCGCTCTACAAACAATCTAAACTACTAAGCTATAGATCTCCTACTCATCTAGATCTACAGAACTAAACAGACTATCAGACTACAGACGAGTCTGACTCAACTACCAAACTTCCCAAAACTGCAGATTCTAAAACCAGAGATAGATCAAATACGTATTCCCTTAGAGATACGTACAACACAATGAATTCCAGTTATCCAAACTGACAATTCAACCAAGTAGACCAATTACTTATCCAAATCAGAACACAGACGAGATCCACACATAACTCTACTTCACAACAATCAGTAGATTCCAAACTTACTTCTCCCATCCAGAGATACACTCCAAACTGCTTTCGCTGCTCAATTCTGATATGAGGTAGGACACAAGCACAGACTGGACAACTCACTTCTAGAAATAAGGTTCACTGATCCATAAAGAAAACTCAGATACTCCAGCAAAACTTGAGCTGCTTCACCAAACTCTATCTCTAGGAAAACATCCTTCAACTAGACTGAACCACTGGTATCACTCATGGAATCCAGTCGATAAGAAAACTCAACCTTCAGATGCGGACAAACTTCTGACTTCTCTGAAGACATCCAGAAAAATTCTGACAACCCAAGAGAACACTCAGACAATCGCAAGTCACTTTTGCGATCAACCCATCCTAATTCCAACAGACTGTTCTCTCTTTTAAAAATTAAAAAATCAGAACAGCTTACACTTATTTATCCAATCCATCTAAGAAATGGATCCACTCTGCTGCTTCTGAACTTCACTTCCAGAAAAACTGCTCATCCAGAAAACTTCCTGCCATCACGGAATACTCCGAGCTGCACTGCTGACACTGATGCCAAGGACTTCCTATTCCAAAGATCTTCGAGAAACTCGGACTCCAAACCAAACAGAAACACCATGCTGAACTCAGCCACAATACCAAAGCATACACACTTCCTTAATCTTGTTCCAAAGAAAACATCTTCGGGAACATCCATCGTCACTGTATCTCATCATACAGCTACTATTACCTGAGATACCATCACTCGCTTCTGTTCTCCGACAGATCCAACTCTACCCATCCAAACTTCAAAGATGAACTCCGAACCTTAACAGGTTTTCTTCAGAGATCGATGAAATCCTCACAATTGCAAAGTTCACTCGAGACGGTATTAGGTCTACAGTCTCGACAGATACACTTCCAACCTCAACACTCAGACTCCTAATCCTAGATGATAAATTATTATCATCTCAACCAATCATTACAAATACCATATACATTTAAAATGATACTTTTTTTATATAGAAATTATATTTGGGTAAAATTATTTCATCTACCTTTTTAAAACAATATTGTGTCTGTTGGCCTGGTCCAAGTGTTTAGAGATCCCTATCAATAACGTTAGCTACTCGTATTGACCAGAATCCATATACCACTCAACCGATCAATTAACACAATATAAAACCATTTTTATATAACTAACAATTACGCGCTCTCAAGATAGACACCACTTCAGAGCCTAGGTGTTCACTCAACCTACTGCTCTGATACCAAATGTGACGACCCAACTTTCCACTCCCGGAAAATCGCATCGACAGTAAGAAAGAAAGGGGTGAGAAGTAGAAAAGAAAAGAAGAGAAAGAAAACAAACACAAATACTCACAGCGGAAACGAACAAAATATATTATATCACATAAATATTACATAGTATCATATACAACACTTATCAGAGTTACACAGATTACACATCATATACTAGACAGTTATAAACATCTGTCTAGTTATTACATCTCAATACAAAACAAAGATCTAAACAAGATCATCACAGCGGAAACTACTATCTATATCTACAACGCTGAAGCCTCCTGCTCCATTGCTCCTCCACAATTCGTCAAGGCTAACCTGAATCCCTTGACTACTCGTAAAAATTTGAGTACCCAAGAGTTTATAAAACAGAAATAAACAACTTGGGTCAGACATGGGTCTGGTGTGAGTAACAGGTTAAACTTGTTTAACTTCAAAACCTTTTGAAAGAAAAGGTATCACGTAAGACTTCCCACACATAAACATGGGTAAGTTTTTACCTTACGCTAACCAAAACATTTGATAGGAAATTCGATTGTATTATAATAGGGTCTAGGGTTTTCAAGTAAATAAGAAATAGCTGAAATTGTTACATTATTAAATTCCAGCATACTAGCCAACAAAGTGGGTTATACAATCAAGTCCGTTATCACTTATTGGAAATTGGATTCCATACAATGGCAGGGCTACCGGGGTACCGCCCGTCACAGTACGTGGCCTAGATCACCGTACCGAGGATCACTCCCAATCCCCTGCAACACAAGGTCGGAACATCCCTTACTGGATAATTCCCGCACAAGATACCTCACGGTTGGGATCAGCAACCGCACCACTAAGTCGAAAATAGAAAGGGACATCTAGACAGAGGTAACCTTGTCCTACTTGGGTGCTACCCACTAACCTTGCTGCACCTCCCCTGTTTTAGCCATTCCCGGTTTGTGAGGCTTGAGGCTACGATTACCTTAGAAAAGAACACATCACTTAGAATGCTCATCGTCCACCTGACGATGTTCTGAAAGCATTCAATCCATACAAGTTCGTTCCGGGTTCGAACGAAACCGAAGGCATTATCTCGTTACACTCGTTTTGGAATCACCCTCAGAGTTAACGACAATAACCCTTGCACTCTGAATCTTCATCTTCACTTGATTCACGACCTATCGTTAATTTGGATCGATGTGGTATTCGGGTCTCCAGACCTGGAAATCCGGTATACGAAAACCCGATCCCGGTCTCATCGAAATCCAAAGCGTATCTTTTAATGTCAAGTTGTTTTAAAGGTTAAAACAATTCAATTCATTATCTTTATACACAAAGAAAGATAATTCACAACAGATAATCAACATTATCAGATAATCCATACAATTCAACTAACATCTATATCATACAGCATATATCTCATCAGAGATATCAATCAATGTCAAGTATCCAATACTAACACCCATTCATAAGTAATGATTTATATCATCTCTAATTAATTTAAAGTGAATTAAATTAATTACTTTATTTTATAAATCCTTCTTACTTAACCATTAATTAATTACAATTAATTAATAAATTATCCTCTAATAATTCATTTTAATTAATCATCTTTGATTAATTATCTTTTAATTACATCCAAGTAATTTATCTTTAATTAATTACTCAAATTAATTATCCTTAACCACTTATAGTAATTAACCTTTAATTACATCATTAATTAATTAACTAAAATTAATTAACTTAATCAACTATAATTAATTACATTAATCCTTAATTAATTACATTGATTAATTACTTCATTTATTAATTATTACTTAATTAACCAAACTTAATTACATCATTAATTATATTAATTAATGATCCTTAATTACAACTTAATTATTAATTACTTTATTAAATTAATTACATTAATTAATTAATCTTTAATCAAACAACATTTATTAATCACCTTGATTAATCTTCAATCAGTAATTAATTACCCTTAATTACTTTCATTAACTAAATTAATTACTCCTTAATTAATTTCTTAATTAATCCCTTGATTAATTATTCAAAGTAATTAACTCAAATTACTTCTATTAATAAAATCATTTATTCAACTAATTACTTCCAGTAATTATCTATTATTTACTCCCTAAATAATCTTACTTTAATAATTACATTAAGTAATTATTATCAAATCATCTCTTGATTATTCTAAATTAATTAAACTTAATTAATTAATTTAACTAAATCAAATTAACTTCAATTAATTACAATAAGTAATTAATTCTTAATTACTTCCAATAAGTAATTACATTTAAACAAATTCTATAATTGATTATCTTTAAATTAATTAATCTAATTAACTATTAAATTAATCCTATTAATTAATTATTTAATAATCCATAGTTAATGACCTCATTAACTATTATTTAATTACTTTCCTTAAGTAATTAACTTATATTAATTATTATTAATTCTAAATTAATAAATCTTAATAACCATTTTATTAATCTCTAATTACTAAATTAATTAAGTGTTAACCATAACTTAATTAATATTTAATTACTTATTAATTAATTCCTAACCATTAATTAATACTCTAATCTATAATCCCTAACTACAAATTAATCATCCCTAATTTATTTATCTTAATCCTTACTAAGTTAGTTTAAACCTTTAATTATTTATTTAATTAATCCAAATGATTAATTAATCAAATTAAATTAATTATCTATTAAATCTCCTAATAAATTATATAAACACAAGTCTTTAATTATTTTAAGATAAACTTTATTCTTATTGATAAACAAGTTATCATTTACCATTTATATTTGAAACATCCATTTCAAATTTACTTTTAAAATTTCATTTTAAATTATGTATTTAAAATGAATACCAATTTATTTTAACAAAGTTTTTAAAACCAATTTAAAAACCTTTACCTGTTAAAGAACCTTATATTTTCTAAAAAGTTTTTAAAAGAACTTAAATCAAATTTCTTCTTAGATTTAAAACATTTAAATATAACTACATTTAAACCTATTTAAACATTTAAATTCATAAAACTATTTATCTAATATTAAAGTTTAAAACTAAACTTGTCTTCATATATCAAACTTTGATTTACTGATTAACTATTGCTTCAAAATTTAAATTAGATTAAAATTTCAAACTGACAGGTATAAAAACCTGGCAACACTAAAAGTACTCGAGTCTCCACTAAATCACTTCGAGTCGCAACCCTATATTCCCCGAGTCTCCCCCGTAAGAAAATTTGAAAGTCACGAGACCTTTCTCTTAAAAATCCAGACTTCACTAGAATTTTACTCGAGCTTTTACAATTTTTGCTTCGAGTCGCCTCTTCAAAACCTCGAGTATCATACGAATAAAACACGAGAAAATCTCGAGTAGCCTCTCTGTTAAAACCCAGACTTTCCCATACACACTCACGACCGTGTGCATGTGCACGGTCAACTTCATCAACTCCGACCACCCACGACTACTCCATCTCATCGGCGATCGTCCACAACCCAAACTTCGATCATCCAAACTTCAATCCATTTGCGAAAATGAATCGAGACCAAAATTCGAAACTGGAACAGGAACTACCATTTCACCCAAACCTGTCAACATCTCCTCGCCTTCGAAATCTCGACCACCAGAACGCCAGCGACTTCGGCGACGAGTTCATCCACGTCACGACTATCAATTTCCAGAGTTTTGTCGAACTCGATCCATCCTAGACGAAATGATGCTCGATTTCTCTAGACTGGTAATAACTAGGTTTAAAAATTTAAAACCTAAATCATTTCTTCCTCACTGCCTTGATTCTATTTCTAATAATTTTCCTTATATCCATGATCATTCCACTACCACTACTAAAGATTTCAAACTTCCAATTTCACTGAGATGATCAAAATCACCAGAACTTCATCTCTAACATAAACCAGAACTGCTCTTATTATACTAGACTAAAAACTATGATATCCATGCTAAAAATCATATTATCACCTATCTATTCCATATATAATCCTGAATCTATAAATTACCCAGTTCGAATTTTTACATTTTATAACATGCACTGTTATTTTAATTTACAGAGGCACTCAGACTAAATTTTGTCTTAATTAAATCTTTTAATCTTTAGTTTACTAGGGAACAACTAATTTTACTTAAACCTTAGATCTACACTTAAAACTAGATCATGAGGTATGATTTATATCAAAAACAGTAGCCTAGAATTCAAGATAACAGGGTCACACTGATACAAATAACATACACATCTATATACATTCATATACATGCAGAGTCATCTATAAACATCCATATCAAAACAATATTTATCACAGAATTAGGCATGCATCATAATTACTTAAGTTAATTTTAAGTAAAAATGTTACTCACTTGATTAAAGATGAAACAGAGGCAGACTTAAGCTTCTGAAGGCTGTAAACTTGCATGCTTGTTTGAATTTGATTTTTAAACTTTAGTTGTTGAAGCTTTAAATTGATTTTAACACATGCATGTTGCTTCCAGTTTGAAGAATGAATGCAGACAGTAAGAATTCCTTCCAGAGATGAAAAGAAAGAATGCAGACTGGCTTTGATTTCAGATTTGAAAAGAATGCAGCAGCTTTAAAATGATTCTAGGTTCAAAAGAAGATGTTTTGAAGGCCTTGAGATGATTTCAGATCTGCAACTTGGTTACAGGTTGATGAATTTGGTTTGAGGAATGGTTACAGACTTTGATATGGTTTGAGGCATTTAGATTTCTGATTTCAGATTTTAGATTAGAGAATTTGTTTTCAGATTTGTATTAGAGAAAGAAGTTTGGGTTTCTCTTGTTTTGAAAAAGAAAATAGAAAGGAATGAAGTGAATATATGAAAATGTTTATATAAGTGAATTTGTAATTTATAAAAATAAAATAAAAAGAAAATAATTAAGGACACTTGTCATTAGAGTTCATCTTTTATTTACACTTGTTAAAACAAGGTTTTAGGATAATGACACATGTCTTTTAAGTAATTTTACATATTTCTATTTATTTTAAAAGTTATTTAAAAAGCCTTTTTCTTATTTATCTAAACACTTATCTATATATATTAAAGAGAAACAAAAACTAATTATATTTTATAAATATAAGTTTATACAAATATTATAATATCCAACAATTTAAATATTTATTCTTTTGAATTTCAAAACTTTAAATTCAAATTTAAATAAAGTTAAATCCTAAGATTCAATTTAAAAGTCAAGTTATATATATTTACATACACTATTTATTCCATTTAAAATAACAATTCCTTTTAGCATTAAAATTCATATATATTAAAAATAATACATTATACTTATTATTTGAAATTAACATATTTTATAATTTAAACAAGAGATTATATTATCAAGAAATATTTAAAAAGAAATAAAACAAACCATTTTGTAAATCTTATTTATTTTAAACTTAAGTTAAAAATATCTTAAACCAATTAAATATTTTCTTAAAGTATTTTAAAACTATAAAATTACTTATTTAAATATCTTTGAAAAGTCCAGATTAAATTAAATATAAATTCCCAATTTACCAAAGCTTCTACTTACAATATATATAAATAAATATATATATATATATATATCCAAATAGAAATATCTTATTAACTTTTAAAAGATAAAATCATCAATTAATACTAATTTAATCAGATTATTAAATTAAATTCAAATCTTATTATCAAAGATTATCCATATCAATTTAATTATTCAACAGATTATTAAATTGATATTGTCAAAATTTCCGGGATATTACATCTACCTTGGCATTGCCTAGTTGTGCTGTGTCACCTACCCTAGCGCGCCTTCTACGAGTTTGTTTTGTACCATACCTATGGAGTGCCCTCTGACGACGCCCAGTACGGGACAGATTACGGTACTGTATAAACTATGGGAATATATAAAATATGTTAAAGTGGAAAATGTAAAGCATTAACGCTATTTTAATAGTTTACTTTACTATAGACATATTATAATAGCATATTGTACTACATAGTAGATAGTTTAACGGATCCTTAGAGGATGGTTATCCTAAACATCCTTTGAGTTACTTGTATTTCAGTTGATATTTCACTTGAGTTGGATTTATTAATATAAGAATGTTAATCCTGGCTCGAGTGTTTTGTGTTTTGCTTTACGCTCGGGTCAGACAGGGTGATACAGCATTCGAGACTCACCTTTGGAGTTGGAGCTTCGCTTGGAGATCCATCTATCGATTCTGCTTTCAGTTATTCAGTTGATTCCAGTGATGTATTCAGATCTTGTATTTGACTATTGTATTGAGACATTTATGTATTCGTGACTTCTGTTGTATCTTGTTTAACTCTGTTATATATATATAGTAGCTTCATGAACTACTATTCTTTTGTTTCCGCTGCATTATTGTTATATTACTCTGTGTCTGTGATTCTGTGATTTTTTATTTACTGTATATGCTGCGTTTTGACAAATTTAAATTAACAATCTAATATTTTGAGCAATTCAAATCTGACATGTATGGATGCGAATGGTTGAAAATTTAAGGATGTTGCATGTGGTATCAGAGCTTTGGTTTTAGGCAAAACTTAACATATGTAGTGAATTTGATTACAGAATCACTTTCGTTCGAGCTTGAATCTCTTCCTCTTTGACTCGGTTTCCTTTGAATCTTGGAACGTCCCCCTCGGTTCAAAAATCCATCCTTGTCTTCCCTATTCTTGTTTTCCTTGATTCCGGAGCAACCCATAGCTCCGCTGTATGATTTGTAAAGGGGTGAAACTCCTTTACAACAGACATCGATTCACCGAAAATTCTATATCCTCGGTTTAGATGCTGCTATCTTTTGCTATACCCAAACCGTTCTCTAGTAGACGAATAAGGTAATTTCTCTTGCGATTGAATGTCGATTTGCCTTAGAATTCTGCATCGATCTTATTCTTGAAGTCACGGTTGACCCAGTTAAGGTCGTCCGCGATTGATCTACGTATATCCATCTTCCTATTTTGAAAATTTAATTATTTTATCTCCGGCTCAAGTCTATCTTCTTAGCTCGAATTTTTCGATTAGAGTCCCCTTGTATTTGAATCTCTATCCTTGTTTTGGAATCTATCTGTGTATCATCGAGTGAGGGAGTGTATTTGTAAATTAATATTAAAATGTTTTATAGTGTGTTGTTTGAGTTGTTGATGTTGATTTGGGTTTTCGATCGATTCGTCTGATCAACGCTATCGATAGGAATTCCAAAACACTTTAATAGAGCAAACTGACACAATATTATTTTTAAATTTGGTAAATAAAATAAATATGTATAATTATATTATAAATATATAAGTAAAATTTTCTGGAATTTAATAAGTTAATTAAATTGGTTGTTTGAAATGATAATATTTGATTATCATTTATTGTTCTATAAAAATGAATTTATAAACATGGTTTATAAACTGATTTGAAATGTAAATGAATTTAAAAATTAGAATTTGAGAATTTAATTTCCGATGATTTCAAACTTTTGTTTTAAAGTGTATATTATTTAAAGTATTTTCAAATAGAAATCGTTTCAAAGGATTTTAAAATGTTGAAATCAGTGCTCTTCTCTTTTGTCGCTGGAAAATAATTTCGGTGATGGCGGCCGCATCATCGACATTCATTTTCGAGTTTCGAAGTGGAGAGACCGATTCGTAGCTTTGCTACACTTTTGTTTTGGAAAATGAATTTGATTTAAATTTCTTAAATTTGACTTGATTTATATTGAATATATAAGTATATGATTTTAAATTTGATCTGATATATAATATATATTTATCTCTAAATAGTTTGGAATGAAATTGGAAATTTAACTCTTAAATTTTGAATAAATATTTAACTTGAAATAATTGAATTGTAAAATTTTATTTGTATAATACTCAATTGCATTCCATATATCACTTACCTAAATTATTCAGAAGTTAACTATGTAATTGGATAATATACAATGTAAAATGATGATAAAGGAATTTATAAATAAATTTGAGTGGTTAGAATAAGTGTAAATATAGTTAATATATGTGATAAGATATATTAAGTGGAATAAATTTAATAATAATTTGGAATAAAGGAGAAATAATTTGTTGAATAAAATAAGAGTATAATAAATGACTGTACAAATTTATGATTTTAGAAATTGTTGATTTAGGATAATTAGATAATAAGATAATGAATTTAGAAATAGTTAGATTGATTTAACATAAGTGAATTCAAATGGATTAAACCAAATTGTTAAACATTAATTTATTTAAAACTAAAATTTATATGCTTTAAATTGATTGTTTATTTTGTTTTCAATCTATTTTCTTTCTGGTTGTTTCTATTCTCCTACCTCGTTCCTTTTCGGGGACGAAAAGTTCGAGTGGGGGAGAATGTAACGACCCAAAATTTCTAATGGTTTTAATAATGTATTTAATTGAAATTTTTGTGACATTTGAAATAATAAAATTTTGAAATAAAAATTTAATATTTGGAATACGTCTTCTTAAACATAGCAACTGGTAAATTTTCATCAGATAATGTGAAAGTTTATTTTCTTGTGTAATTTTATTTCAATTTAAATCAGTTAATATATGATGATAATAAAATGTTTTTCAAACCTGAATATTTTTCTATAGAAAATTTGTAAATCATCTTCTGAGTGAGACGTCATATTTCGTTTCTTCAAATTTGGACTTCAATTGCTCCGTTCATCTTATTTCTGACATTTTAGCAGCATTTCGGTACCAATATCGACTTTTGATAGAATGATCATACCACTGATATCTGTATACTGTTTTGATCGCCTCGTCGTGCTGATCTCAGAGGTATATTCACTTCTGTTTTTCGAACCCTGGTACGCGACGAAACCGCGATACGGTTAGCCGTATCGGTTCCGAATTTTTGTCTTTTGTATTTTTTGTCCTTTCAATTGTCTATCGTAAAAACCTAACAGCCAATGACCATTTGCCATAAATATTTCTAGAACTTAAGTGGTGACTTTCTATTTCCTATTTACGTTTATTTCTGATTCCCTCCGTTGAATCTATTTCTCTGCTGAAATATTTTTTTATGAAGCAAGTTATATATTTACTGTTTCATTCTTTCCTCCTACCTGACATCGCCCAGCCTTTCCTTTTCACCTCCTCTTCCCTTGCCTTCAACCCATGCGTTCCACCCTCCCCCTCCTTGGCCTTGCGTCTGCTTTATCCCACAACTCGAGGCAGCCACCACTGGTACATCTCCCTCCAACTTCTGCCTTCCACCTGTGAAGCTTGCTCCGCCCTCCATCTAGTCTCATCACCTTGGCCTCACGTTTCTTGTCCCAGAAGCTACTTTCAACTTATGTATAGCATGCGTGTTGTGTATGTATACAGTATTTTGTTAGGTAATGCTTTTGTTTTATTAAGTTTGGCTTTTTAAATTTTGAACATATACTGTTTTATAACACGGGTATATACGTATAGACATTTTTTTAATATCGGTTTATATATTGGTTGAAGTATAAATTTCCCGTAGAGAAGTACACAACAATAGGATATATATATATAGATTGGTATACATAACATATTAGTTTTAATGATGATTTCCTGTACTGTAAACATAACATAATATATATATTTCAAATGTATGCGGCCTGTATATGTGTGAAAAGAAAAAGTATAATAATAATTATAGTGGGTATTTTGTCAAATCACATATAGGTTTTGTAAGTTCATGTAGTATAAGTTATATAGGCACTGTATAATAGTCTGTCGAGTTATATATATATTAGTGCATGTAAGTTCTGTAAGTCATTCAACCTGTTGATTGTATGATATATTTTAAAGTTTAGGATAGTTGATTCTAAAATAGATATTGGTTTTAAATTAGATACATGGATAACATTGGTATGTGTGTGGTTAGTTATATATATATGTTGTTCGTAAATACTTTTCATATATACGGTTTTCGTATGTACTCTGTATATACACACACACACACACACACACATGTTCGCATAAATGGATTTTGAAGTCTGTTTGGTGTTATTCATATTTTAGGTACATATATATTATTTTCTGTGTTAAAAAAATGTGATACATAAAAAAATTATTTATTTATAAGCGTACATATATTATTTGCTGAGTTCATATATATATTACGGCTTATATAGTATATTATATTCTATAGTCTGTATGTATAATATAATAGTGTATATAACAGTTTAGTTATATATTAGTATTTATATATATTAGTTAGTTATGTTTTATGTTAAGATTTCTATTAGTTTATGATTGTATTGATTTTTATAGTATATGTATATATGAGTCTGTGGACTGTTGGGTATATATATATATATAAGTTATTTTATCTGTTATAAGTCTATTTATGTTCGTAGGTATATAAGTCGCATAATATATATTGGGCTTAGTGTTTGATTTTTTTTAATGTAATATGTAAATATGTCATTTTAAAATGTATATAAATTGAGTATTTGTTTAAGGAAAATATTTATATAATAAACATTTCATTTCTATTTATATCAAGCAGATTCTGATTTATTTCATCAATTCCTTGTTATCAGCTTTGTTCATCTAATTTGTGCCTATCTCACTTTACTTTGGAATTTGTGCCTAGATTCGTAACTCACTTCATTATCAAATTCCTCTATCCTCGAAAGGTGAGTAATCACTCACGATTTACGTTCTTATATTTATTAAATTTGATTTCGATTGAAACGTTAATCGAAGTATGCTGCTGTTAGTTCTTTACATTGCTATATATGTTGTTATCTATATCTGTTCACCTATGACATCTGACACCATTATCTGTTATTTATATTGATGATATATGCCTGTTATATTATTATCATATCTGTTATCACTCTACAAGTTCCCTGTTAGTATAGAATTCCCTATGGGTTGAAATGATACATACCCGAATGATCTGTAGAATAGGAGAAAATCATTATGGGTTGAAATGATAACCCAAGCGATTTTCATTTGAATTGAATTTGGGATTGCGTGTTGAAAAGATATATACCCGTATATATTTTAAATTATGGATTGAAATGATAAATATCTGTATCACTTGACCATAGGATAGAAAATTATATACAGATACCGTTGGTCTATATATAAATATTTTGAAAATGATTTCTATTGTTTTGAAAAGAAATACATGGTTTTAATAAATATTGATTTTAAAGATTTATTAAAGTTGATTTAATAAAGTTGATATATAATATGTTAAAGTATTTATTTAATATATGTATTTTCAAATATAGATTTTATAATGATTCAGGTTGGAAAGATAAATTTGAAATTATATTTATTTAAGAATTTTTCTTAAATAAGTTTGATTTGAAATTTATTAAATTTGAAATTTTAAAGATATGTTTTATAACTTAAATTTGATTAAAAGTGACTTAAATGAATATTTCAAACTTATATAAATTTAAATGGGATATTTTGTTTATTTAAATTTGTAAATTGAAGTTGTATTTAGATGTTATTGAAATGATTAAGTAAATATTCAAAACTAAATAATAGTAAAGTGAATTTGATATATATATATATATATATATGAAATTATCGAATTTAGTTTTGAAAATGTTGAATATTTAAAGCTTTGAAATATATTGAAATTGAAATGGCTTATTTTATGGTTCAAATATGTATTTGAAATCGATAATTTGAAACGATTTATTAAGAAACTGAATTGAGATTGATTTAAAAATTGAATTTTGGAATTCGAGTTGATTTGAATCGATTTGCGAAATTTGAGGAAACTATTTTATTATATAAAGTATTTTTAAACTATATCTAAAACTATTTATATTTTACGTTATAAATTATTTTAATATAAACTATTTTATTATAAATCATTTTCAATATAAATTATTTTAATATAAATTATTTTAATATAAACTATTTTAATATAAATCATTTTCAATATAAATTATTTTATTATAAACTATTTTAAGTTATAACTATTTTATATAAACTATTTTTATTTTATAAACTATTTTATTATATATACTAATTTTTATATCTAAACCGTTTAAGAGGAAAGTGTTATGGATTCCAAAATGCTATGATTTCAAAGTTTTGATTTCCAAAGTGTTTTGATTTTTTTAAAAGACTATGATTTCGGAAGCGTTATAACTTCGGAAAGTGATATGATTTTTGGAATGGATATATTTGAAGTGAAAATGATATCGTTTTGATATGGTTTGAAATGGAAATGATATTTTGGTTTTGAAGTATAAACTATTTTTAAATGACCGCGGTGTTATAATAACGATTGGTTATTAAAGAGACCGGGATCGGATATGGGCATACTCTCCGTCGATACCGAAAACCACTTTAACAACTATGTACGCGGTGGAGATTCCAGAATGAAGTAGGATGGTGGCGACGATCCTATATGAGGTATATACGTGGACCCAACTCCCGTGAGTTGGCATAAGGTGGCTAAAACATGAGCAATCGACAGGCCAATTAGGTAGCTCCTCTTATCGGACACACTCCATCGTATGCCATTCTATTACTTTGTGATTGATTTGGTGCGCACCCTTGATTCGAGAGTGTGGCTCGAGGTGGGCGATTGTTGCGGCTCTGCGTTACCACCAGCCCGGAAGTGTAATTGGTATATCTACCCTGGCATTGCCTAGTTGTGCCATGTCACCTACCCTAGCGCGCCTTCTACGAGTTTGTTTTGTACCATACCTATGGAGTGCCCTTTGACGACGCCCAGTACGGGGGAGATTACGGTACTGTATAGACTATGGGAATATATAAAATGTGTTAAGGTGGAAAATGTAAAGCCTTAACGCTATTTTAATAGTCTATTTTACTATAGACATATTATAATAGCGTATTGTACTACATAGTAGATAGTTTAACGGATCCTTAGAGGATGGTTATACATCCTTTGAGGTACTTGTATTTCAGTTGATATTTCACTTGAGTTGGATTTATTAATATAAAAATGTTAATCCTGACTCGAGTGTTTTGTGTTTTTCTTTACGCTCGAGTCAGACTGAGTGATACAGCATTCGAGACTCACCTTTGGAGTTGGAGCTTCGCTTGGAGATCCATCTATCGATTCTGCTTTCAGTTATTCAGTTGATTCTAGTGATGTATTCAGATCTTATATTTGACTATTGTATTGAGACATCTATGTATTCGTGACTTCTGTTGTATCTTGTTTAACTCTGTTATATATATATATAGTAACTTCATGAACTACTATTCTTTTGTTTCCGCTGCATTATTGTTATATTACTCTGTGTCTGTGATTCTATGATTTTTTATTTACTGTACATGCTGAGTTTTGCCAAATTTAAATTAACAATATGATATTTTGAGCAATTCAAATCCGAGATGTATGGATGCGAATGGTTGAAAATTCAGGATGTTATAATATAAGTAAAGAAGTCATAACTCTTGAATATATTAATACTGAAAAATTGCTGATATATTAACCAAACCATTAAATGAACAAAACATTACTAAATTTAGAAGAGAATTAAGTATATGTTCATTAACTGAAATATAAATTATAAATAATACAAGTATAGTTAATAATTAATATAAATAAAAATTTCTCAAAAATTGAACTGGGCATGTCGACATGACCCATCCCCCTATGTCGACATACAGGCCGAGATTTTCAAATTTAAATTTCCCTCTGAAATTAGTTATTTGGTTATATATTTATATATTTCGACTTTTACTCCTTTTCTCTGTTCTATTCTCTGTAATAAACTTATAAAACAGTAAATTAATGGCTTCCTCTTCTAATAATGAACCTTCTTCACCCACTTCTCCTCATTCTGACCCTTTTCAACGTTCCACACATGTACGAGTCATCAAATTACAAGAGAAGATGAAAGATTTGCTTCAGATGATGATGTAAATTCAAGTAAGTCAACTGCGAATGGCTAGATAACAAGATAGGCAAGGCAGAATCCTTAGGAATTTACAAAACTTCCTTATGGATAACCATGCTAATCCCATTGTCATCGAAGAATCATCACAAGCCATGGATTCTGAAGAAGAAGAGCCTCTAGAAGAACCATAAGGGGGTCAAGAAGAAGAACATCCTCTGCCGAATCTGGATGTTCATATGGACGAAGACGATGGTGTAATTTGCGTTGGAGAGGTCCTTTTTGACGCTAATGGGAACTTGATCGAACAACGTGGAAACTTTTGTCTCCACTATCCAAACTGTTCGGTCCATAAATCACCAATAGTTAAGGGTCCTCGTTAGCATTTTTCGTTTTTGTTTTTCTCTTTCTTGATTATATATTAGTTTGTTAATTCGTATATAAATGTTATCTTAATAAAACTAATGTTCTTCTAAATAAATCTTTAGTGTATAAGTAATCTTGAATTCCATTTAATTTAGGATGCTATATTTTATATCACCCATACATAGTTATTATCCTTTTGTCATATGTTTGTTTATCTCATTTTCTATTAAGTTCAAGGTTTATAGGTCTATTTTTTTGTTGATGACAAAGGGGGAGAAGTTATATAAAATAGTAGGCTTGAAGTAAGGGGGAGGTGTTGGTGTAAGGGGGAATTATTGTATGATCGAAGTGGTAAGTATATTTTATAAGGTTGTCATCATCAAAAAGGGGGAGATTGTTAGGAACTAGAGACAGTGGTTTTGATGACAACAACCTTTGTAACTTATTTTATTATAACTTATATACTAACACTATTGTCTAGATATATATGAATGTTATTGTGCAGGATATATATAAGGCAGGTAGTGATTATTGAAGATTGTACAGTATAAAGATCAAGAATGAAGAAATCAAGTTTGAAGACTCATGAGTATCAAGATCAAGATTTCAAGATAAGTGTCTAATTTTGTTAAAACTTCATAATAGCATAAAAATTTTCATTCCAAATTTCATTTGGGATGGAACCCATTTCTACCTTATTAGTGGCTTACAAATCCACGACAAGTAGCTTACAAACCTACGACAAGTGGCTTACAAACCCACGAACATTCTGGTTTTGTACAAGTTCTCGAGTCCTGATGTGATGAGATATTCTACAGGAAGAATCTTGCAAAACTACTTCAAAATGGTTTTTCAAAATGATTTTCAAAATGATTTTCAAAACAGCTTTTCAAAATGTTTTAGCCTTAAAAATTATCTTTTCAAAAAGATGTTTTAGCCTTAAAATATTCTTTGTTTTTGTTTTTAAATAAACTCTTGTTTTAAACTTCGTTTGTTTTTAAAAGTATCTTCTGATTTTTAAATATTCTTTTATAATATCTATATACTTGAGATTTAAAATCAAATTTATATATACATTCTAAAAATATATTTTTCTACTCTTCTTTATTTTAAAACATAGGAAAATTAGTTTATTTTACTCCAGTATCATTTCATCTTGTTTTCCTTTCAATACCATTTTCAAAACAAATTTTACATTGTTTTTAACTAAGGGATGTCGACAACATGGGATACCCCATGTCGACATGGTGGCCGTTAAATTCAAAAGTTTCAATTTTCAAAAGAAGTGTCTATTCGTTTAAATCTCTTCACGAATGGTTATGACCGTTAATGATATATAAATAGCCTTCACAAATGAATTTTTTAACTAACTATTTTCTTATGTTCTTCACTCCTTCTCTACAAATCCATATTCTAAAATTTTCATATTTTTAAGATCGTGCCGAAATTCTGCCGAATTCTCAAGTGAATCAAATTAGAATCTCATTCTTGTTTGATTCTCTGCCCTATCTCGAAGATCAAAGTGCTATTCAGAGTTATAGGATCAATTTGTAATCAAAAGTTTATCGAGTCTCTCTATAAGGTGTGGTTGTGCCTGGAAATCAATTGGGTGATCTTGTGTCCCGTAAATCAAGAGAGTTTGCCCCGAACTCGAAGACATGAGGTACCTCAAGGCCTTTAGAAATTGAGGATTGTAATCTCGACATTGGTATAATAAAAATCTGTACGAGGTGTTTGCCTTGGTGCAGGACTGGACATAGGGTAACTTCGAACCAATATAAAATCCGGTGTGTTCTTTCCTTTTACTGCTTTTTATTTACTTTCTGCATCTGTGTTTGATTCTGTGATTGTTCTGTGATTAAGTTATGCATTTGTTTATATCATAATTTTTAAATTAGTCCATATAAGTCTTAGAATCCATTAAACATTATTCACCCCCCCTCTAGTGTTAAATTAGCCTTAAGATCCTTAATCCGCACTCCCTTTCAGCTTTACCATAATTGTACTTGGGGGGTATTATTTAAATTAGAAATATGTCTTACGTTTCAAATCATAACATATGTATAAAGTCAACTGTAAGCCCAAAGGCTCTTCCAGTCCAATTATATAATATGTGCATAAATTGAACTATAAGTTCGAAGGCTCTTCTAATCCAACTATACAAAAGTCAGCCGTAAGCCCAAATGCTCTTCCAGCATGACTATACTAAAGTAATCTTTAAGCTCGAAGGCCCTTCCAGTCTGACTACGTAACTCTACGTAACTAGCCCATATAATGTAAGAGGAAACACACAAATCACTTATTACCTCTTTAATGAGAATTAGATTGACTCTGATCATTTAAGACCTATAAAATAGGTAGATCCCTACATAGTTCTTCCTTACAGACATCGTAAGAAATCCTATTAGGTCAGTTAATACCACCTAAGGAAGAGTAGGCCCTATCATAGCCACTTAGTACCTCAAACCCAAAGCGGACCCATCCTTAGGATTTCACCTACCGCATCCAAAAACGCAATTTAAGACCCATAACCCACTTGTGATGTCTCAAATTAGTCCGACTATTTGTAGGTACGGTGGCCAGATTAACTGAGAAGGTTTACCATACAAAATTGGAACTTACCTCGCGTCCATAAGAGTTATTTATTATAGGCAACCTCCTAGATTAGTCTACAAAGACACACCGATGGTAGCCAGATTTAACTAGGTAGGCATCCATGTAGCTTTGGACCAACCTTGCATCCCTATAACTTAGTCATCTTATATGTATATCCACTATATACATATATTTTCCTATATGAATAATAATCGAGGCCATATAGATATCCTCTTATTATGCCCCTATTTAGGGATTAATCCCCTAATTTTACTCTAACTTCCTTCCTACATATTAATATTACTTAACTATTCTAATAATACTAAATGTTACGTTCAATACGCTATAATCAATACGTTATATTATACATATATATTAACATTTACGTGTAGAATTTAGGGTCTAGTCATTACGTTACAACAATTCGATAATAATTCTCTTATAAGGTATTTTGAAACATCAATCTCATACAATTCTACAATTCCAACTAGAACTGCTACTACCCATAGCCAAATAAAATAGATTTGTTAAAACAGGGAATACCTATAGCTTATTCCATATTAATACAATAGAATCCCTTTTCTATTTTAAAAAATAGATTCTTACAAATTAGATCACCTATGTTCAATTCAACCTTTGTATACATCATTTTGAAGTGAGAAAGGAATTCCTTATTTATTTAAGTGCAAGAAATAGATGGTGCAAACTACAACAATTCAATTCATAATTTACACAACATTTCTAATTTATTTTCCGTTTGAACTCTTTAACACTCCAATTCAAAAGAGAAAAATATATGAATTGAACATAGATTATCAAATTCTATCAATTAATTAGATTCTAATATACCAATACTAAAAACAATTATAATTCCAACATATACAAAGATTTATATTTATTTAGGGAAATTCTGGGGGTTTTAGGTGTTATGTTTTCATTTACCAAAATTTTCCAAGGCATAAATCAAATCCAAATTGTGATAACCCGGATTTCTGGACATCTGTAATTGATATAATAATTGGGTAAATTAATAGAAATACTGAATTATAGATTGAACAAACAAATCTGATCAAATAAATATTTATATTTATAAGTTGAGCAAATTAAATATGTGTTATTATGAGCTGATTCTAAATTGAGTTTGAATTTGAATTTGAAATTCAAATTGATAAATATCTTAAAAATAAATTGGATTTTAAAAACTCTATATTTTAAAGTTAATAAGAATAATTTTCTAATATAATAATATATAGGTTTATATATATTGTATTGAAAGTTATGTTTTAAAATTTATATATGTAATGTAAGGTTGGTTTGTAAATATATAAGGTGAGATTTAATTAAAGATTTAAAAAAAAAATACTTTTTTTTATACTTGGGAATAGATATAGTTAGTATATATGTAAATAAATAGAAAGTTTTGATATGTGAATATCTTTTAAAACTATAAGTATAAAATTTAAATATACACATTTTATAATTATATAAATATTACTTAAATACATGTATATAGCTTAAATAAATTATTAAAAAGGAAAATAATATTTATTACATTAATAAAACATTAGAAAATAACTTTTGTAAATATTAATAAAACATTTTAACACTTGTAAACTTTTAATGTATGTTAATGACACTTGTGAATCATGTGCATAGGTGTAAGATAATGGGAACATAGGATAGACAAATGTCCTTCTCTTTAATAATTAAATTTAAAATTTAATTGTAAAAGAAACAAAGAGTTTTATTTTCAGCAAATTTCTTTCTTCATTTTCAACCAAAACTGTAATACAAATCTGAAAGAAACAAAGATAAAAAAAAAATTGAAAGAAGATAAAATCTGGAAATTCAAAACAAAGAAAAGGAACAAAAGAAAATCAAAACCTGTTCAAGCAATAAATCAAAAGAAATTCAAAGCTTCAGTTTTAACCTGGAAATGCAATGCAAAGATCAGGCTTTAATTAAAATCTCGGATCAGTTTCCAATTCAAGATTGCATCACGAATCAAGTTACAAATCTAAATTCAAATAGCAGTTCAATGATCAACATTTCAAGTTCCAGTTCAAAAAGGGCAAAGTTCTGTTTCTCTGTTCTTCAACTAAAAGTGAGTAAACTATCTTGAACTTATATTATATTTTGATGTTTGGATAAATACTTGAAAGTATGTTTGTGAAAATGGTTTGTATAGATATAAAATAAGATTGCATGCCTATATATATGAATTTTGAGTATGCATGTCTGTATATATATGTTGAATTGTGTGCATGTCTGTGAACAAGCAAATATGCCTCTGTTTAAAGTTTTTACAGGCTTTAAGCAAGTTAAATTTTCAATTTCTCCTCACCTAATTTATTTTAGGCTTTGTTGTTCAAACAAAATGTGATTTAAATTATCAAGATCTCGATTTTAAAATTACTGTATGTATAATTAGTTTGAGTATTGGCTAGAAAATTAGAAATTACAGTAAAAGCCCAATGCATGTCAAAAAAATTCAAATGTTAAGATTTCGGGACTCATATACATCATCAGATTCGTATGTAAATACCATGAATTTTAATAACAAAATCAAAATTTTTAGTTTTGATTTGAGGTGTAATTTTGGGGTTGAACGGAAATCCTACTTTGGGCATTTTCTGGCGATGGGCAGGGTAATGGTTGTCGGGCTTGGGGTTGAAGGTAGCTGGAAGTCAGGGGATCCATGGAAAAATGTTCGAAGGATTTTTAGGTCGTTATGGTGATCGGACGATGGTGATTTAGGGCTTTTGAAAGCTGTTTGGTCGTCAATGTTTCTCGAATTCGTGTTTCGTCTTAGGTGGATCGGGAATGATCGGAGCATGGGGGATCGAAGCTTGGGTTCGTGACGCTGCTCTGGACGAGGCGGCGTGGATTCTGGTGGTCGGGATTGTGACGCCCCACCTCTATACCCACGCTAACCAAGAACACTACGGTGTAGTGCTGTTTCCTGGGGATTTGACCAGGCAACTTGTGCTCGGCATCAGAGAGTGTCCGGCATCCAGGAATGTTCGGCGAAGCAACCATCATCCAAGAATACTCGGCGTAGTACTCGGCGTCCTTAGTATCCGGTGTCCAGGAGTGTTCGGCATAATACTCAGCAGGGTTCGGCATCGAGACTACTCGGCGTAGTACTCGGCAGCAAGGGTACTCGGCACCAAGTAGTATTCGGCATCAACTGACTGCTCGGCAGCAAGGGTACTCGGCACCAAGTAGTGTTCGGCATCAACTGACTGCTCGGCAGCAAGGGTACTCGGCACCAAGTAGTGTTCGGCATCAACTGACTGCTCGGCAGCAAGGGTACTCGGCACCAAGTAGTGTTCGGCATCAACTGACTGCTCGGCATAACAGAGTACTCGGCATCAAGGCTGTTCGGCATCAAGACTGCTCGGCATAACAGAGTACTCGGCATCAAGGCTGTTCGGCATCAAGACTGCTCGGCATGAAGGACTGCTCGGCATACCAGAGTACTCGGCATCAAGGCTGTTCGGCATCCAGAATGCTCGGCATGCAAGAGTACTCGGCATCCCATGGTGTTCGGCGTAATACTCGTCATCCAGGAGACATTCAACACAACTAACCAGCACACCGTTCGGCATAGAAGGAATGGTTCGGCGGAGATCGTTCGGCGAACCTTGCTCGGCATACGGCGACCACTATACTCGGGCTGGGATGTTCGGCAATCAGCCCACTTGGGAAGTCCAGCCCATCTTTGCCTATAAATAGAGGGGCAGGGTCACAGTGAAAAGGGGGCTTTTTTGGAGAAAAAATACGGGGAGACTCTGCCATTTTCAAGACTCATCTCCTCTACTTAAACAACTTCATTCAAACATTTGATTCACGAATTGTATTTGTAATCAACCATAAAGGAAATCAATAAAGTTGAGCAAAGTGGACGTAGGCAATTACGCCGAACCACTATAAATTTGGTGTTCTTACTATCTGCATTTGAATTAGAACTGTCTTCTCTGTTTAATTTATCTTCATCACTTTTATCTCTACACATTCTTTCTGAACGAGGTTAGTGACCAATTTTGGTGCTAACACTTTGGCTTTGGTGCTTTCACTGAGAATTGAATTCTCAGACCTCAAGGATCTGCTTTGAAGCTACTGGATTGAATAAATCCCCCAAAGAAGATCCGACTTACTGATAGAACATCCGCTGATCCTACTCAGAGTTCATACCCATAACTCTACAATGGCAAGACCACGTACCAGGTCAGCTTCTCTTAATGCGGATGCCCGAGAGACTGCTAGCGTGCAACAAGCTGGACCTAGCAATCAACCAGCAATCCCGAGTGCAGGGATTGCCGCTCAAGAACAGACTCCAGTTGTCACCAGAGTGGAGTTCAACGACTTGATGAGAGAACTTAGGGAAAGCAGGAGACAACTGGGAGAACAGATGCAAGCTAATGCCAACCTGATGGCACAACTCACTCAACAGCAGCAGCAAAATGCTGGGGGCAATCCAGCTGCTTATTCCTCTTCTGACAGCTCAACTTCTTCTGATGAGCCACCCAGGCGCAGACGCCGTAAGACTGAAACTGCAAGGGCAGATGCTGCTGTTCGAACAGCAGGAGACCGCGACCAGGGCAGGACTGGGAACTTCCGAACCGGAGTACAGGTGGAGGAGGGAGCTCCAGATCATCAAGATGTTAACAATGTTGAACCTCATGACGCACGATTGGCAGATCGCCAGGAAAGGAGGCATCAGCATGGACAGGCACGTAGAACTGACTCCAACCTCCCAGCTTCCATACAGACACCTGATCTGACAGCCATGATCAGGCAACTGATGAAAGAAAATCAGGGCCTATCAAATGACGATTGGGGAGTGTCAAGAAGTCATACTCCGTTCACGGATGTTGTGCTGCAAGCGTCCTACCCCAAGAAGTTTAGCATGCCAACCATTCCTGCATACGAAGGAAAGACTGACCCCAGACAACATGTAATGAGGTATGAATGGATGATGGATTCAGCCAGAGCAAATGATGCCACCAAGTGTAGGTGCTTTCCGATTACTCTATCTGGGATCGCTACTATGTGGTTCACCCGACTCCCTCCGCGATCCGTATCAAATTTCGAGGAGTTGGCAAAGAAGTTTATTGAGCAGTTCAGGATACACACTACACGCCCGAAGGACGTGATGTCTCTGTCGAGTGTAATCCAAAATCCCGGAGAGTCGCTGAAGGAGTACTTACAAAGATTCCACGTTGCGGCAACTGAAGTCAGTAATCCCAACGACCACGCAATTCTAATGGCTGTGATGAGAGGTGTAGATCCGGATTCTGAATTCGAAGATTGGCTGGCAGGAAAACCTCCGACTACGCTAGAGCGTTTCTACTCCAAGGCGCACCAGTTCATAAGAAGAGAGGAAGCTAGGTGGGTACGACGAGACAAGGCACCGGGACCTGCCCAAGAGTCAATTAAGAGCAACATTGCTGTGAAGCAATCTGGAGACAATTCAGGAAAGGTCCAAGTCAACGTCCAGAATAAGCTTGTGCAGCCCAAAGAGTCCGGAGGAAGGAGTCAAGGAAAGAGGAAAGAAGCGGGAAAGTGGAAGTCGAGAATTCCAAGCTACAGCGAGTACACTCCGCTAAACGCTCCACTTGAGAACATTTACCTATCCACATGCAATACTTTTCAGTACAGAAAACCACGTCCGAAAGAATCAACTGAAGAACAGAAACGGACTGGGAAATATTGCCGCTTCCATGAAACCTATGGACACAACACGGAAGAATGCAGACACCTGCATGACGCTATCGAGAAATTGATCAGACAAAAGAAGTTGCAAGAATTTGTGAAGGACCCGCAGGAAGGAGGACAGGGAACGTCCGACCCAGGTCGTGCACCGGCTCCACGTCATCCAGAGGAGCCTGCCCAGACTGTTGGAAGATTGGTTATAAATACAATTATCGGCGGACCTCATCCCGCAGATAAGAACTGGCAAGAGATGGAACGATATGCGAGCTCCTTGAAGCATGCGGATTTCGAGTGCTGTTCGAACGTAGAGGACGGGGCCCCTGCTAAGCAGCAGCGCGTGATGACAGACGATATTGTGTTCAGAAACAGAGACGCTGATCAGATAGAGGCTCCGACCATCGATCCCATGGTCATATCTGCAACAATCGGACCAGCATATGTAAAAAGAATTTTGATTGATTGTGGAAGTTCAGTCAACATCATCTTCAAGAAGGCATATGATCAGATGAAGCTAGAGACAAAAGACTTGAAACCGTCCAAAGCTCGTATCCACGGTTTTAACGACGCTGCGACTGATGCAGTGGGATATGTCGAGTTACCAGTTGAACTGGGACAAGGTGAGCGTCGGAGGGTACGAATTCTACCCTTTATATTTTTGGATGTGGACTCTCCATATAATGTTTTCTTGGGTCGGCCGGCCCTGGCTGAATTTAGGGCGGCACTAGCCCCGTGGTGCTTGACTTTGAAGTTCCCAACTGACAAAGGAGTAGGCATTGTTCACGGAGACCAAGCAGCTGGTCGTTCTTGTTATGTGGCCGAGCTCCGTGAAGCCCACCGGAGGGAAAAAGGAAAGGGTACGGACAATCCTGTCCGCATCCTCAATGCGAATAATTGACAAGTAGTGCCCGAGCCCTGGCTCGGGCATAGTTCTCGGATCTACGGAGATATAGATCCGAGAGACGACGATGAGAAACCCAGGGAAGAGAAGGCGGCACCGGCTGAATTAACAATCGACATTTCAGTTAGCCGTGACGACCCTTCGCGAATACTGAAAATCGGATCACAGTTAAGCCCCGCAATGACAGAAGACCTTAGCGACTTCCTCCGAGCAAACCTCGATGTTTTTGCCTAGACGCATTCTGATATGTGTGGGATTTCTCCCGCCATCACAAGTCATAAGTTGAACATAGACCCGAAATACGTCCCAGTCAAGCAAAAGAGGAGAGGAATGGATCCAGAGAGATCCGCCGCTCTTGGAGAGGAGGTGGACAAACTCAAAGCAAATGGGTTCGTCCGCGACGCCCTCTACCCGGAGTGGGTTTCCAACCCTGTGCTAGTAAAAAAGGCAAATGGGAAATGGAGAACTTGCGTAGATTATTCCGACTTGAACAAAGCATGCCCTAAGGACAGTTTCCCGTTGCCTAGGATCGATCAGTTGGTCGATTCCACAGCAGGACACGAATTATTGTCATTCATGGATGCGTACTCAGGATACAACCAAATCCCAATGCATATTCCGGACCAAGAACACACCAGCTTCGTTACAAATGTCGGGCTGTATTGCTATGTAGTGATGCCCTTTGGATTAAAGAATGCTGGAGCAACTTACCAACGTCTGGTGAATCGAATGTTCAAGGACCAGCTGGGCAAAACCATGGAAGTCTATGTGGATGACATGCTCGTGAAGTCACGGCTGTAACGACCCACTATTTTGGACCATTCAAATCGACAATAATCCACACATGTCTTACTTGAATAATTCAAAATAACAGATTGTAAATAAATTTGGAGCAAATGAAATCAAATACACAGAATCACAGACACAGAACATATCAGAATAACTCACAGCGAAAATAAAATACCATAGTAGTTCATGAAGCTACTATATACAAACTCTCAAAACATAATACATAATATCATTCTGAAAACATATACAATAGAAATCCCAAATACATAGAAGTTTATAAATACCAGAACTAGAGTAGAACAACTGAACTGAAAGGAACAAATAACTAGACAAGCAGAATCTCCAGCGATTCCTAGCTCCAAAATGAGATCCAAAGCTAAGCTGTAAATACTCAGGCTGACCCGAGCGTAAAGTAAAACACAAAACACTCGAGTCAGGACAATATATACTTATATAATGTAAACCAACTCAAGTGAACTGTAGTAGAAATGCACAATAACTCAAAGGATGCTTGGGATTGCCCATCCTTCAAGGATCAGTTAAACTATAAATTAAATACACCCCGTGGTTAAAATTTCAAAATGGTATTTTATACTTCGAAATCAAATATCATTTCAAAATTCAATATCCTTCAAAAATCCATTTCAAAATATCAAAATATCATATTTCAAAATAGTTTATATTTCGAAACAAATTACTTTATTTTAAATCATAAAAATAAAGTTATTATTAATAATTAAATTATTAAATTTCCAAAATTTTAATCTTTCATTCGTTCACTTAAATTAATTAAAACAATGAAAATTCAACTTTTGCAGCATTTAGAAAATGCTACGGAAAGTCACATTTAAAACAGTTCAATTTAACAAAAGACATCATTTAAAATGCTGTAATAGGGTTACATTAGTTTCAAATAAACTTAGTTAAATTCAACCATTATAACATTACAAAAATGCTATAATAGTCTTTAATTAAATTTAGCCATTTGGTTCATTATTATCAACTACATCATTTACAAATGTTGTATTATCATTTACATTAGAATTAATAGCATTTCAGAGATGCAGTTAATTAACTTCAAATATTCAGTATAATTTCACAAACAATTATATTTTTATATAAATCATTTTTAACTTATAAAATCATATATAATCATTCAAATACCCTTATATTCATGATTTTATAAAGTTAAACCTCCATTCAAAAATCAAAATTTAATAATAATTCACTTATTAAATTCCAATTTTAAATTATAAATTCATTAAATTAAATTAACTTAACACTTAATTTTAAATTTTCAAATATAACTTAATTCCATTTTTATTTACTTAACTTAAAATTCACTCTTAAGCCAAATTCACAAATTTCCAATTTTAGTTATATTTCAAAATTTCAACTTAAATATTCATTCATTTCACATTTTAGCTTTATTCAAAATCATTAATATAATATAAAAATCATTTAAATTCACTTTAATCCAAATTATCATGAAGTTATCACATTTCATATTTAATTTAAATTCCAATTATCACCCAATTAAAATTTCCCAAAATAACTTACATTTCAAATTTTCTAGTTTTACCAATAATTTATTTCATTTATAAATTTTCAAAAAATCAATAATGCTTACATAAATCATTTTTTTATTTAGTTTAAATCAAATATTATAATATTTACATTTCAAAAATATTTTTAAGATTTTTATAAAAACATATTTTAACAACGGGTCTGTATTTCATTTCTAGTCTAGGTAAAGTGATACGGGTAATATATCATTTCAACCCGTAATTTACAAAGAAAACCCGGGTTTGATCATTTCAAACCCGCAATCCCAAGGAAATGAAAAATAATTGAAAATCATTCAGGCCTATCATTTCAACCCATAATGATTTTCTCCTATTCTAAAGTCCGTTCGGGTATGTATCATTTCAACCCATAGTGATTCTAATCTAAAGGGAACTTGCAGTGTGATAAACTGATAAAAATAATAGAACAGCATAATATAACAGTAACATATAATATAATAGGTGTTTAAGCATGTGTGAACATCATAAAATCATAACATAGCAAGTGTAACATGATAATGCATTTTACAGATTCAAAAGGGGTCAATTCACTAGTTATATATGTACATATTGTCTGGTGAGAATAACTCACCTGTTAAGCTGGAGATTTGCCAACAAAGCTCACAACACAAAGATTATGAAGGCACGACAACTCTAATACAATTTGAGTGTGGAGAGCAAATCCAATGATATAGATCTTGTGTTACAACCCAAACAAAAATCAAAGCAAACCATAAATTTCAATACACTAGAAATGACATAACTTTTAAATAAAAAGAGATACGAATGCCAAATCTTTTGCCTTGCTTTCTCTATTCTTTTATCATGGCCTAGGGATGTTTTTGGCTCTGGTTTGAACAAGTTTGGCTCAGGTTTGGTCATGTGTATGCATGGCCTAGGTAGTAGAATATGAGGATAAAGTTTATACAAAGGAATATGAAGAGTTTAAGGCAAAATTGGTGGGTTTTGTTCACAAAAATGGCTCGGCCATGGGCTTGTGTGGTCAGGTCAGAGAGGTATGGATCAGGTCAGTGGAAGGAAAGGTGTGTGGTGGTCTGGCCAGAGGTGGTGGAGGCGGCCTAAGGTGGTGGTGGTGGTGGAAAATGAAGTGGTGAACAAATAGTGGTCAAACAACATGTTTTTATGGCTTGTGTTGCAATTTTTGTGGAGTTTTGGCATCATGGTGGCTCGGCCTTGGTCAAGACTAGAGGAGTAGCTAGTGGTGATGGCAGGGAAGAGATGTAGGGGGTGGTGGCCGTGGATATGGAGTGGAGGCCATTCAAAGAAGCAAAGAAAACAAGGCAAAATACATGAAAAATGAGAAGAAAAGTGTAAAAAAAGTAGCCATTACCCATAGATTTTTCTTGAAGCCATGAATAAATGAGAAGGTAAAATGTTTTTGGGTGAATGAAGGCTGAAAAATCACGGCTACAAACCAAAAATTCACAGCCAAGATAGTAATTGAGGAGTTATGGCAAATGAAAGGACAAAGGAGATGAAAGGACTTAAGGTAAATAAGCTTTTAAAACTCTTCATATTTTTTTTTCTTAAATTCAAATAAAACAAAAATAAAATCAGTAAATTGACTTTAAAACCGAAACAAAGTAATATAAAATAAAAATAATTAATTAATTTTAAAGAAAATGGAAAAAGAATATAAGAAATTGCTTAAAAATTGAAAACAAGGTCTAGAAATTACAAATAAATCACTATTGACTTTGGAAAATTAAAAACTTCATTTTAAAAATATTTTAAAAAAAAATGTGAAGTAAAATAATTCATTTATATTTTAAAAATGAAATAATTAATTAAATTTAGAGAAATTAGAAAAAGAACTAAAGAAATTGTTTAAAAATTCAAAACAGGACTTAAAATTTACAAATAGAATATCACTAGTTTTAGAAAATTTCTATTTCACTTTAAAACAAATAAAAGGTCAAATAAATAAAATAAATGAGGAACAAAATAAAGTGGGAATGAGAATAAAATAAGATTTTAAGAAAAAAAATAGAAAAATAAATAAAGAATTACTTTAATTAATTGAAACTGGAAATTAGAAATTGTAAGCAAAATACAACTAACACTGGAAAATGTCAATTATACTTTTAAAAATGTTTTAAAACCAAAATATATGCATAACATGTTATTTTACCCATATAAATATAAATTAGAACATTACATGACCAAATAAAATATTATTTATACAATTTAAAATAAACAATTTGTTAAATACAGCAAATTACACACAATATTGAAAAAGGCATAACATTCACATTATAAATCAGATTTCAACGAAACGAAAAGCATTATTCTTAAAATTTTATTTACTTTCATAATAAAAGATAAAATTAAAATTTTCAAACTTTCAAATTTCTAAATTAAAAGTCAAAGTTTGACTATATTGACCAAAATTCACTTTTCTGGAAAATATTCTTTTTAGTCATGTTTGGAATTCTAATTCACATCAAAATCAAAATTTATATTTAAAATAACAAAATTTATTCATTTTAATAAATAAAATAAAGTTTTTAAATCAGTAAATTAAATTAAAGAAATTAATATATATATATATATAATTAAAATAATCACAAAATACAGGGTTGTTACACTCTCCCCCACTCAAATCTTTTCGTCCTCGAAAAGGAAAAAAATTCGGAGAAACAACTAGGCAGAACAATAGGTTGGAAGACATCCCCGAAAAGAAGGTAGGGGAATAGGGATATCTAGGAGGGAAAATGGGTTGAAAGACAAGGATGAGCCATTAATTAAAATTGTTGGTTAAAGAGGTAAAATATTTAAAACACTTTAAAATCCTTTAGGAAGGAAAATAACTGATCAAAATATCCTTTATATAATATTTTATCAAAATACTTTTATAACTCGATGTTTCAACAAGTTTATCCTTGTTCCTGTAGACTCTGGTAGTGCGTTGATCAGGCGCAAAACTGGAATTCTCCAGGTACTTAGTAGACCTGTTTCAACACCTAGTGAAAATACTGGGAAAACCTTTAAAAACAGATATGGAAAGTACAATCCAAACAAAAAACGAATCAAATCATGGATCGCAGATACACAATAGTTACGCCTGGATCCCCCAGGAAACATCCGTACCTTTTAAGCATTCACTGCCTTGCGAATTTCGCCATGCAACAAACCGGTGGACCGCAGGATACATAAAAATGGTTACGCCTGGATCCCCCAGGAAACATCCATACCCCTTAAGCAATCTCTGCCTTGCGGATTACGCCACTAACACGACCATAGATCGCAGATACACAATGGTTACGCCTGGATCCCCCAGGAAACATCCGTACCTTTTAAGCAATCACTGCCTTACGAATTACGCTATGCAGTCGAGTTCGTAAGACCATGGGTAACGCCATGGAATTCGAAGGACACTCGAGTATCATATCCGGAAAACCAAAAATCAGAGAGAATAATATCGATAGAATGAATCCAAGATGTGGCCACAAATCGGATATCAAGCAGAAGGCACTTTCCATATCTTTATTTCGAAAATATGTATCATATAGTACCTTTTCAAATCACTTTCAAATATCGTACTTATATAATATCCATTATATATAAGATTTCACTTTCAAATTGAGTACCTTTTCAAATCTATAGTTTTCGAATCAATTTCATACTCATACAAATCAATTTTATATAAGTTCGACAACTTCCAAATCAAGTGTTTAGTAACATAAGGTTCTCAAATTTCAATTTGTTTCAATATCAGTTCAATTTCAAAATCATATACAATTTCACCGAATTATTTCTTCTCAAATTAATTATCTTTAGTTTCAACGTTTCCAGAATAATAGATTTAGAAAATAAATCCAAATTTCCAAATCAATAATTTAAGTCAACCAATTCATTTCCAAAATCAAATGTTTTCAAAATCATCTTATACTTATGTAAGGTCCATCTTATATAAGGATCAAATTTTTCAAAATAAATTTCGCTGTATGAAGAGCCATATGGGATTTGAATATCTTTGCTTTTATGGGTTATATATCTTTGTAATTTAAATTGGAATTTTCTTTTAGTAAGCAAAGATATTCTAACTCGACAGCTTTCAATTTCAGCATCAAAATATATAAATGATATTAGGATATAAGATGTACATACGTCATCATTTCGCAAAACTACATTTGATCGCTCGCTTGATCACACAAGTTCGATTTCGAACTAGTATTGTCCATTCGACTTCCCTAATGCGGATTTCGATATGGTTTCTCGACTAGAAGCCATCAGTCTCCTTGCATAGCCATATACTACGATAGAGAATTCTAGAATCAAGCCCAAAATCCATATCAAATATTCGCCATCAAGAATCGAATGAAAATCCTAACACGAAATGGTGTAATCCACCTCGAACTTGTGTACTCAAACTTGGATCAAATTAATTATGCGAATAAAACACCATACGTACAACTTATATATTTATTCCAACTTGTTAAATATACAGTTTCATAAAGATGTTACTAAGTTAAAACATTTAAACTAAATTTTATTCAAAATATTTTGAAGACCAAATTCTTTTCAAAGCATTTCGAATCTAAATTTCATATTAGAAAATTTTAAAATTGCCTTATTCATTTACTTAACAAAACAGTTTCAACTTATTTAAATCATATTACTTCATACTTAAACATTCAAAACAAATTTATATACTTTATCAAATAATTCATACTTTTCAAAAATTTTAGCTTTGAAAAGTTAACCTTGATTTGGAAGTGCTCGAACCTTCAAAATAGTCGAAGAAATCATATTTCAATCCAAGAGTTGGAAATCATAATTAAATCAGTAAATCAATTCCAAAATAGGGTTATATCAAATCAAATCCAAAACTCAAGGACTGAACACCGGCTCATTTCAAATTGTTCAACATATATACATATATCTTTCGAATATCACATCACGCTTCGGAATTTGAAATCAGAATTGGTTTCACAAATCAATCGCATAGCAAAGTTACGGAAGTGGCCTCTCCCTCACTCAGAAACTCGAAAATCAATGTCGATGATGCGTGCACTCATCACCGAAATTATTTTCCAGCGACACAAGTGGTTCTGGACTTCCATTTACTTTGAAAACTACTTTGAAATTCCTTCAAAATCATTAAAACCCATTAAAATCATTGAAACATTACTTATTTGGAAAAATAATTTCAAATCATATTATTTATTATTTCAAAATCTTAAAACCAGTTCCAAAATGCCAGAGTTCAATCACTTAAATTCAGATTCAAAACCTTCAGTTATAAATCATTTTATATGAAAACATTTCTTATAAAATTTTCAAAATTTCAAATCCTTTCAAAACTTAAAATTCTCATTTTTTTAAAAGGTACATAATCCTTATCAAAAACATTTCATCTTTATATAAAAATATGGCCATCCTTATCAAAATAAAAACTACGATGAATACACAATTTTCAAAAGACAATCAACCACAAACTTTCCAAGGGACGATTCAAGGATGGATTTCAAAGCAAAACAGAGATTCAAATTTAAAAGTACTCTAATCAAATAGAATTCTAATTCAAAGATAGGCTCAAACAAAGATAAGATAATTAAATTACCAAATAGAAGATGGATAAGCCTATATGAATCGCGGGCGACCTTAACTGGTCAACCGTGACTTCAGGAATATAATCGATGCGAAAATCTTAGGCAAATCGACCTTCGATTGCCAGAGATAGAATCTAAATATAGCAGAAGATAGAAAACATCGTAAACCGAGGATACAGAAATCTCCGATGAATCAATGCCAATTATAATCATTCAAAGATTGGCGGAATCGCCACCCTATAAAGGTCATACAAAGTGGAGTGATGCAATGCTCCAAAATCAAAAGAATACAATTAGGGGAGACAGGAATGGATTTCAAAACAAGTGGGAGCGTTCCAAAATTCAAAGGAATCTTATTCGATAAGAATCCAAACGAAGATTAGAGATATATAACCTATATCGATACAGAAAAATTCCCATAAAAATTTGGAAAGACTCGAATTCATAACATACGAAAACAGAAGCATAAATATCTTTAGTTGGACAACTTTAGCTAAGCAAAAGATACAACAGAGTTTACTCAAAACAACTTAACAAACTACTGATTTTGCCATACTCAAAATAGATTCCTATCAACAATGGATCTAGATCAATCAAGAGAGAAGTTCAAAATTTTAGAGGATCCTAATCAAAGAAATTACTAACAAGGTGGATACGAAAGGAATGAAGTTTAAGAAATATTTTACTTTCAAAGCAAGGAAATTTATATCAAAATAATCTTTGAAAATTCTTTAAAAATCATTTGAAAATCATTTTATACTTCGAAAATACGTTCTCTCACAAAGAAATGATTCTGAGATTGATTTCACTTATACTAGGGTATTTCTACCCTATCTCTAATGAGTTTTTGCTCCGTAGGCTAAGGTTTGCCTAAAACCAAAGCTCTGATACCAACTGTAACGACCCACTATTTTGGACCATTCAAATCGACAATAATCCACACATGTCTGACTTGAATAATTCAAAATAACAGATTGTAAATAAATTTGGAGCAAATGAAATCAAATACACAGAATCACAGACACAGAACATATCAGAATAACTCACAGCGGAAATAAAATACCATAGTAGTTCATGAAGCTACTATATACAAACTCTCAAAACATAATACATAATATCATTCTGAAAACATATACAATAGAAATCCCAAATACATAGAAGTTTATAAATACCAGAACTAGAGTAGAACAACTGAACTGAAAGGAACAAATAACTAGACAAGCAGAATCTCCAGCGATTCCTAGCTCCAAAATGAGATCCAAAGCTAAGCTGTAAATACTCAGGCTGACCCGAGCGTAAAGTAAAACACAAAACACTCGAGTCAGGACAATATATACTTATATAATGTAAACCAACTCAAGTGAACTGTAGTAGAAATGCACAATAACTCAAAGGATGCTTGGGATTGCCCATCCTTCAAGGATCAGTTAAACTATAAATTAAATACACCCCGTGGTTAAAATTTCAAAATGGTATTTTATACTTCGAAATCAAATATCATTTCAAAATTCAATATCCTTCAAAAATCCATTTCAAAATATCAAAATATCATATTTCAAAATAGTTTATATTTCGAAACAAATTACTTTATTTTAAATCATAAAAATAAAGTTATTATTAATAATTAAATTATTAAATTTCCAAAATTTTAATCTTTCATTCGTTCACTTAAATTAATTAAAACAATGAAAATTCAACTTTTGCACCATTTAGAAAATGCTACGGAAAGTCACATTTAAAACAGTTCAATTTAACAAAAGACATCATTTAAAATGCTGTAATAGGGTTACATTAGTTTCAAATAAACTTAGTTAAATTCAACCATTATAACATTACAAAAATGCTATAATAGTCTTTAATTAAATTTAGCCATTTGGTTCATTATTATCAACTACATCATTTACAAATGTTGTATTATCATTTACATTAGAATTAATAGCATTTCAGAGATGCAGTTAATTAACTTCAAATATTCAGTATAATTTCACAAACAATTATATTTTTATATAAATCATTTTTAACTTATAAAATCATATATAATCATTCAAATACCCTTATATTCATGATTTTATAAAGTTAAACCTCCATTCAAAAATCAAAATTTAATAATAATTCACTTATTAAATTCCAATTTTAAATTATAAATTCATTAAATTAAATTAACTTAACACTTAATTTTAAATTTTCAAATATAACTTAATTCCATTTTTATTTACTTAACTTAAAATTCACTCTTAAGCCAAATTCACAAATTTCCAATTTTAGTTATATTTCAAAATTTCAACTTAAATATTCATTCATTTCACATTTTAGCTTTATTCAAAATCATTAATATAATATAAAAATCATTTAAATTCACTTTAATCCAAATTATCATGAAGTTATCACATTTCATATTTAATTTAAATTCCAATTATCACCCAATTAAAATTTCCCAAAATAACTTACATTTCAAATTTTCTAGTTTTACCAATAATTTATTTCATTTATAAATTTTCAAAAAATCAATAATGCTTACATAAATCATTTTTTTATTTAGTTTAAATCAAATATTATAATATTTACATTTCAAAAATATTTTTAAGATTTTTATAAAAACATATTTTAACAACGGGTCTGTATTTCATTTCTAGTCTAGGTAAAGTGATACGGGTAATATATCATTTCAACCCGTAATTTACAAAGAAAACCCGGGTTTGATCATTTCAAACCCGCAATCCCAAGGAAATGAAAAATAATTGAAAATCATTCAGGCCTATCATTTCAACCCATAATGATTTTCTCCTATTCTAAAGTCCGTTCGGGTATGTATCATTTCAACCCATAGTGATTCTAATCTAAAGGGAACTTGCAGTGTGATAAACTGATAAAAATAATAGAACAGCATAATATAACAGTAACATATAATATAATAGGTGTTTAAGCATGTGTGAACATCATAAAATCATAACATAGCAAGTGTAACATGATAATGCATTTTACAGATTCAAAAGGGGTCAATTCACTAGTTATATATGTACATATTGTCTGGTGAGAATAACTCACCTGTTAAGCTGGAGATTTGCCAACAAAGCTCACAACACAAAGATTATGAAGGCACGACAACTCTAATACAATTTGAGTGTGGAGAGCAAATCCAATGATATAGATCTTGTGTTACAACCCAAACAAAAATCAAAGCAAACCATAAATTTCAATACACTAGAAATGACATAACTTTTAAATAAAAAGAGATACGAATGCCAAATCTTTTGCCTTGCTTTCTCTATTCTTTTATCATGGCCTAGGGATGTTTTTGGCTCTGGTTTGAACAAGTTTGGCTCAGGTTTGGTCATGTGTATGCATGGCCTAGGTAGTAGAATATGAGGAGAAAGTTTATACAAAGGAATATGAAGAGTTTAAGGCAAAATTGGTGGGTTTTGTTCACAAAAATGGCTCGGCCATGGGCTTGTGTGGTCAGGTCAGAGAGGTATGGATCAGGTCAGTGGAAGGAAAGGTGTGTGGTGGTCTGGCCAGAGGTGGTGGAGGCGGCCTAAGGTGGTGGTGGTGGTGGAAAATGAAGTGGTGAACAAATAGTGGTCAAACAACATGTTTTTATGGCTTGTGTTGCAATTTTTGTGGAGTTTTGGCATCATGGTGGCTCGGCCTTGGTCAAGACTAGAGGAGTAGCTAGTGGTGATGGCAGGGAAGAGATGTAGGGGGTGGTGGCCGTGGATATGGAGTGGAGGCCATTCAAAGAAGCAAAGAAAACAAGGCAAAATACATGAAAAATGAGAAGAAAAGTGTAAAAAAAGTAGCCATTACCCATAGATTTTTCTTGAAGCCATGAATAAATGAGAAGGTAAAATGTTTTTGGGTGAATGAAGGCTGAAAAATCACGGCTACAAACCAAAAATTCACAGCCAAGATAGTAATTGAGGAGTTATGGCAAATGAAAGGACAAAGGAGATGAAAGGACTTAAGGTAAATAAGCTTTTAAAACTCTTCATATTTTTTTTTCTTAAATTCAAATAAAACAAAAATAAAATCAGTAAATTGACTTTAAAACCGAAACAAAGTAATATAAAATAAAAATAATTAATTAATTTTAAAGAAAATGGAAAAAGAATATAAGAAATTGCTTAAAAATTGAAAACAAGGTCTAGAAATTACAAATAAATCACTATTGACTTTGGAAAATTAAAAACTTCATTTTAAAAATATTTTAAAAAAAAATGTGAAGTAAAATAATTCATTTATATTTTAAAAATGAAATAATTAATTAAATTTAGAGAAATTAGAAAAAGAACTAAAGAAATTGTTTAAAAATTCAAAACAGGACTTAAAATTTACAAATAGAATATCACTAGTTTTAGAAAATTTCTATTTCACTTTAAAACAAATAAAAGGTCAAATAAATAAAATAAATGAGGAACAAAATAAAGTGGGAATGAGAATAAAATAAGATTTTAAGAAAAAAAATAGAAAAATAAATAAAGAATTACTTTAATTAATTGAAACTGGAAATTAGAAATTGTAAGCAAAATACAACTAACACTGGAAAATGTCAATTATACTTTTAAAAATGTTTTAAAACCAAAATATATGCATAACATGTTATTTTACCCATATAAATATAAATTAGAACATTACATGACCAAATAAAATATTATTTATACAATTTAAAATAAACAATTTGTTAAATACAGCAAATTACACACAATATTGAAAAAGGCATAACATTCACATTATAAATCAGATTTCAACGAAACGAAAAGCATTATTCTTAAAATTTTATTTACTTTCATAATAAAAGATAAAATTAAAATTTTCAAACTTTCAAATTTCTAAATTAAAAGTCAAAGTTTGACTATATTGACCAAAATTCACTTTTCTGGAAAATATTCTTTTTAGTCATGTTTGGAATTCTAATTCACATCAAAATCAAAATTTATATTTAAAATAACAAAATTTATTCATTTTAATAAATAAAATAAAGTTTTTAAATCAGTAAATTAAATTAAAGAAATTAATATATATATATATATATAATTAAAATAATCACAAAATACAGGGTTGTTACAACGGCAGTCAAACGACCACATTCAAGACTTAGCTGAAATGTTTAACATACTCAGGTCCTATGGAATGAAGATCAACCCGCTGAAGTGTTCTTTCGGCGTTGCATCAGGGAAGTTTTTAGGATTCATCGTCAACGCTAGGGGAATCGAAGCCAACCCGGAAAAGATCCAAGCCATTCGAGATGTGCAAGCGCCCAGGACTATAAAGCAGGTACAGAGCTTGAACGGAAAAGTGGCTGCGCTGAGTCGATTTATATCCAAGGCAACTGACAAGTGCATCCCATTCTTCGACATAATAAAGAAAGGAAAGAGGAATTTTGAATGGACGTCTAGCTGCGAGGAAGCTTTCCAGAACCTGGTAAGGCATCTGGAGAGCCCACCAATGCTATCTAAACCAGTTGACCACGAGATGCTGTACATTTACTTGGCTATATCCCCTCATGCGATAAGCGCAGCTTTGGTCCGTGAGGAGGATCGAGTCCAGAAGCCGGTATATTATGTTAGCAAGCGTTTAACGGGGGCAGAGAGGAATTACCCTAAAATTGAGAAATTGGCTTATTGCTTGGTGATTGCATCGCGCAAGCTACGCCCGTACTTTCAAGCGCATTCAATCGGCGTTTATACCGATCAACCCCTGAGGCAGGTACTTCAACGACCGGAAACTTCTGGAAGATTGCTAAAATGGAACATCGAGTTGAGCCAATTCGATATCGCGTACTTACCACGGAGAGCTATCCGAGGGCAAGCGTTAGCAGACTTCATCGCTGAATTTACCGTACCCATCAAACCAGACGATCACGACATCATCCCCCCCATTCGATGGAAATTATACACTGACGGTGCATCAAACGACCGTTGCTCCGGCGCGGGCGTAGTTCTTATAACTCCGGAGAGCCGATCAATCTGTTATGCCCTGAAGCTCGATTTTCCGGCCACGAATAACGAAGCTGAATATGAAGCATTGATCGCTGGCTTGAAGCTTATCAAAGAACTCGGAATCAAATCAATCGAAATCTTTTGTGACTCGCAGTTAGTGGTTTACCAAGTACGAGGAGACTACCAAGCAAAAGGACGAAAGCTTGCTCCGTACCTCGTTCAGGTCCAGGAACTACTATCAAATCTTGAGCGTTATGACATTTCACATATCCCGCGAGAACAAAACAAAGAAGCCGACTTGTTGGCTAAGTTCGCGAGCACCGACGATGTTCAACAAATGGGATTGTATCCCGTTGAAGTCTTGCATGCCCCGAGTGCAGACGAGATGAAAATCGAACTTGTGTTGGAAACAGAGAACGAGAAGGACTCGTGGATAACCCCATTCAAACTGTACCTGACAACCGGGGCTTTACCAGAAAGAAGAAGCGAAAGACGACAGGTCCTTCGAAAGGCTGCGCGGTACGTAATGCAGGATGGATCCATGTACCGGAAAGGATTCTCAATCCCATAGTTACGATGCATCGCTCATGATGAAACAAAGCGAGTCTTGAGAGAAGTCCACGAAGGGGAATGCGGCGACCATACTGGGGGGCAAACGCTAGCAAAGAAGATCCTCCGCTATGGATATTACTGGCCCACCGTAAACCGGGATGCCGCGGATTATGCAAGAAAATGCGACAAGTGTCAAAGATATGCAAAAATCCCGAGGGCTCCGTCAACGGAACTCACACAAATGATCAGCCCTTGGCCATTCGCGATCTGGGGAATCGACATAATCGGCTCTTTGCCTCTGTCCAAAGGTGGTGCGAAATACGCGATAGTTGCAGTCGACTATTTCACGAAATGGGCTGAGGCAGAACCTTTGGCCACTATCACCTCTAAGAAAGTCATTAACTTCGTTGTACGAAACATCATATGCCGCTTTGGTCTTCCGCGCACCATCATTACAGACAACGGAACGCAATTCGAAAGTAGAGAATTCAAAGAGTTCTGTTTAAAGTACGGCATCGAGAAAAAGTTCGCTGCCGTTGCACACCCAAAAGCTAACGGACAAGTCGAGGCCGTTAACAAAATAATCAAGTCCATACTAAAGAAGCGTCTGGAGAAGGTTGGAGGCAAGTGGGTAGATGAACTCCCGACAGCATTATGGGCATATAGGACTACCCACAAGTCCGCGACCGGCCACACTCCGTTCGCCTTGGCATACGGCTCTGAAGCCGTAATACCCGTGGAACTTGAAGTTCCATCGCACCGAGTGACATACTATGACCCCAAGACGAACCAAAACCTCTTGCTGGAATCACTGGACTGCATCGACGAAAAGCGTGAAGAAGCTGAGTTAAGGGCGGCGGCGCACAGACATCGAGTCAAGCGCTACTACGATGGCAGAGTCCGCCCAAGAATCTTTGATGTGGGTGATCTCGTTCTGAAACGAGTCTTCCCAGTACCATCACGCATGAATCCCAGCTGGGAAGGTCCATACGCCATTGAACGGAAGCTTGGAGAAGGAACATTCAAGCTAGCGACCGTTGATGGCGCGACACTCCCCCGAGCATGGAACAGTGAACATTTGCGGCACTATTACATTTAGCATGTTTCCCTTTCTTGTTATAGGCACTATTGTTTTCTGCATGTTTCCATTCAATAATGACTTAGTTTCCTTTTGAAGTTGTAATCGAGCAATTTAGTTGATTTTCATTAATAAAGGCTTGAAGCCACATTTTCTACGAAGTTTCTGTATCTCTTAATTGAATGATAAATTACATTATTCTGTGCGGCGTACAGACTCATACAAACAATTCCCAATCTCCAAATCCCCAGAGTGCGGAGCGGAGTACTCTAAGTCCCCAGAGCGTGGACTATAGTATAAACGATTTCCAATCTCCGAGTCCCCAGAGTGCGGAGCGGAGTACTCTAAGTCCCCAGAGCGCGGACTAGAGTATAAACGATTTCCAATCTCCGAGTCCCCAGAGTGCGGAGCGGAGTACTCTAAGTCCCCAGAGCGCGGACTAGAGTATAAACGATTTTCAATCTCCGAGTCCCCAGAGTGCGGAGCGGAGTACTCTAAGTCCCCAGAGCGCGGACTAGAGTATAAACAATTTCCAATCTCCGAGTCCCCAGAGTGCGGAGCGGAGTACTCTAAGTCCCCAGAGCGCGGACTAGAGTATAAACGATTCTCAATCTCCGAGTCCCCAGAGTGCGGAGCGGAGTACTCTAAGTCCCCAGAGCGCGGACTAGAGTATAAACGATTTCCAATCTCCGAGTCCCCAGAGTGCGGAGCGGAGTACTCTAAGTCCCCAGAGCGCGGACTAGAGTATAAACGATTTTCAATCTCCGAGTCCCCAGAGTGCGGAGCGGAGTACTCTAAGTCCCCAGAGCGCGGACTAGAGTATAAACGATTCTCAATCTCCGAGTCCCCAGAGTGCGGAGCGGAGCACTCTAAGTCCCCAGAGCGCGGACTAGAGTATAAACGATTTCCAATCTCCGAGTCCCCAGAGTGCGGAGCGGAGTACTCTAAGTCCCCAGAGCGCGGACTAGAGTATAAACGATTTCCAAATCTCCGAGTCCCCAGAGTGCGGAGCGGAGGACTCTAAGTCTCCAGAACGCGGACTAGAGTATGAACAGTCTCAAGTCTCCAAGTCCCCGGAGCACAGTGTCAGCAAACCAAATAAAGACAAGAGAATCATTCAAACAAGAAGAAACTGAAATTTTATTCGATAAGTCCAAAATGGGGATACAAGATCACTCCTACAAAATTCGGGCCTATACAAACTACTAGTTATGAAAGGTAGAAACTGTTACAAACTTAAGCAAAAACTTGTTGAACAAGTGCATCGATCATTTCTTCGACTTCTTCTTTTTGTCCGCCTTCGGTGTTTCCGACGACTCCTCTCCCTCACGTTTCTTCTTGGACTTTTTGCTTGCTAGAGAGACGGAGTCAGGAGTAGGAGACGGAACATCTAATGGTTTGGACCTGCCCGGGAGAATGATTTTCAAAGGTCTATTCCGCGGGTCAGTAAGTTCCAGGACTTCAGATTCAACTTTGACTTTGACCTTTCTCTTCTCCTCGTCGGCAAGACGATCCTTCATGCTCATCTCTGAAGTATGTTCAGAGGCGCCAGTGATTTTAACTTCGTCGCTTCCTTCGGCCGGAGACGAGGTGTCAAGTTTGTCATCGTCAAGCGCCCCAATCACTTGAGCGTCTGGGCCGGGGGTTACCTCTACGTGAGCAGCGTCGCTTGTTTTCCCCGCTTCCTCCTTGGCGTCATCGCTCCTCGAAGTTAGCTCAGTGTCAGAACAACCTGTGAGAAATATAAGAAGTGGGCATTAGAACGAATAACCACTGCTGAAAAATGACGGGATCGCTTCGATTTCTAGAGAAAGAAGAATCTCCTACCAGGATCAGGTTGACTATCGGTGGCGCGCGGGGTTTCACCCTCCAGGATAGGTGACAGCACATGAACGCCAAGCCCGGGATCTTCGGGATCATAACTGGCGTGTTGCTCGAATGGATCAAGCGTCGACCGACCAGCCGATTGAGCAGCATAAGGAGCGGCAATGTGAGGAGTAGTAGTGTCGGCCTCTGACGGGCCAGCCTCGTTGTTCTTCTCTTTCGAAGGGGAAGAGCCTTTGCCATAGAGAGCCAATGCTACGGATAAATCCGATGGCTCATTCCCCCTCAGGAACTCCTTCACCAGTGCATCCTCGTCGATTTCTTCGGAGCCTGATTCGACTTTCTTGATCTTTATCAGAGTCTCCCATGCCTCAGCCAGGGATTCATGGTAGCCGTCGCCCAAGAATGTTAGGTCGTGGTGCATAAGGACGCGGGCTCCGTACTCGGCAATCAACGGGTCAAACATACTTTTGACCTCTTCCCTGCCAGCCTCTGCGGCCGCCTCAAGGCGAGAATCAAGCTCCTCCTCAGCCATTCTTTTACCCTCCTCACGGGCTTCATCCTTCATTCTCTCGACCCCGGCAAGTTCACCGTCGAGCTTTGCCTTGAGGAGCCGGGTAGCAACAATCTCATCGTAATACCGCTGTGATTCTTCCTGAGCGGCTATTTTGTCTTCTTTCTCCTTGGAGAGTTGTTCTTTCAGCTCTTTGACTTGAATAGCGAGCACGTCCCTTTCTTTTTGAACAGAGTCTTTTTCTAGGGCAAGGGCGCCGCTGCGCTGAACTGCTTCATCAAGCTCCTTTTTGTGAGCCACCTCTAAGCGAGTAACTGCCTCGGCAGTATCTTTTGCGCCTTGTTCAGCGGCTTCTAGCTTTAACTTATAAGAGGCGAGTTCTTCGTCTTGGAGTTTGATGATTTTCTTATCGCTGTCAGCCTCCAGAGTCATACGGTCAATCTCGTGTTGACGCTCAACAGATACTTCTGATATCTTCTCCACCAAGTGCACGAATACGTCATGTTGAACATAGACGTCATTGTTGCATGCAATGGCACTTTGCTTCACGTGCCCAGGAATGTGATGGATGGCCGGGAGGAATTTCAAACCGTCAAAACAAATCTTCGGAAACTTGGCCTTAAGGTCGACCATCTTTTCCGCAACGGTTGGGTCCACGGCAGGAGCAGGAGGAGGAGGCTTAGAGAATTCCGTTCTTTTACGCGGCTCCCGAACTTGCCTCGTACTCGATGAACTGGAATGTTGTTCTCGAGCAGCATCGGACTGATAGCCCTTCTGCAGAGACTTCTCTTTATCCGGCTCAGTTGTAGGAGGAAGATCACGGGACTGGGAAGATTGATAGTGCGCTTTCTTGCGATGAGACGATTCGCGCGGACGATTGTCCCTATCCTCATAATCACCTCGGTCCCGGCGTCTGCCCGAACCGGAATCCCGTCCGGAGTGATGAAATATTGAAGACCCTTGAAGGCGGTCAAGTCCGTGGGAGCGTCCCATATCACCTGCAAAGAAGGAAGATAACAACGAATTAAGGAGAATTCACGAATTAAAAAGACTTGAAATATGCTATGGAATGCGCGTGTGCGTGTGTGTCCTAAGTGTTCCCCCCGACGGACCCGTTCGTTTGTCTTTGCTAATCGGGGTATTATCTCTGTGAGCCGGGAGTTGAACTCCTACATTGCCTCTAGCGGGCGAGGAGAATTTGAGAGCTTCAGGATCATCGAACCCATAATTAAGTAAGTCTTCGGGGATAGAGAGGTTCGAGAGACCCCTTAGAGAACTCTCCAGACGCTGTGAAGAAGCCTCTTTTTCAGGAGGGATAGGCGTAGGTTTTGAGGTGTCGCCGACTTTCTCTTTCTGAACCGTATATTTCAGCTTTTTCTTTCCCTTCGAAGGGGAGGATGACGTCTCAATATCCTGAACTTCGATTGCCGGATTCCAAGCAGGACCCACGTTCTCGCCCTGAGTGTCGGGTGCATCACCCTCTTTACGCTCGCCTTCTTCGCGCGCGACGGGAGCGCGACGCGACGACGGGCCGGCAAGTTTTTTCCCTTTACCGGATGGAGGTTTGGGAATTGTAACGCCTTCCGGAAGGCTGACCCGACGATCGGGAGCTAGTAAGCCGAATCCCAACAGCGATTCATTTGAAATGATAGTTCGAATATCTCGGTCCTCGGCTGGAAGAGCTCTAATCGCGTCGACAGCATCAGAATATCCTCGGCCTTCCGGACGCGGGTTAATACCTGAAAAGATGAAACGAAGGGTTAAGAAAAACATGACTCTCATTAAGTACGAGTAACGGTTCAGCAGAGAGACTTACTGCCTTCAACCCATCTCCTAGCAAAACCAGACGGGCATCGCACATAGAACCATTCCTGTTTGTACAGGGCGAACTTGCTGCAGGCCCCTGTCAAGATCTGGCACTTGTGATACGGCTTGAGGAAGATGAAGGAAGGGCTATCTTTCCGCCTCTTGAACATGTAAATGTATCGAATATCACCGGGGGTTGGAGGTCTGGAGAAGACAGCCATGAAGAGTAAATAAGTCCCATATAGGAACGCATGACCATTCGGGTGCAGCTGCGACGGGGCGATGTCTATATACTGCAGCACATCCCGGAGAAATAGGTTAAACGGAGGCACGCTGCCCATCCAGCACATGAATTTGTTGCAGGCCGTGTACCCGACTGGGGGCAAATGAGGACGGTCGTGTCTCGAAGGAACTAACACGTCGGTAAAGGGAATTCCGTGAATGGAACATATCCGTCGCAGAGCGGCCTCGTTGATCCTCGAGGCTTGAGAATCGACCGGATTGTCCAGTAAGATGGTTGACTCCAGAGCATCGGGCGCCAGATTATGAGCGGGAGAGATTGACGGGTTGGAAGCATCTGCGGCTCCTTGCTTTGCTGACGGCCCAGGCCTGTCAGATATGGTGGCAGAACTAGACTTTCCTGACATCCCGAATAAATAATGAACCTGGCTAAATGCTTGAGAAAGCTATACTTGAAAAACGTTGAGCGTTAGAATCAGCAACACGAGTTTTCCCCCCACGTGGTGTATGAACTAGTGCAAGCAATTGTGTAAGACAACAATAAAGATATAATAATTAGCTTCGAATCATCGCCTTCGAAGACCGTCATCGCTGACCGTCTCAAAAGCCCGCCTTGAGGTGATTACAGTTTCAGGTTCAAAAGACATGTGATTTCTAGGGTAACCGGCCTAAGTGTAGTTTAACATTTATACTGGTCGGCATTTTAGTAGTGTTCATCGTCCTAAGTAAAGTGTGCGGCAATTGTATTGTTCGGCATATAAGGTGTTCGGCAATTATATTGTTCGGCATGAAATGTGTTCGGCAATTGTATTGTTCGGCATATAAAGTGTTCGGCAATTATATTGTTCGGCATGAAAGGTGTTCGGCAATTGTAATGTTCGGCATATAAGGTGTTCGGCAATTGTATTGTTCGGCATATAAGGTGTTCGGCAATTATATTGTTCGGCATGAAATGTGTTCGGCGATTGTATTGTTCGGCATATAAAGTGTTCGGCAATTATATTGTTCGGCATGAAAGGTGTTCGGCAATTGTATTGTTCGGCATATAAAGTGTTCGGCAATTATATTGTTCGGCATGAAAGTTGTTCGGCAATTATATTGTTCGGCATGTCAAGTGTTCGGCAATTGTATTGTTCGGCATGAGAAATGTTCGGCGTTTGGGCATTGATTGGCTTTGGTTCGTTCGGCTCAATTATAGTTTGACTTGTTAGTGAGCGTTCGGCCTGGCCTTGTCCGGCTGAGGTACTGTTCGGCAACTAACCGTTACACCGTCCGGCACATGACCACATGCGCCGGAGCAGCGAACGGCGCCATTACCCTCTCCAACACCTTTCATTCTTTTTCTTCCTTTTGACCTCGATCCAACACGAGGAAACTAAGGCAATAAGCGGACATACTCCTAACTCCTCCACGCTATGTCGTTCGGCAATACAGACAAGCTATACAAAAACCCTCTACACGACTTCGTTCGAACATCTCGTGTGAGTGTACGATGAAAAATACCTAAGTTTGCAGATCGAAGATTGAGATGGAGTAGTTAAGTCTCAAATTCGGACGATTGAACAGAATTGTGAGAACGGAGGAAATAAGAAGTAAAAGGAGAAAAGGAAGAGAAGGGACTGGTTTTATAGAGGGGAATGGAGGAAGTCGAAGGGGCTATACCCGGTAGAACCGGTCAATACCGGAGTACTCGGCATTAAGGTGGAATGATGTTCGGCACGCTAGGAACGTTCGGCTCAGAACGTGTCGTTCGGCATCCCAAGCTTGTTCGTCTCGCACCTCCCTTTGCTAGCATTCTCGAGAGGGTACCTCCGAGGTAGATTGTACCAGTTTCAAAGCGCATCACGTTCGGCCACGCAATACACTTTGGGGGGCAAGTGTTTCCTGGGGATTTGACCAGGCAACTTGTGCTCGGCATCAGAGAGTGTCCGGCATCCAGGAATGTTCGGCGAAGCAACCATCATCCAAGAATACTCGGCGTAGTACTCGTCGTCCTTAGTATCCGGTGTCCAGGAGTGTTCGGCATAATACTCAGCAGGGTTCGGCATCGAGACTACTCGGCGTAGTACTCGGCAGCAAGGGTACTCAGCACCAAGTAGTATTCGGCATCAACTGACTGCTCGGCAGCAAGGGTACTCGGCACCAAGTAGTGTTCGGCATCAACTGACTGCTCGGCAGCAAGGGTACTCGGCACCAAGTAGTGTTCGGCATCAACTGACTGCTCGGCAGCAAGGGTACTCGGCACCAAGTAGTGTTCGGCATCAACTGACTGCTCGGCATAACAGAGTACTCGGCATCAAGGCTGTTCGGCATCAAGACTGCTCGGCATAACAGAGTACTCGGCATCAAGGCTGTTCGGCATCAAGACTGCTCGGCATGAAGGACTGCTCGGCATACCAGAGTACTCGGCATCAAGGCTGTTCGGCATCCAGAATGCTCGGCATGCAAGAGTACTCGGCATCCCATGGTGTTCGGCGTAATACTCGTCATCCAGGAGACATTCAACACAACTAACCAGCACACCGTTCGGCATAGAAGGAATGGTTCGGCGGAGATCGTTCGGCGAACCTTGCTCGGCATACGGCGACCACTATACTCGGGCTGGGATGTTCGGCAATCAGCCCACTTGGGAAGTCCAGCCCATCTTTGCCTATAAATAGAGGGGCAGGGTCACAGTGAAAAGGGGGCTTTTTTGGAGAAAAAATACGGGGAGACTCTGCCATTTTCAAGACTCATCTCCTCTACTTAAACAACTTCATTCAAACATTTGATTCACGAATTGTATTTGTAATCAACCATAAAGGAAATCAATAAAGTTGAGCAAAGTGGACGTAGGCAATTACGCCGAACCACTATAAATTTGGTGTTCTTACTATCTGCATTTGAATTAGAACTGTCTTCTCTGTTTAATTTATCTTCATCACTTTTATCTCTACACATTCTTTCTGAACGAGGTTAGTGACCAATTTTGGTGCTAACACTTTGGCTTTGGTGCTTTCACTGAGAATTGAATTCTCAGACCTCAAGGATCTGCTTTGAAGCTACTGGATTGAATAAATCCCCCAAAGAAGATCCGACTTACTGATAGAACATCCGCTGATCCTACTCAGAGTTCATACCCATAACTCTACAATGGCAAGACCACGTACCAGGTCAGCTTCTCTTAATGCGGATGCCCGAGAGACTGCTAGCGTGCAACAAGCTGGACCTAGCAATCAACCAGCAATCCCGAGTGCAGGGATTGCCGCTCAAGAACAGACTCCAGTTGTCACCAGAGTGGAGTTCAACGACTTGATGAGAGAACTTAGGGAAAGCAGGAGACAACTGGGAGAACAGATGCAAGCTAATGCCAACCTGATGGCACAACTCACTCAACAGCAGCAGCAAAATGCTGGGGGCAATCCAGCTGCTTATTCCTCTTCTGACAGCTCAACTTCTTCTGATGAGCCACCCAGGCGCAGACGCCGTAAGACTGAAACTGCAAGGGCAGATGCTGCTGTTCGAACAGCAGGAGACCGCGACCAGGGCAGGACTGGGAACTTCCGAACCGGAGTACAGGTGGAGGAGGGAGCTCCAGATCATCAAGATGTTAACAATGTTGAACCTCATGACGCACGATTGGCAGATCGCCAGGAAAGGAGGCATCAGCATGGACAGGCACGTAGAACTGACTCCAACCTCCCAGCTTCCATACAGACACCTGATCTGACAGCCATGATCAGGCAACTGATGAAAGAAAATCAGGGCCTATCAAATGACGATTGGGGAGTGTCAAGAAGTCATACTCCGTTCACGGATGTTGTGCTGCAAGCGTCCTACCCCAAGAAGTTTAGCATGCCAACCATTCCTGCATACGAAGGAAAGACTGACCCCAGACAACATGTAATGAGGTATGAATGGATGATGGATTCAGCCAGAGCAAATGATGCCACCAAGTGTAGGTGCTTTCCGATTACTCTATCTGGGATCGCTACTATGTGGTTCACCCGACTCCCTCCGCGATCCGTATCAAATTTCGAGGAGTTGGCAAAGAAGTTTATTGAGCAGTTCAGGATACACACTACACGCCCGAAGGACGTGATGTCTCTGTCGAGTGTAATCCAAAATCCCGGAGAGTCGCTGAAGGAGTACTTACAAAGATTCCACGTTGCGGCAACTGAAGTCAGTAATCCCAACGACCACGCAATTCTAATGGCTGTGATGAGAGGTGTAGATCCGGATTCTGAATTCGAAGATTGGCTGGCAGGAAAACCTCCGACTACGCTAGAGCGTTTCTACTCCAAGGCGCACCAGTTCATAAGAAGAGAGGAAGCTAGGTGGGTACGACGAGACAAGGCACCGGGACCTGCCCAAGAGTCAATTAAGAGCAACATTGCTGTGAAGCAATCTGGAGACAATTCAGGAAAGGTCCAAGTCAACGTCCAGAATAAGCTTGTGCAGCCCAAAGAGTCCGGAGGAAGGAGTCAAGGAAAGAGGAAAGAAGCGGGAAAGTGGAAGTCGAGAATTCCAAGCTACAGCGAGTACACTCCGCTAAACGCTCCACTTGAGAACATTTACCTATCCACATGCAATACTTTTCAGTACAGAAAACCACGTCCGAAAGAATCAACTGAAGAACAGAAACGGACTGGGAAATATTGCCGCTTCCATGAAACCTATGGACACAACACGGAAGAATGCAGACACCTGCATGACGCTATCGAGAAATTGATCAGACAAAAGAAGTTGCAAGAATTTGTGAAGGACCCGCAGGAAGGAGGACAGGGAACGTCCGACCCAGGTCGTGCACCGGCTCCACGTCATCCAGAGGAGCCTGCCCGGACTGTTGGAAGATTGGTTATAAATACAATTATCGGCGGACCTCATCCCGCAGATAAGAACTGGCAAGAGATGGAACGATATGCGAGCTCCTTGAAGCATGCGGATTTCGAGTGCTGTTCGAACGTAGAGGACGGGGCCCCTGCTAAGCAGCAGCGCGTGATGACAGACGATATTGTGTTCAGAAACAGAGACGCTGATCAGATAGAGGCTCCGACCATCGATCCCATGGTCATATCTGCAACAATCGGACCAGCATATGTAAAAAGAATTTTGATTGATTGTGGAAGTTCAGTCAACATCATCTTCAAGAAGGCATATGATCAGATGAAGCTAGAGACAAAAGACTTGAAACCGTCCAAAGCTCGTATCCACGGTTTTAACGACGCTGCGACTGATGCAGTGGGATATGTCGAGTTACCAGTTGAACTGGGACAAGGTGAGCGTCGGAGGGTACGAATTCTACCCTTTATATTTTTGGATGTGGACTCTCCATATAATGTTTTCTTGGGTCGGCCGGCCCTGGCTGAATTTAGGGCGGCACTAGCCCCGTGGTGCTTGACTTTGAAGTTCCCAACTGACAAAGGAGTAGGCATTGTTCACGGAGACCAAGCAGCTGGTCGTTCTTGTTATGTGGCCGAGCTCCGTGAAGCCCACCGGAGGGAAAAAGGAAAGGGTACGGACAATCCTGTCCGCATCCTCAATGCGAATAATTGACAAGTAGTGCCCGAGCCCTGGCTCGGGCATAGTTCTCGGATCTACGGAGATATAGATCCGAGAGACGACGATGAGAAACCCAGGGAAGAGAAGGCGGCACCGGCTGAATTAACAATCGACATTTCAGTTAGCCGTGACGACCCTTCGCGAATACTGAAAATCGGATCACAGTTAAGCCCCGCAATGACAGAAGACCTTAGCGACTTCCTCCGAGCAAACCTCGATGTTTTTGCCTGGACGCATTCTGATATGTGTGGGATTTCTCCCGCCATCACAAGTCATAAGTTGAACATAGACCCGAAATACGTCCCAGTCAAGCAAAAGAGGAGAGGAATGGATCCAGAGAGATCCGCCGCTCTTGGAGAGGAGGTGGACAAACTCAAAGCAAATGGGTTCGTCCGCGACGCCCTCTACCCGGAGTGGGTTTCCAACCCTGTGCTAGTAAAAAAGGCAAATGGGAAATGGAGAACTTGCGTAGATTATTCCGACTTGAACAAAGCATGCCCTAAGGACAGGTCAGGTCGCGGGGGTCCAGGGGGCAGCGCCCACGGCGGGGTGCGGGGCAGCGCCCCGTCAAAACGGTACGACTTAGTGAAGACAAGCGACCTAAGTTTAAAAAGGTGGGCGACTTAACAAAGTGGCCGATAATAAATGATAACAACAAAAAGGGAATCAACCCGACTTGATTAGAGTTGGATATTCAAGCTAAAAAGGCAAATAGGCAAAACACAGCAGATTCAGACGTCTGAGATCAAGAATTCAGACGTCTGAATCTGGAAAATAAACTATTTTCCAGAACAGAATTCAGACGTCTGAATCCTAGACTTCAGACGTCTGAAATAGGCACTATTTAGCCTATTCCTTTTCTGGTCCAAAACGAACCAATTCAGACGTCTGGAATTTTGATTCAGACGTCTGAATGCTGGGAGAAGAAAATTCCCAGTATTCCATTCAGACGTCTGAACCATACGTTCAGACGGCTGAAACTGTTATTCAGGGCATTCCCTGAACCTAGGCCAAAAAATGGCCAAACGACATCGATAACGATCGGTCGAGCAACAACGACTAAGGAATTGCACAAGGATAAGTGTTAGGAATTCATACCTAACAATCGAAGATAATTATTGACTTAGATGTGAGATAAAAATCTCACCTTTGAACCCAAATCAATGAAGAAGAAGCTTGAAAGCAATGGCAAGGACGATCACTCTTCAATTCCAACACAACAAGCTTGAATCAAAGCTTTAAAGAAGGACATTCCCAAAGTTAGGTTTAGGAATAAACTGAAATTGAAGAGAGAATGTGTTGGAGAAGAAGGAGATGAAGCTTACCAATGGGTTCTCTTAGAATTTGGAGCTAGAACAAGAGTTTGCAAATGGAACTAGGGTTTTGTAATTTCTAATTCCTCTTCCTCTCCACCATTTTCAGTTTGCTTGAGGAAATGAAATGAAATGGGAGTGAATGGATGAAGAGTTAGAGAGGTAGGAGGTTAAGTGGGGTTATTGGGCTGAAACCCAACCCAAAGCCCTAAGTGAAAAGTGGCAAAATTCTCCTAACTCCAAACATATCGAAGCTTACACTCAAAAAGATCGCAAACGACATTTTGAACTCAATGGAGGTGGTCTCGAGTCCCAATTCGACTGTTTGCAAAAAGTAGCTTTTCGGACCAAAATCCGACGAACGATGAAATATTTAAATAAAATATTTAAATATAAAATCGACAAATATGCGGGTTGTTACAGGGATCGTTGGGGCATGGCGATTTTGTCGATCGAGATTGATTCTAGTTAGGTGCCGTGTTACTCGATTTTGAATCTCAGTCGAATTGATCGATCTGGGTGTTAGGGATGATCGACGATGATGTCGGTGACTTGTTGATTGGATCGGCGAGGGTCAGAGATGGTCGGAATACCTGTACACGTGCACGCGTGTATGTTCGATTTTTGAATGATTTTGAGTAATCGAGGAAGATGAAGTTCCTCGGGTCAGACTCGAAGTCGATGTGGGTTTGACTCGAAGAAAGAAAGAGGAAGTGGATGACTCGAAGAAGTACCCAGGGAAAATGATGTTAGGCTCGGGTCTGGTTTTCAAATTTTGGGAAAATAAAATTAACAGGTTTTGAGAATTTTTAAACTTAAAACAAAAAGAAGAAGAGAAAGCTCGGGAAAAGAATGAGGAAACTCGGGTTTAGTTCGAGTAATCCCTAGGATTTTCTCGGGTAAAATGATTATGTTTAAAGTGTTAAAAGATAACATGAATAAGTTTTATTAATTCACTTAAATCAATATTTTAGATAAAGGTGTTTATTTGAATATTAGTTTAATTAAGTTGATTTTTTTTTAAGTTGTTTAAAACTTAATTAATAAAGTGATTAAATTTAGAAGATTTAATGTGTTTTATCATTAACTAAACTTAAGAACTAAGTTAATTTTAGATTAATGATAATTTAATTCAAAGTTTATTTAATATGATTTTTAAGAAGTTAAGTAAGATAATTACTTTTTGAAAATAATTAAATGGAAGTAATTAAGGATAAATTACTTAAGTGTAATTTATTTAAATATGGAGTAATTGAGGTAATTAATTAAAGAATAATTAATTAATGGAAGAAATTAAAGGATCATTTATTAATTAATTAATTAATTAATAAATGAGATTGATTAAAATTAGTGTAAATGGTTGGGGTTATTTCATTAATTAAAGGCTAATTACTTAATGTAATTAAAAAGAAATTAATCAAGAATGATTAATAAAAAGGGGAGGTAAAGAATAATTACTTATTGTAATCAAGGAATAATAAATCAAGAAAGATTAATTAAGATAAATAATTAAGAAATGATTAATTAATTTATAATTAGTTAATGTTAAGTAAGATGGATTAAGGTAATCCAAGTAATTAAAGGTTAGTAATTAATTTAATTAGAGATTAATTAAATTAATTAAGAATGAATTAACTTGTTATGGATTGATTGAATGTTATTAGTGACCTTGGATTAGTTGATATATCTGATATGTGATTGTGATATGTGATGTTTTGGATGAATTGTGATAATGTAAGTTATCTATCTGTGATTGATTTGTTATATGATATCCTGAATTTAAATTAAATTGTTTAACTGAAAATCTTGGTTTTAAGGATGACATTTGACTCGAAGAGACAGGAGTCGGGTATCAGTAATACCCGAAACCACTTCGATTTGGAATCTTCTATAATTCTTTATAGATTGATATGTGAAACCAATAGGCTGGTTTGGGATAAAATGGACCATTTAAACTAAGTTGGATACTTAGATATTATTTTGTGAAAATAAGTGTTGACTATATAAGTTGTTTACTTATAGTAAAGTACGAGTTACCCCGGGTTTAAATAAGTTCTTTGGATTGAAATTTCATGTTAGATAAGTTTACTCACGCTGGTTTCCAGCCTAACCCGGGTGTTACTTTGATGTAATGCTCGGGTCAGACCGAGTATTACAGATTTCAGGTAAGGACGTTCTGGAGCTCAGGAGACGAGTTGGATGGCAGGAACGTATGGAGTATATTCCGCTGTGCTATTATAGTTGTCTGAGACATGTTAATTCTAACTGTCTAGTACATTTGTGAATGTTGTAACTCTGATGTATTAAAATGTAATTAACAAATACAGTTTTCTTTGTATAACTGATATTATTATTTGTTATTATATTTAATCCGCTGCGAATGTGAGATGTTGTGTTCTCTGTTCTTCTTTCTTCTTTCTGTTTCTTTCTTCTATCTCTTTCTTTTTCTTCTAACTATCTGGAATTTTCGGGTTCGAAAATTCCGGGTCGTTACAGTTGGTATCAGAGCTGAAGGTTAAGCGAGAACCTTGGCTCTGTTGGGATTACTTGTTAAGGATAGGGTCAATGGTACCCTAGAACAAGTTGAGTGTATATATATATATATATGAGAGCGTACTTGTTATTTTTATATATAAAGATTTTAAATGATTTTATATAAGAATATATTTTGATATATAAAATGATATCTCTTTCTAATAAATATTAAAGTAATTGGTTGTTAAAATATTATATTAAGTGGTAATAGAAATACAACCAAATTGAAATTGAAATAAGTTTGAAAAGGATCCAAACTGAATTAAAAAATTTGAATTTGTAGAAGTGTTATCAGAATAAAGATAATAATTGGTTTCTAGATATGATAATCTTGGTTATTATCATATATGGTTGATAATGAAATGTTGTAAATGATTAAGTAAAATGAAATGTCTTAGGGAAGTAAAACATTTAGGCAAGTAAGACTTGTAAATTCTAGTGGGTTTTAAATTGTGAAGTTTTAAATCCAGAAAACTTGAAATTATTTTTGAATTTAAAACCAGAAATGGTTTAAAAATTTAAATTATAACTTGGTGTGTAAAGAAAATGTATATATGAGGAATATACCTAATACCAATGATGATTTGAAATAAACACTTAGTGTTGAGTTTTAAATTGGAATGTGATGTGAAACCCAAAATAAAGTAAGTTTTTAAACTTAAAAAGGGAAAGACTATTAATCTGAAGTTTAAAATTTGAATGGGAATTCAAATTGTGAAAAGTTGACGGATTAAGTAAATTTAACTTGGAGGAAGTTAAATAAGTTTGAATAAATAACTTGAATTGGAAATTTCTAGATGAAATTTAAATTTAACTTGGGTAGTTAAATAGTTAATTTAAAGGGAGTTATGAGTGATCTCAAAATGGGTTTGAGATCTGGAAATTGAAAATGGATAATAAATTAGAATCTGAAGATTAAATTGTTTTTGAATTCTTATTTGAACTTTGTAATAAGTTAAGTAAAGATAATTTTAAAATGGAATTTTGAAATTTGAATTCAGAATTAAAAGGTTTAAAGATTTAATTTGTTAAAATTAAAAAATAAAGGTTGAATTAATTTAAAATTAAAGGAATTGTGATTTAAGGAATTAAACCAATATTTAAAAATTTTAACTCGAATTTATATAATTCGAGATAGTTTAAAATTGAGATTTAAACTGAATTAGTTCAAACTGAATTTGGTTTGAATAAATGGGAATTGTGATTTAAGATGAATAAGTTTAAAATTCAAATGGAAAATTTGAATTGAATTAATTTGAAAAAAAAAAAATTGAGGATTGAATGAGTTCAAAATTCAAATGGGAATCGGGATTAATTCATATAGAAATTGAAATGATTTGAAATTGAAATGGATTCAATTTGAAATTAGTTTGAATAAATTTGAAATTGTAATTAAAGTTGAATAGGTTTAAAATTCAAATGGAAATTGAAGTTATTTAAGTGGGAATTGAGTTAATTTAAATGGAGGTGGAAATTTAAATTGAATTGATGAGAATTGAACAGTTTGACTCTAGTTTATTTTTTCAAAATAAATTATTTTAATACAAATATATTTTTCCAAACTATGTACTGTACAATCTTTCTTTTTTAAACCCCAAACTATCTTATACTTGTTTTACAATTATTTTTGGAACTATTTAACAATTTTTCAACTGTTTTATAAACTAATTACTGTTTTTAACTACTTTATAACTAATTACTATTTTACAACTATTTTACGATTATTTAACTATTCTATGGATATTTTACAAACTAATAACTATTTTTCAACTACTTATCTATTTTTAAACCTTTTCAAGCTATTTTTAAAATTTAAATTGGTCAGAGTTCAAACTGTTTGTAATTGAAGTAATAACTCAATTGGAAATGGAAGCAATTGAGATTAAGTGAATGAAATTAAAGGAAATATGAATAGAAAAGGAAACTGATTTGGCTAATAACCAATAAAGATAAATACGTAGTATATACGTATATTATTCTATTCGCATAGTGATTTGATCCAGATTCGAGCACAGAATTTCGAGATAGTATTATCGATCCGAGTTGGGATTTTTCGCTCGATTTTCGACGGCGAACCTGGATAGGGATTGTTGATTGGTTCTGGATATTCTCTATCATAGTTGTGACTATGCAAGGAGAATGACGGTTTCTGATCAGGAAACCAGATCTGAGTCCGCACTAGGAAGCCGGGTGGACAATACTAGTTCGGAAGTGAAATTGTGTGATCGATTGAGCGATCAGATTGATATAGCGTACGGATGATATGTGTACATCGTACGGGTTTGAATGAAATTGGCATTTAAAATTTGAGGATAAGAAATTTGAAATGGTTTTCGAAAATGAAAGGTATATTATGTGAAATATAATGGAATTGGGTATTTCTTTGGTTGAAATTTACTTTATAGAGGTAAGTAAATGGTAAATAACTTTATAAAGAAATCAAACTTGAATATTTGATTTGACAATAAATAAAGTTATATTTTGTAATATGATAAACTTCCCTTATTGAATCTAGCCAGAATAAAAAGGGTTTTGAAATATTTGAAGTATAAAAGAGGTTTTATACAAGTTTGAAATGATCCAAAGATTTTCAAAGTTATATATATCTATATATATATATATAAAGGATCTTATGAGAATGATTTTGGAAAAGGTCTTGGGAACCTATGAATTTGGAAAAGGCTTTTGATTTTTGGGAAAATCAATTTTGGATTTTGGAAAGCCTAGTTTGAGAATTATCGATTTTGGTAATCGATTTTGTGTAAAGGAGATTTTGATAAATCATAAAGGGTATGATTTGAAGATACTATAAGTATATAGTATAAAATGTTTTGAGTATAGCTCTGGGGAAAAAGGCGCTCTCTTGAAATGAACTTCTCAGGAGTGCCACTGGGTGGTACTGCCTTGAACCCCAAGGGGGGATTCTAAAGTTGATCCTGTGAGGAGTCCGGACAAACTAGTTCCTGAGGATTATTTGTGTAGCGAAAGTCGAGGGGCTGGTGCCCACAGAGGCATTTGGGTTATGCTGTGACGACAGTTTAACTCGATGTCTCTGCGATCTACTGCAGACCATAGCGGAAGTCATGTGTGCCGCTGAGAGCCAACTGTCTACGTTTGATTTTATATCGGTAGACTGTGACACTATGGTAACATAGCGAAAGTCGTTTGTGCCGCTGAGAGCCAACAGTCTACGTTTGATTTTATATCGGTAGACTGCGACCTATGTGGGAGAAGTTTCATTATTTGGCAGCGAAATTCGGTGGCGCTGATGCCTACAGTTATATGGGTTTGTGCTGTGATAGCAACGTAAGGCCCGGGTATAACTGCGATCTGTAGCGGGTTCCATGGCGTAATCGAGGAGCGCGGAGACCTACAGTTATCTGTGGATTTTGCCGGGACGGCAACGTAACCATCGGGTTAACTGCGACCATGGATGGGGGTGATGATTTCCAGAGCATTCTCACCAAAGATATTTCCTCGATTTCAAAAAAATGTTTTCCATATTTTCAATAAAATTATTTTCCAAATATTTTCACTAGGTGTTGAAAACGGGTTTACCAAGTACTGATAGATTTTCAGTCTTACGCCTGATCAACGTATGACCGAATTTCTGTGAGAACGAAAATGGACTTGTTGAAACATCGAGTTATAAAAGTATTTTTATAAAAACTATTTTTGTAATATTATATAGATTTTGAAAGTGTTTTAAAAAAAAATGATCAAAGAATAATTTATCTGATTTTAAATTATTGAATAAAATTATGTCTTCGTTCCTTTTCGAGGACGAAAAGATTTTAAGGGGGGATGAATGTGATAACCCGGATTTCTGGACATCTGTAATTGATATAATATTGGGTAAATTAATAGAAATACTGAATTATAGATTGAACAAACGAATCTGATCAAATAAATATTTATATTTATAAGTTGAGCAAATTAAATATGTGTTATTATGAGCTGATTCTAAATTGAGTTTGAATTTGAATTTGAAATTCAAATTGATAAATATCTTAAAAATAAATTGGATTTTAAAAACTCTATATTTTAAAGTTAATAAGAATAATTTTCTAATATAATAATATATAGGTTTATATATATTGTATTGAAAGTTATGTTTTAAAATTTATATATGTAATGTAAGGTTGGTTTGTAAATATATAAGGTGAGATTTAATTAAAGATTTAAAAAAAAAATACTTTTTTTTTATACTTGGGAATAGATATAGTTAGTATATATGTAAATAAATAGAAAGTTTTGATATGTGAATATCTTTTAAAACTATAAGTATAAAATTTAAATATACACATTTTATAATTATATAAATATTACTTAAATACATGTATATAGCTTAAATAAATTATTAAAAAGGAAAATAATATTTATTACATTAATAAAACATTAGAAAATAACTTTTGTAAATATTAATAAAACATTTTAACACTTGTAAACTTTTAATGTATGTTAATGACACTTGTGAATCATGTGCATAGGTGTAAGATAATGGGAACATAGGATAGACAAATGTCCTTCTCTTTAATAATTAAATTTAAAATTTAATTGTAAAAGAAACAAAGAGTTTTATTTTCAGCAAATTTCTTTCTTCATTTTCAACCAAAACTGTAATACAAATCTGAAAGAAACAAAGATAAAAAAAAAATTGAAAGAAGATAAAATCTGGAAATTCAAAACAAAGAAAAGGAACAAAAGAAAATCAAAACCTGTTCAAGCAATAAATCAAAAGAAATTCAAAGCTTCAGTTTTAACCTGGAAATGCAATGCAAAGATCAGGCTTTAATTAAAATCTCGGATCAGTTTCCAATTCAAGATTGCATCACGAATCAAGTTACAAATCTAAATTCAAATAGCAGTTCAATGATCAACATTTCAAGTTCCAGTTCAAAAAGGGCAAAGTTCTGTTTCTCTGTTCTTCAACTAAAAGTGAGTAAACTATCTTGAACTTATATTATATTTTGATGTTTGGATAAATACTTGAAAGTATGTTTGTGAAAATGGTTTGTATAGATATAAAATAAGATTGCATGCCTATATATATGAATTTTGAGTATGCATGTCTGTATATATATGTTGAATTGTGTGCATGTCTGTGAACAAGCAAATATGCCTCTTTTTAAAGTTTTTACAGGCTTTAAGCAAGTTAAATTTTCAATTTCTCCTCACCTAATTTATTTTAGGCTTTGTTGTTCAAACAAAATGTGATTTAAATTATCAAGATCTCGATTTTAAAATTACTGTATGTATAATTAGTTTGAGTATTGGCTAGAAAATTAGAAATTACAGTAAAAGCCCAATGCATGTCAAAAAAATTCAAATGTTAAGATTTCGGGACTCATATACATCATCAGATTCGTATGTAAATACCATGAATTTTAATAACAAAATCAAAATTTTTAGTTTTGATTTGAGGTGTAATTTTGGGGTTGAACGGAAATCCTACTTTGGGCATTTTCTGGCGATGGGCAGGGTAATGGTTGTCGGGCTTGGGGCTGAAGGTAGCTGGAAGTCAGGGGATCCATGGAAAAATGTTCGAAGGATTTTTAGGTCGTTATGGTGATCGGACGATGGTGATTTAGGGCTTTTGAAAGCTGTTTGGTCGTCAATGTTTCTCGAATTCGTGTTTCGTCTTAGGTGGATCGGGAATGATCGGAGCATGGGGGATCGAAGCTTGGGTTCGTGACGCTGCTCTGGACGAGGCGGCGTGGATTCTGGTGGTCGGGATCGTTGGGGCATGGCGATTTTGTCGATCGAGATTGATTCTAGTTAGGTGCCGTGTTACTCGATTTTGAATCTCAGTCGAATTGATCGATCTGGGTGTTAGGGATGATCGACGATGATGTCGGTGACTTGTTGAGGGGATCGGCGAGGGTCAGAGATGGTCGGAATACCTGTACACGTGCACGCGTGTATGTTCGATTTTTGAATGATTTTGAGTAATCGAGGAAGATGAAGTTCCTCGGGTCAGACTCGAAGTCGATGTGGGTTTGACTCGAAGAAAGAAAGAGGAAGTGGATGACTCGAAGAAGTACCCAGGGAAAATGATGTTAGGCTCGGGTCTGGTTTTCAAATTTTGGGAAAATAAAATTAACAGGTTTTGAGAATTTTTAAACTTAAAACAAAAAGAAGAAAAAAAAAGAAGAAGAGAAAGCTCGGGAAAAGAATGAGGAAACTCGGGTTTAGTTCGAGTAATCCCTAGGATTTTCTCGGGTAAAATGATTATGTTTAAAGTGTTAAAAGATAACATGAATAAGTTTTATTAATTCACTTAAATCAATATTTTAGATAAAGGTGTTTATTTGAATATTAGTTTAATTAAGTTGATTTTTTTTTAAGTTGTTTAAAACTTAATTAATAAAGTGATTAAATTTAGAAGATTTAATGTGTTTTATCATTAACTAAACTTAAGAACTAAGTTAATTTTAGATTAATGATAATTTAATTCAAAGTTTATTTAATATGATTTTTAAGAAGTTAAGTAAGATAATTACTTTTTGAAAATAATTAAATGGAAGTAATTAAGGATAAATTACTTAAGTGTAATTTATTTAAATATGGAGTAATTGAGGTAATTAATTAAAGAATAATTAATTAATGGAAGAAATTAAAGGATCATTTATTAATTAATTAATTAATTAATAAATGAGATTGATTAAAATTAGTGTAAATGGTTGGGGTTATTTCGTTAATTAAAGGCTAATTACTTAATGTAATTAAAAAGAAATTAATCAAGAATGATTAATAAAAAGGGGAGGTAAAGAATAATTACTTATTGTAATCAAGGAATAATAAATCAAGAAAGATTAATTAAGATAAATAATTAAGAAATGATTAATTAATTTATAATTAGTTAATGTTAAGTAAGATGGATTAAGGTAATCCAAGTAATTAAAGGTTAGTAATTAATTTAATTAGAGATTAATTAAATTAATTAAGAATGAATTAACTTGTTATGGATTGATTGAATGTTATTAGTGACCTTGGATTAGTTGATATATCTGATATGTGATTGTGATATGTGATGTTTTGGATGAATTGTGATAATGTAAGTTATCTATCTGTGATTGATTTGTTATATGATATCCTGAATTTAAATTAAATTGTTTAACTGAAAATCTTGGTTTTAAGGATGACATTTGACTCGAAGAGACCGGAGTCGGGTATCAGTAATACCCGAAACCACTTCGATTTGGAATCTTCTATAATTCTTTATAGATTGATATGTGAAACCAATAGGCTGGTTTGGGATAAAATGGACCATTTAAACTAAGTTGGATACTTAGATATTATTTTGTGAAAATAAGTGTTGACTATATAAGTTGTTTACTTATAGTAAAGTACGAGTTACCCCGGGTTTAAATAAGTTCTTTGGATTGAAATTTCATGTTAGATAAGTTTACTCACGCTGGTTTCCAGCCTGACCCGGGTGTTACTTTGATGTAATGCTCGGGTCAGACCGAGTATTACAGATTTCAGGTAAGGACGTTCTGGAGCTCAGGAGACGAGTTGGATGGCAGGAACGTATGGAGTATATTCCGCTGTGCTATTATAGTTGTCTGAGACATGTTAATTCTAACTGTCTAGTACATTTGTGAATGTTGTAACTCTGATGTATTAAAATGTAATTAACAAATACAGTTTTCTTTGTATAACTGATATTATTATTTGTTATTATATTTAATCCGCTGCGAATGTGAGATGTTGTGTTCTCTGTTCTTCTTTCTTCTTTCTGTTTCTTTCTTCTATCTCTTTCTTTTTCTTCTAACTATCTGGAATTTTCGGGTTCGAAAATTCTGGGTCGTTACACAAATAAATACTATTCAATTACAAAAATGTGAAAAACATGATAATTCCACTCTTAGAGAATTGTTTGCTTCCTAAGTGTATTTGATTTCTCTTTCAAATCTCCTTCATTTGAAATATACAATAAAGCGACTTGTATATTGAAATTAAATCTAGAATCAGAAACCATAAAGGAATATAATTAGAAATCAAAAGAATTAAACATCTAACCCTCTTACTTAAAAACCCTAACTGATTCTGTAATCTAAAGAAGGAAAAGAAGAAGATGAGATATGATTTATATCGCTCCTAATTCTCTGTTAAATCTTCCCCTTTTTGACTATACAATAAATAGATTATGTATATATATAGATTAGCTTTCAGAAATCGAAAGGTAGAGAGAAAAAGAATTAATTTATATTAGAAATTAGAATCACTTACCATAAAGTTTACTATTTTTGAAACCCTAAGGGAAAAGACTTTGATAGAGCTTCGCCATTGCTTATAAAAGTTTATGTAGAAAAAGTAGGATTCTATGGGTCTATTTATAGAGGTAAGAAGGAACCAAAACTGTGGCATCAAAATCAAACAAGCCCCAACCGTTCAAAATGCAAAACCCTAGTCGCCACAGCCATTAACCGATCGACCGCTTAACACCCTATGGTCGACCGCTATAAGTTGACCATTCGATGGGTGTGGTCGACCGATGGATTTGTTTTTCGAACATTTTCTTAACCATGTTAATTTTTTTTAATTAATTATTTATTACTTTAGTTAATCCAATCAATCACACGTTAATGTTTAATCCTGCTCAACCCTTAAGCATCTTACGTTAACTTTTCAAATTCAATTATTCAAATTTTAAACTTTTAAATTCAAATTTTTAATTTTTAAATTCAAAAACTTCAAATGCCCATAACTTTTTCATTTTAACTCCAATTTCAACATATTATATATGGAAATTGATTAGAAAATCGCACGGACACAATGGTGTAACCCAATGGTCAAATTCCAACATTTACAAAATTTTCATTTTTAACCTTATTTTAGTCACTTAATTTCGTATTAAATTTTACGAGGTATTATAGTAGACCCTGTAGATCACCGTCGTGTTGGTGGGATAGGATTATTCTGGGCCAGACATGGTGAGAGAGACATCAGAGAAGGTGGATCTGATTCATAGGAGGATGAAGACTGCTCAGGATATGTAGATGTCATATGCTGATAGCTTTGCAGTTAAAGCGCTTAGCGTTTCTGTAGCGTTGGAGGTGCAAAAGGTTATAGCGGGGATAAAGTAGTGATATATCATAAAATAGCGGAGATGCAAAAATATTCATTAGGTATAAAACCAAATATTTAAATTAATTTATTCTCATTCTCGCATCCTTTGTGTAGGAAAAAGAAATATTGTTTAATCTTATGTAACAAAACCAAACAATATCATGATTTATGCTAACTAGATTTTGTGATTACAACATTATATTGAGCATTTCTGCCTTAAAATTAGGTCTTCACCCTAACTTTGTTAATTTGGTTTAAAAGAGAATTAATCAACTCATCCTTTTTCACCCTTTTTATATTAATGTTGTTAAAGCGGGTGGTAAATAACCTTGATTTAGCAGATGTAGTGCAAAATAGCAGAGCTTAAAGCAGATCTACTGTTTAATTGCGCAAAATTGAAATAGCATAGTGGTCGAACAGTGTTATGCGCCATAACAGGGATTTCGTGGGGCTTTAACTGCATTGGATGACATAAGGCGTACGGAGCTAGAGTTGTAATGGGAGACATGATATTTGTGAAGATTTCACCCCTTAGGCATGTGATGAGATTCGGTACATCAGGGAAGCTAACACGAAAATTTGTAGGACCTTTCTCGATATTGCCTAGAGTAAGGAAGTTAGCATATAGAGTTGAGTTTCTGGAGAATTTGGTGGGGTACATGATGTTTTTCATGTGCCGCACTTGCGAAAGTGCTTACACGATACAACTTCTATAGTCGAGCCGAGTCAGTTAGAGGAAGTGGAGGTTGAGCAAGAGTCATTTATTCATCATGCATCCTCTTGTATTTTAGAGCATAGTAAGAAGCGACTCTACAACAAGAAGATCAGACTTGTTAAAGTCCAATAGGGAGACGATCCAGCAAAGTGTACATGGGAGCCTAAGGAGAAGATTTGAGCTACCCACCTACGACTCTTTAATGGTACGTCTTAAAGTTTAAATTGTCACAAGTGTAAATTTCTTATTTATAGGACTTAAGTAGTATACCCTTTTAGGTAGAGACCTTTGAATAATAGGAATGGTTATAAATATGTCAACAAGGCATGTTATGGATGATGGATGTAAATGGATGTATATGGATGTATTATTCATATGGTACTCTTTTTCATGTTAGGACGGTACATCCTTTAGGTACACACATGCACACTTATATCTTGTTGCATGTTATTTCTTGATTCTTGGATGCTAGTGGATGTTAAGCATGCAGATGTTGCATAAGTTTGAGTGGTTGTGCATGCATATAGAATTACAGGTATATCATTTAGGATGTTACATACATTTAGATGCATAACATGAGCATTTTGCATAATAGGAGTTCGACTGAATCAGTAGACTGACTACTCTTTTGCATTAGCATAGGTTCTGTAATGAACTAGAATTTCAACCATTTGAATTTGGAATATTTAATTGACTTTAAATATTAAAAAGTTAATTTTATAAGTTAAACAACTTATATTTAAAATTCAACGATTTATTTGATAATTGAATTGTTAAATTGAACATTTGGAATTATTTAAAATCATTAAATCTTGAATTTGATGTGAATAAAAATGATTTTGAAAAGTTGGTTTAAATTCTATTGAAATAAGAATAAAGATAGTAAACTTGTAACATCCTGCCTTTTTGTACGCTTTAAGTAGACACGCATGCCGACTCAAACCATACAGAAGGGCGAATTGTTATTGGGGTGAATAAGAAAAAGCAGAGAAAGAAAAAAAAATAGAATCTCACAGCGGAATGACAAAATATAATAATCAAATAACAGTTCATGAAGTTGTTTACAAACATTTGATTATACTTATACAATACAGAATCAAAGTTACACTTATCAGAGATAAATACATAACATTACAGCAAAACAGTATGATGCAGTGGAATAATATGGTAAATAATAATAATACAATCTTCGTCTTCGTCCTCCGGAAATAAGGTCTTCAAATCCTGAAATGCTCAGGCTTACCCGAGCGAATTGAAAAGACAAAACACTCGAGTCAGAACTAAAAGATCTTATGTGAGTAAAATCAATGAGTAAATAAATATGAGTGTAAACGGCGTCGAAGATGTTTACAGGGTTTGACATCTCTTATCCAGTGTCTAACGCGAGTACAGTAACTTAAAAGATGTTCGGGATTCACATCTCCTAAGGATCCGTTAAACTATCTACTATGTAGTACAATACACTACTATAATAGTGTCTAAAGTAAAGTATACTATTTAAAAATAGCGTTAAGGCTTTACATTTTCCACCTTAACACATTTTTAGGTATGCCAATAGTCTATAAAGTACCGTAACTCCCCGTAAACTGGAGCCGCCAGAGGATACCACATAGGTACGACATAAAACAAACTCGTAGAAGGCGCGCTAGGGTAGATGACACGGCACAACTAGGCAATGCCAGGGTAGATATACCAATTACGCATCCGGACTGTTGGTAACGCATAGCCATAACTACCGCCCAACTTGAAACACACTCCCGAGTAAAAATCGAAGGGTGGCCACCAAATAAATCAAAAGTCAGAATATAGTATCGATGGAATGTGTCCGATCGGAGAGGCTACCTCACTTGGCCCGGAATCGCTCCTGTTTTAGCCACCTTATGCTAACTCACGGGAGTTAGGTCCACGTAAATATACCTTTAGGATCGTCACCACCATCCTACTTCATTCTGGAATCTCCACCGCGTACACAGTTGTCAAAGTGGTTTTCGATATTGGGAGAGTATGACAACATCCGATCCCTGTCTCCTTAACAACCAATCGCTTATTACACACCGAATGGTTCTTTTACATTTCCAAAATCGTTTCATAATTGATATCAAAATTTCATATTCAATTCAAACCATATCACTTTCGAAATCATTACTTACTTTCGAAATCATATTCACTTTTGAAATCATATCACATTTGAAATCATAGTTCGATAATTATATTTCCTTTCAAAGTCAAATTCACACTTTATATCAAAATATCGTATTCTCAAAACTATACCACTTTCAAATCATATCGTTTCCAAAAATCATAATTTCTTCCCAAAATCATATTTCCAAAACAGGTTAAATCCTTACTTCAAAATCATCATTTCAATTTATTATAACATTCAAAATTCCAACTTAGGTTATAACGTCATTTGGCCTTATTTTCTTTTTAAAACAATGAATTGAATTTAAACACTTTCACTTTACTTGGTTTGGAAATTTAGAAATGGTTTAAATAATTATAAGAGGAAATTATTGTCAAGGACAAAAAATTTCAGCATTTTTGCCTCAAGGACAGACCTTCAATATTTTATCCTGAAGGACAACTTTCTTTAGGTATCAGTTTTTAATAATTGATAGTATCAGTTTGTAGTTATCGGTAGCAGTTTTTAGGTATCAGTTTTTAGCTTGGTAGCAGTTTTGTTGTCCTTATGAATAATTTTGGAAAATATTTGTCCTTATGAATAATTTTTAGAAGAATGTTTGTCCTTACGGTAAAAATATTGAGGTAGTGTCCTTGAGGCAAAAAATATACAAATCTTTGTCCTTTAAATTAATTCCCCCTAATTATAAATGGTTAAAATACTCCAAAATAGTTTTAATTCTAGGTAAAGTACCTTTAAATTGATTGAAGATAGTTAAATCGATTTAATTTAGATTAAATATAATTAAAAATAGATTAAATAGCTTTAAAATAGATTAATTAGATTTAAAATAAATTAAAATGGTTTAATTAGTTTAAAATAAATTAAATTGGTTTAAAATAGATCAAAATAATTTATATAGTTAATATTAGTTAAATAGTTTAATAAATTTGAAAATCTTAATAATTAGAAAATTTAAATAATATATTTTAAAAAGTTTACTTAAAATATGAGTTTGAAATTAATATCATTTAAACTATTCATTTCAACATATTTGGACCATTTCAAATTTACAAATCGACAAACCAAATTTCAATAAACTATCGAATTTCATATCGTTTCAATTCATGTTCAAATATCAAATACGGATTACTCCAATTTCAAAATATTTCAAAGTTATTTTCAAACAAATTCAATAACTCAATTTGGATATAATTTCATTTATACGTAAAAGTTTAACTTTAAACTTCCGATTTACTTCCTTAAAGAAATTCCTTTTTAAACTAATTCGCATTTCAACACAAACTTGATTTTTCAATAATACTTCAATTTACATAAATCAAAATTTATTTCAAAACATCAATTGATTAAATTCAAAAAATTAAGGATTTTAAAATCATTTAATTTAACAAATCCGGTGTTCGTATATAATTTTCTACCCTAGGGTCAACTGATACGGATATTTATCATTTCAATCCGCAATTTAAAATTTTATATTTACGGATATATATCATTTCAATCCACAATCCCGAAAATATTAAAATCCATAAAATCGCTCGAGTCTATCATTTCAACCTATAACGATTTTTCCTTAATCTATTGATCATTCGGATATGTATCATTTCAACCCATAGTGAACTTGCAGTTTATAATGATATAAAATAAAACATCCATTCATCCAATATTAATAATCAACATCCATTACAAACATCATCCAGAACAATCAATAAATATCAATATAGAATTGCTAATCAATAACAGGTATTTAACTGGCAATTTATATTCAGTAATAAATTAAATAACGATTTAATTCAAATTAACTGAGATGATGATTTAAAATATACCAAACGGTCATAAATAAATTTCTAATCACATCATAAATTTAATTTAACAAACATAAGAAATTTTAGAAGTTGTGAGTGGGTTTAAACACTCGCCTTTGAATTTAAATTGAATTTAAATCCAATTTAAACCCAAAATTTGAACAGTCTCAGAATTTGTCCAAACCAACGTCCGAATTTCCGGAATTTGAATACGATCCTAACGGAACAAACCGCGCGTGAATTGGACCTCTTATGCGAAAGTTATGTAGATTAGAATGATTGAATTTCAAAACAAATAAAAATAAAAGGATAAAACAAACGGCCACAGACTCACCGACACATCACCTTCCTTCTTTCACGTGTTCACAGGCCTAACCGAACGCGAGAGAACCCTAGCTTCTTCATTTCCAGCCGCCGCTACGTTGATCGACCACACCCCCGAGCCTCGCCGATCTCGCTGGACCATCCCCTTACCCTACGATGACCGGACGATGAGCTCGAGCTCGAGATTCCACCGACCGCCGCCAAAAATAATTAACCCTAACGAATAAATTCAGGCGATCTAACCGCCACCAGGCCACGCGAATAGTACCGATGCATTACGCTCGACGCTCTCTTCAAAACCATACCAACAATTTGTTGATCGATCGTCGTTCATCACGCCGCGATGAACGGCCGAAACTAATTTGTCTAATTCTGGCTGCAGCGAAACCCAAATAAAAAACAAGCTGTAGATTTGACCTGCGCTCGTTGAGAGCTTCAAAATGATATATAATTTGATAGTGTTTGAGGAGTTTGAATTTTGGATTTGAATTTGATTTGAAATTTGCAATTGGGAATTAGGGTTTTGTCTGCTATTGGAATGAGGAGTTGAGAAGGAGATGTACGTATAGACAAATGAAAATAAGGAGTGGCTAGGGTTTATAACAAGGTATTTATAGGCAAGGCTGAAACGGAAAGAATGGACCAGATTGATTTGGATTAAAAATTGAACGATAAACGACCCGAAAAGCTCGTTCTGACTCCGGAACGAAAATGGGTATCCTATATATCGAAATGAATGCTTTTGATGATTTCAAATTCAATGGAAGAGGTTTCAAGTCCTAATTCTATAGTATGAAGAAGTTATGGTAAAATCAATTTATTTCAAATTGATTTCAATTGATTTCAAGGCGTTTCGAGCCCGTACGATCAAACGACAAGTCCGATCATTACGAAACTTGAAATCCTATAATAATTTACTGTTACGGATCCGATGAAACTAGTTTCGTCGAAATCCAAGTCGGTGGCCAAAATGGCTATTTTCGCCTTAATTAATTAAATTAATATTAAATTAATTAAATCACATTTTCAGTTTAAATTTTTAATAATTTACAACTTCTATCATTTTTGATTTCTTAATCACTTACAATAATTTAAACAAATTTAGATGTCAATTTAAAGTTGATTAATCCATCAATTCCAGTGTTTAATTTCAATTACATTAAATTCAGAAATTATAAATTAAATTTTCAATAATTCCATTTAATTGACCTTTCGTCCTATTATTCAATCCATTATTATCAAATGGGTGAAGTTAACATTGGTTCATGATTTATTACATTAATATTCTCAAATTTCATCTAAATTTCCATTAACGTAATATATAGGTAATTAATTTCATTTGATTTCAATTAATCCAATTATTAAAATTTAAATTCCAATAAATTAATAAATCTTGATTTCCATTCTTTTATTACATCACTTATTACTTTATGAAGTAAACTAACATTTCCATTCATCTTATTACATTCATATTTTGCAATTATTGTCTTAATCTCATTAATGTAACACTAAATTTCATTTTAATTACAATTGATTTCAAATTAAAGTTTAATAGCCTAAATAAATTGGTAACATATAATAATGGTCACTATTGACCAAAAATCACATTTATAGGTTTATAGTTTACAAACACATGTTACAGTGACTCATATAATATTGATTTTATTCAACTACCATTAATTTTGTGATATTTCATTGATCAATTCAATACTTACATTTGTTTCGTATATTTCATTTATAACCAAGTATAACATTTACATTATTTCATTCATTGGAATTACATTCAAGTTATTGATAATTAGTTTTTATTACCATTGTTACATTTCATTTTAGTATTCATTCCCTTATTAAATTACAATGTATTTTATTTCTTCCAATATTAAATAACAAGATTCATTAAATTAACAAATTAAATTATCAAAAATTTACGGGTTGTTATAAAACTTTTGAATTTAAAAGTGAATAAGGTGATTTAATAATAATTAACGTGTGAAAATAGCCTTCCGGGGCACTGTCTCATAATTGGACGAAACTAGTGTCATTGGATCTGTAATAGTGAATTATTATACACCGTCGAATTTCATGGCGATCAGACGTATCGTTTGGTCGTGCTAGTTCGAAACAGGTAGAAATTAATTAAAGGAATTTAATTTAATAGAATTAGATTTTAAAAAGTTAACTTCTGTTTATGATGAAATTGAATCCTGATAATAGTTCCATTGTGTTCGGAATAGAGGTATCACATACAAAACTCCAAGCAGCACGCCTCGCTTGGAGTTCGAAAATTTAAAGTGTGAATAGTGCTTTGAAATTTTCTGTATAAGGACCTCAACATTTTCATTTTTGCAAAACCCTAACCCTAACCCTAAGTAAACTTCAGTCGCCATTATTAGAGAATTGATCAACGGTCCACGTTCATCACATCAATCAAGGCTATATCGGCCAAACGTTCAACATGAAACTTGTAGAGCTCGACACTGTAAACTCATCCACGCAAGCCGATCGACGATCGATGGTCCATGGTGATGGCTAGGGAAGCATGAATGGCATCAGTTGGATTGCGATTTTCCAACAAATAGCGGCGAATTAGGAGGGCAGAGCGGCAACGTTAGCAGGCGTAAGTGCGGCAGCTCCAAGTGGACCAAGGCAGTGGCGAACGAAGGAAATCATAGTCAAAGAGTGTGTTTGCCTGGTTTGTATACGAGAGGGATGGAGGGAAAGGTAAAATTAAGTTTTAAATGTAATTAAATTAAGTTAATTAAAATTTAAATAATCTCAACGTTTATTAATTCATATCTAATTCATACGAGGTCCAAATTGAATGCAACAACTTGCTTTGCGATCGTATCACCGAATACTATGATATAGAGTTAGATTGGATGGACTTAGATCTTGTAAAAATTTGGGTTAATATTTAATGCTTGTTCAATTTTAATTCAAACCGGAGCATTTTGGCGATAACTGGAATCAAAGTGAGTTAATTCACCTCTCTAGCCTACTTATATTTTTATATAAGTGTGGATAATTTTATTGCTGATTGTTTGTTGACTGTTTGGATGATTTACTATTTTATTTGTTAGTTTGGATATATTCCTGCCCCTAGAGTGGATGAGACCCTATTACGTTCCCGTGTAAGAGCGAATGACCCTTTGTATACGATCCTGCCTCGAAGCTATTCATTTATATTATTTGATTATATACTATATATGGTGCAAGGGGAAGGTCGGAGGGATCCAGTTGGATTCATTACACTGTTGATTTTACTTTTCATATATTTTGATATATGATGTGTTGGATGCCGTATTTGATGACATGGATGATTTTCCCTCTTTAGTGCTATAGTAGCACTAGGCTATATTTTTAGTATTTTGAAATACTATAAAGTGAAGATTTAGTTTTTAAAAGGATTTTAAGTGATTTCAAAATTTTATATATTTTAATAATTATTCTTGAATTACTAAAAGAAGGAATTTATTTTAAAATAAAAGGTGTGATTTTTGGATATTATAAATTAGTAATTTTATAAAATATTTAAATAGAGATTTTTAAACTGTAAAATAAAGATTTTTAAAATCTTAAAAATCATTCCGTCTTTTATAATAAAGGAGTATGGTTTCGAAAAGAAGATAGAAATATTTTGGTATAAATATTTATTAACCGTTTTATATATAGTGATATACACACACAAAGACATATATTAAGATTTATTTATAAATGTGGAAATTTATAAATGTAATAACGTATAAAAGTGACTTTTTACAAATAAAAAAGGATTTGTAAAATCATATTTTATTAATAAAAGGATAGATTTATAAACGGTGTTTATAAATAAAAGGGAAACTTTTATCATTGGATAAATTGGAGAGATAAATCATAATTGTGGATTTATAAAAATATGTGGAATGGTATTTTAGAAAAAATAGTTGATTCAATTTTCGAAATTGAAAGTGAGGATAAATTTGGAGATGTTAAACGATACTTTATAAATAGAAGGGAATTTATAAAAGAAATTCATAAATATGGAAGCAACGTTAAAAACAGATTGTAATTGATGTTTTAAATAGGATTTATGAATAAGTGAGATTTATAAGAGAATAGAGTTATGAATGAGGTTTATAAATAAAGGCATTTTATAAAAAGGAAGTTTTATAAAATAGAAAGAGATTTACAAATAAAAATTATATATATAGAAATGATTGTGTTGAAATTTAAATATGGACTTTAATCAAGGACATATATTTACGTTTTTAAAAGTTAAAATAATCTTTTAAAGGAATGTTTTGAAAGTGATATTTTCAAATGGAGTTTAATGGTTTTAAAAGTAGTTTAAAATGTGTTAAGTGGTAGGAAGGCATGGATTTCAACAATTTGTTGTAATAAATGTTTTCGAGAAAGTGAGGAAGACATAGACTATAACACTGTTGTTATAGTAGATGATTTCCAGAAGAAAATCTTTTATAGTATACAAGATTTATATTTATATCCTATTTTGATGTTAAGTTTTCGAGGTGTGTAACTTACATCCATTTTGAAGTTAAGAATGTCATTCATTCAAGGTCTGAGAGGTAACGGTGCCTCAACTTGATTGGCTTCTTTGTTAACTAATAAATATTTTACACAACGTTCATTTTGACCCAATAACGTGTGGTTTGGGAAAATAGAAGTTTTCCTCAAAAGTTGTAAATATGCTTATTACGGATTAAGTATATAGGGGCATCGTCTAAATGTTTAAAATGATATGGTTTGTGAATATACTTATACAATTGAGATAAATATATGGAATTTTTTTTCGAATATAGAAAGATTAAAGGTGGTTTTGAGAATATATGTTCGTAAAGATATTTCGAGATAAATATTTGGAAAGTGTTAATTAATGAAAAGATTAATTAAAGAGGCTTAGTGTCGGTTGGTGCTTAACCAGTGTTGCTTCCTCTAGAAATTTGATCTCTGGCTGGATTGTTTGTTTATTTGATAGTTATATAACCGACTATCAAGTGTTGGCCAGTTTATAAACTAACGTTGTCAGTTCGGAGAGATCGGGATCAGATATGTTATCCAAAAACCACTTTGAACCATCATATGTGTTTCGAATTGGAATATCTTGAAGATAATAAAAATGGAGCTTTTGAAGTGGAAGGGCTACTTGCTACTAATCCCGAGGGTGATTTCCAAATGGATGTAGTAGAAGTGGTGCCTTCGGTTTCGTTCAGTCCCAGAAAGAACTTGTATGGATGAATGTTGGCATTGCATTGTTGCTTGGAGGGTAGTGTTAGCATTCCAAGTGGGGAGTTCTATATAAAAGGTAAAACGTAGCCTTAAGCCTACCAACTAGGAATGACTAAAACAGGGGAGATGGAGCAGGGCTAGAGAGTCGCTCTCAATTACGGTATGATCATCCCTATCTAGAGTCGATATTATCTCACATTTGTTTGCTTCGATGCCCATTAACCAACAAGTAATCATATTTGATACTACTAGTCAAGTGGTAAGTCGGTTCTGTGTTGGTAGGGGATCCCGACGAGGCCATCAGTGTTATATTATCTAGAGATGCACCGTAACGGGCGGTAGCCCAGTAGCATAGTCATTGTATGGATTTCATTCTCCAATATGAGCCTTTACAGTTTTAGTTGTATACCTATTATGCTGGAATTTAATAATGTAACAATTTTGGCTATGATTAGTAAGTATTTGTATCATGACACTTATAATATAAGAGAATTTCATATGAAATGGTTTGGTTATCGTAAGGTAAAAATTCATCTGTGTTTATATGCCACGTGGTCTTACGAGATACTTTTGATTTCAAAGGGTTTTTATAACTTTAAATTCAAGTTGGGTGTTCTCTCATGCTAGTTTACTAGACTGACTCGGGTGTTATTTTATTATAATGTCCGGGTCAGACCGAGCATATTAACAGATTGTTTTGGATGCATTGGAGCCTAGGAGACGAGTTGGAGGTCTTTAAGTCATATTTACGTATATGTTTATTTTTCCACTGCATCGTTGTCGAAATTATCAATATTTGTGAGGACAGGTTGTTATAACTATCCAGGCTGATGATTGGTTATTTGTATACTCGGATTTGATGTATATATATAATAGTTTCTCTTTGTAAAGATCATTGATATTATATTATATATTGTTCTGCTATGATTGTGAGATTCTATGTTGTTTCGGTTCCTTTTTCTCTTCTTCTTCTCTTCTCTTCTTCTTTCTTTTTTTTCCTTAACTATATGTCTTTCTGTTCAATTTGGATTGGACAACGTGGTTTATTGTCAGCATGAATTGTGCGGATTTGGAGGTTGATACAGGTTCACGTGCATTCCATGTTGCATAAGTATATATTGCATTAGAAAATTTTAAAGGACAATGATTGATCGTGGATGATGGATGAGTAAATGTTGTAGTTATTAATTGTTGTGTGTAAGTTACATTTATTCATCCTTGGAGACTTCAAGGACGAAATCCTTTTAGAGGGGAGAATGTAACACCCCAAACATTTAGCAGAATCTAATAACAAATTTTAATTAAATTAAAATAAGGACTTAAAAAAATTTCCATAGACTTCTGAATTTGACTATAAAACTTGCACCATTGCATTCATAGCAATTTTCTAGACAATTTTAAATAACTTGTTATAATGCGAGTTAGTATGAAAGAGAGTTATGGGCGTCAGAACGAGTTTAGAATTTAAAACTTAAAAATTAAAAATAAATAAGCTTAAGGTCAACCTGAGAAGACCCTAGGTCGACCCCAGCATAGGGGCGGTCGACCCAATACGGGGTTAAATCAGATGAGTAGCAACCTGTAGTGATGCATTTCGAAAGCAGAGATTAGTTGCTTACAAATGAAGGTTGTGATAATTGGACCGATTTTCCCTAAGCTAATCTAATGGCCTAAACCTAACTCTAACTCTATAAATACAACATTAATGAAACCCTAATTCTCTTGATAAAACTTCATATTAACGACACTCTGTCAAATTTTCTCCGAACCCTAATTTTCTAAAACCCTAAAATTAAACCCTAATTAACCTTAGGGGCTAGAGCAAACAATAAAGGGGGACCAAGATGATCTAGGGAAGGAGCTATTGATTTGGGGACCAAATTCTCAAGTTCAAGCATTAGGAAGAGCTTAGGCTTGAAGTAAGTGGGTACAAATTTAGTAATTTGATTAGTGTAATTAAATTTAAATTATTCTAATTGGCTGGGATATTTGAACTCTTGAATCTAATATATTGAATTCAATTTGAATATGCTTGAAACCTAGAAATCAAATTATAGTAAATTGATAATGTAATTATTTATTAAAATACCCGTTTCAACATAAAATTGCAAACCCTAATCTAATTTGTAATTTGAGAATTTAACCGGTTGTTAGTAAAATTGGGGTTAACTGAATATGCTAGGCATCACTAATCAACTGCGTAATGAATCGACATCAGATAAGAATTAAAACTCCAATTTTTACTCGCTACCAGTCGACATGAGATTTCCAATGATCGACCGATAACGGACGACCTTGAGCCACCTAGGGTCGACCGATCAGAACAGAAGTTGTGTGACCTGAACCTCGGCCTAAGGCCCAAATTTAATAATAAAATTCATATAATTCAGTTGGAAATAATATGAACTGTTTATTTAACTAATTAGGGCTAAGTATTTCGCAATGTTTGATATTGGTATGGGCAAATATATATTTCGCAATAGCTAATTTGGTATAGGCGATGTATATCGTATAAATGGAGTTGATTAGAGCAATTTATTTCACATAGGCTTAGGGGTGTTCTATACAAGTGAGCGCAACACTATTAGAGACATTTTCTAAGAGAGTTCGGTACTAACGGGTGATCCAAATATGCTTGTTTTTGGCGCAACGTGATATGGGTGGACGTCGATGCAATACAACTAGCGGCTATAGGTATCGATTAAATTTGAGTCTGGTACTAACTGGAGTTCCTACTAGATGAACCTTAATGCAACACAATAACAAGCATTTTGGTCGATCGTTAGTGTAGGGTTCGGTCAATAGGTTCAACCCATTGTGTTAGATAAGAATTCTTAGGTGTTGACCTTAGAAGTTCACGGACATTTGATATACATCCTATATCACTTATAGCGATTTATAGTTAATTGAACGTAATCATCACTTATTAAACTTGTTATCATTCACCATACTTTTGTCTGACTCGTTCCTTTCCATCTTTTTCCCCACCACAGGTGGACAAGGCAGTAGGTGATTTTCCTGTGTTGGATACTTGGAGAGAGACGTGATTTTCTTGGAGGCTGCTTTTACCACATCTTCTCTTCATGTATCATTTTATCATATTAGTATAGTTATTTTCTTGTATCAGACTTTGAGGGATATTTTGCTATGCACTCCGATTTGGATCATGTACTGATATTTTTCTGAGACAATGATTTGTTCCGACACTGATATTTTCTTTGATATTTACATGTCTTATTTCTTCCATTGTGATACATATTTGATAGTTATTTTATCTTAAATTATATCTATTTATCTTAATCTTTGAGATATTTAAGTTATAAAACCCGACGATCCATATTTCTCGACATGATACATTTATAGCGTGTTAGGAGGTGTAGGTGGTCACAATCTAGGTTTGTTATTTACTTATAGTTTTAGTAATATTTTAGTACCTTTAATATTCTTTCTTATAGATACATGGTTCCTCTACATTTTGTTTGAAAATCAGGCTATTTGATATTTCTATCAAAATACTTATTCAACTTTGATGCTTATCGAATAATACTTTTGCATTAGTTCTTGGATGTTGGATCATATTTAAAACTTACAAAATTTGTAATGCTACCACTTACTTCAAGACACTTTGCTTGTAATATGCAAATAGAGTATTCTATATTAGAATTTATGTTTTAACTTATATGTGCCAAAACTCAAAATCATGCCTAGCGATAATTTTTTGAGTAAAATGCGAATGCACTAAAGTATGTTGAATGACATGTCCATTACGTCTATTTAAACAACTGAAATTTACAATGTTATTCTTATTGATGTTTCTTACCATATTCCAATTGCGTTTATCTGCTTTTCAAACACACATCTGTGGTAGATGGATCATATCCCTTTGGATACAACTATCAAAATAATATTTTGATAGTGAACTTGGAATCCATTTCAGATTTGTGCATCATGCCTATAGCAGAGTCAATACTCTTTATAGCTTATTGACAACTAATGAAATTCTTTTTTCGACATTGATGTGAAACTCATAGTTTTTCTTCAATATGTAAGATTTCTTGTTAGACATTCTAATGTGTTGAGCCCAAATTAGGCTTGGCTAATTTCATTTCATCTTATGTAATCAGCTTTATCTATGGATCGTATCCAAAACCATTTTACTATCAATAATTTCTGAAAGTAATTCCTTCATCATGAAGTTGGTGTTTCTTGAAACAATAATTATTTCTCAGTACGATGAAACATGTATTTATAAACATTTTATTAAATGCCTTTGTATATATAATTAACTTAGTTTTAGTTTACGAAACTTATTTTCATAACATAAATTCGTCAATCAATATTAATCCATCCTAAAATCCTTTAGGTAGCCCATATAAGATACCTCGTGAACAAGTATTACATGCAGCCTCTCAACTCACACAACACGTCAAATACCTAACCTAGGATATGTAGAATTTTATTATAAACTCTTATCTAGTATGAGCTCATAAACTATGTTTTAGACGAAATTAATTTTAATGCAACAACCCGCCCTTTCGATCCTCGAATGTCGACACAAATACATCCACGATATGCATGTGCTAGGCATCCAAGTGTTGGAAGGACTAATTATTAGAGTGAAAGAAAAAAGAAAAAAATAGAACAAGGAAGAAGAGAACACATAATCAAAATCTCACAGCGGAACGATAATATATAATATTAGAGTAACAATACAAAGGTTTACTCTAATACATAAATTTCGAAGTTATCAAAATATAAGTGCTATCATCAGCCTGGACAGTTATAACAATCGGTTCTCACAAATGCTGATACATCAAATAGTAATGCAATGGAAATAGGAATGCTACGGTAGGTGAAACATCCCGCTCGTCTTCTCGAGCTCTAATGAACATCAATGAAAAACCTGCCTTTCTCAGTCTACTCGATAGATTACACAAGGAATTTACAAAAAACAAAAAATTAAGCGTCAGACATAAATCTAGTATGAGAAACTCAACAAATATGTGTCCAGCATATAACAGTACTTTTAAGACCGCATAGAATGCCATAACGGTTATCCACTCAAAGGAACCACCATCTAATAGGTACATATGGTAATATAATATATAATGTCTAGGGTGTAGAATATAAATATTATAACGTAGTTCGAATGGTTACATTGGTTACATTCAACGGCATATTAGGAGTACAATCAAATATGATAAGGAACGTTCGCTTATTTGATTTTCCATGGAGATCTCCTAGGAGAAGCCAATCCAAACTCCATGCAGAAGGTTCAAAAGTTACCTTCCGAGTGTCGTATATCTCTAGATAAAATATACCGTAATGAAATCAAAAAGGCCCATGCCCGAACATAAACATGAATAACATGAACCAAATTCCATCAACTCCCGATACCAACATATCGGTAAGCATACTCTAAATATGGAGTTAACAATATCCTATCGTCGGTTAGCCAAACCCCAGATTGTGCAGGCTACTATGTCTTTATCCATTTTCGATGTCGAATTACATTCGACGTCTTTCACATTCGACGTCTTTCACATTAGTCTTCGTCACTTGAACAGAACACGAATTCCTAGTTGGATCCCTACATCTTGAATAGATCACAAAACCACATACGAATTCTCATATCTCAATAGATCTTGGAATAACACATGGATTTCCACATCCTAAATAGAACATGAACAACTACATCATGAATCTCCATATAGATTCCCGCATCTAGAACTAATCCAATTCAAAGAGATAGAACACATATCTCAGCCTTAAACTGGTTTTCAGTAAGTAAAACACATACAGATCCTGGTCTCTCCAAGACTAAATCAACGAATTTGGTCATTCAATGATAATGAGAGCAACCACATATGGAAACCAAGTCTCGTATACTTATCACATTTCCGATATTCTCCTCTCACACTATTCCTCTATCAAGAGTGAAGCCGCTAGGTTAGCTTTATTGTTCATATCCACACACCAACATCAGTCTTAATTCCAACAGATAGACAAGCCTACTTCATCGGCTTTTAGTGCCAAGTATACAACTAAATGTTTTCCATAAACGAGTAAACATACGAAACACGATCAAGTCATATTAACAACTTCTAATCCCCTTTTTTAATTAATCTTTTATTAATTAAAACCTCCTTTATTAGTAAAACTTCTTTTACTCAATAAAACATCATTTATGAATTTCTACTATTCATTTGTACTTTTTCAATACTTCAAAAAGTATTCATATACTTATCTCAAACAGTATAAGTATATTCACAACTTGTTAACAAGATTTCTTACTTATAAACTTTTACTTGAAAATATCAATTTTAAGGATTTAAGTACTTTTACAAATCCATTCAAATAGGTTTAAGACTAATGTTACTCAAACATTGTCACTACAAACCCAAAACTATTTTGCTTTTGCTTACCTTTAAATCATTCATTTAGAGATCTATTTACATCCCTAAGTATAATCGAAAAGGGTTAAAGACGAATGTGATTAATACATTGTCACAACAAATCCAAAACCATTTCCCTTGTGCTTGTCTTTAAAATATTCTTATGAAGATCTATTTACATACTTAAGTTTAATCGAAAAAGGTTAAATACGAATGCGATTAACACACTGTCACAACAAACCCAAATCATTTTCCTACTTGGTACTGTCTTTAGAAACCTTTATTTTAAAGATCTAAGTTCGTATTCAATTAAGATTGATAATCGACTGATGGATTATCTAGCCAAAAACATTGCTTATACAAATCATTGTTCGTATACTTAACTCATTTCTGACATTCCCGACTTAATATTTCCTTGTTCAAGAGAGAAGCCTGGTAGGTTAGAGCTCTATTGCTCCATCCCCACTCGACATCAATATTTAACTCTCAGAAATAGATAAACCTACTTCGTTGGCTTTTAGCGTTAAGCAAAGTTAATTGCCTTTTTAAACAAGCAAGTAAACAACAAGATTAACACATTTTCGACATTTCAAATTATATTGTTCCTCATTCAAGAGTGAAGCCATGTAAGTTTAGGCATAGGTTGCTTCAAGCCTTGCCTAGATACCTCATACTTGAATCTCACAAACAGACAATTTTACTCGTCGGCTTTTAGTGTTAAGCCTGATCAATCACCTTTGTCAAAACTTATATGTAAAATAGTACTTTAGAAATATTTGTGAATATGTTTTAAATATCTATGTAAAATATTACTTGAAAATAACTAATTTCGAAGTTTGATTAAAAACATGTTTTACATTTTACGGTACTGTACTTTCAAAATTCATAAATAATAATTAAAACTATATTTAAAATTCTATTCTTTTTTCCATACTCAAATAATTTTATAAGAACTTATATAAAAAGATTTTGTAAATAAAAGAATTTAGAACTATTTAAATCACGAAAAATAAGCTAAAATGCCGCATTTTAAACACTTAAAACAATAAGCGACTTACTACAGCATTTGTAAATGCCGTTAAAAGTCCCTATTAAAACAACATTGAAAAGCACAATATTTGCGACTAGTTTTAGCTGATTAAACAAATTTTTTAAGACTTGAAATATTTATAGTAAGTACTAATCTTAGGGTAATTAAAAACCATGGATATAAATCCCTAAAAATATTTATCCATTTATTTATAAAAATTCTCGAAACCAAGGGAATTCGAAGTGCACTTATAACGACTATTCTCGCTTCAAACACTTCCAGACTTACTTCAATTTAACACACAAGTTAAAAACCATTTAAACATCAAGTCAATGCCACGCCACATGTTTAAGAGGGTAATAGAAGTGATGTTATGCAATATAAAGTTATCATTTGCTTTCAAAAGCAAGAGGGGTCCAAAGTTTATTACTTTACTTAGTTAATGTCACTTTAACTATTATATTATGCACACAACATATATACACAATATATACTTAAGATATAGTGAGATAACTCACTTAGAACCACGCCTAACCTAATCACAAAGCCATAAGAACCAAAGAACTACCTCCTTCCATCAACACAAGCCTAAGTGTCCAACCTTTAGCACATCCAAACCAAAGCTAATACCTTCCTCCTCCATGCTCACGGCCCATCCAAATTCCCCCTCTTCCTCTCACCTCCTCCCATTTATTACTTTCTAATCATGCTTCCCATAATGTCTTAGGTCCAAAGACAAAGTTAAAAGAGATTAGATAATATTTGGTTAACTTTTTAAAAAGTTAGGGAGTAACTAGTGGATTAGTGCTTAAGTACTTCCAGCATTTTCAACCCTCCTACTTCATCTCAAGCTTATTTGATTTTGTGTGATTATTTTCTAAGGGTATACCCCTCCTTATATAGGCTTCGGAATGTGATAGGAAAAGACCAAAAACCTCTCAAAACCCTTATGACATTAATTACAAACATCACTTCTCCTTTATCATTTACTTAATTTTAAGACTTTCCATTTATGCACATTACATAAAGACCTTCCCTTACCTCATACATGACATCATCCATAAAGTTTATTTCCATAAGTGGCAAAATATTTTTATTTAATTTTCTTTGATTCCTAAGCAAATAAGCATATGTAAAAAATCTGAACAACTTCTGGCGGTTAAAAAGCCGTTTATCGATAAAACGATTTCAGATCACATTATCAATATTTTTTCAAAGTGTTTATTTTTATAAACATTTTTCTAAAATAAGCTTACCATCATTACTTGTGATTTAAAAAGAGGTTAAAAGCTTATTAAATCATTTTAATAATATTTAATCCAAGATTCATATATTTAAATAATTCAGATATTTAAATAAGTGCCAAAAATTCCGGGTCGTTACATTCTCCCTCACCTAGAATATTTCATCCTCGAAATTCCGACACAAGAAAAGAAAGAAATAATCACATAGAAATACTTAATAGTATTCAAAATCACTTAGTAAACAAATCCCATGGTTTGCTCAAGTTCAAAAATCCTCTTATCACATAAGGATAATAAACAACCTACTAAGTGTACCTTACGCTAACAGCCTCAAGTTATTACTTAGTAGCTAATTCATACTACTCATAACAAATCGAAGATTCATCACCTAAGCTTCATAAGCCAATAAAATATAGTATGTAAATACTAAAACCCGTACGATGTACATGGATCATCCGTACGCAATATCGAATCCGACTACTTGCTCGATCACATAAATTTCACTTCCCAACTAGTATAGATCACTTGACTTCTCTAGTGCGGACTCCGATCAGATTCCTTGATTTGAAACCTCTGTTCTCCTTACATAGCCATATACTATGTTATAAAACTTCAGGATCATATCAAGAATCCATATCAAGTGTTCGACGTTAAGAATATAGTGAAAAATCATTGTTCGGACCGGTGTACGTTGCCGAGTATTTTTTATATAATACTCGGGTCAGTTCGAGACTTTTCAAGTATATGGACATTAGCCATTTCAAATGGTTTTGCTTAGAGGAGAAAGTGTGTGTATATAATATCATGTTTTGACCAGATAATTATGTATATTTTCCTTTGGATGTCTCCCTGTATTTGTTGATTTGATGGGACAACTATGAGTTATGTATTATGAACTTGACTTGGTATATATTATCGTAGTGAGACACTATTACATTTGGTATTAGTTTGTTATGTATTGTATTTTTTCTACGATCTATGACTCGGTGTGCATTTGTATATGTTGTATATTGTTCTGGCCTAGTAAGCCCACATGTTTATTGCTTTGTGCCAATGTCGGTTACGTGTATTGCTGATATATTTTGAGGTGAGATATGTACTGATGTTAGCCAAAGGTAATATCCATGTGTGGTCGCTCCTAACAAGCCTCTCCATATTACTAGGTGTAATTACCTAATAATTCTCTTTGGTAGTATGGATATAGATTTGGGGCATTACACGTTGGTACAAAGCAAGTTTGGAACAATATAGGATATATGTGACAAGAGCGTTGGCCTTAGAGTGATTATAGAGTCCCTATTCACCTTGGGTGTGTGGTAGTTACCCTGCATTAAATGGATAGTATGAGTATAGGATGATTGCTAGCGTAATCATCTGGTGACATACTTGTTATTTTTCCTATTATATAATATATATATATATATATTCCTTATCCCTATCTCTTCTGTGTTTTGTCTTTGTGTGAAATGGAACTTAATGAAGGAAGTAGTGAAGTATGGAGCGGTTAGCATGACGAGTAATGTCGGGTAATGTTGATTAAACCTCTGTGTGGATCGTTTGAAAATGTGTGTTGTTATATAATGCTTGTTCGATTTTATAGATTGGCGATATGTGATGGCTTTCTGTAATACCATTAATTTTAAATAGTATTATTCAGGAGATTTCATTAGATAAATTAAATAGAATAATTGTAATGACCTGCTTTTTAGACGTTTTTAGCAGACACATATGTCAGACTCAAACCATTCAAAAGGGTAGATTGTTATGGGGTAAATAAGAAAAGCAGAGAAGGAAAGAAAACAAAACACAGAATCTCACAGTGGAATGAAAAAATATAATAATAAAAAAACAGTTCGTGAAGTTGTTTTACAAATAACATTTTATTACACTTTTACAATACAAAATCAGAGTACACATAGCAGTATAAATAAATAATGCAGCGGAATAATATGATGCAGTGGAATAAATATAATAAATAATACTAGTACAAATCTTCGTCTTCATCCTCCAGAAGGCCGTCTTCGATAAACTAAAAAGCTCAGACTAACCCGAGCGAATTGAAAAGACAAAACACTCAAGTCAGAACTAAAAGATCTTATGTAAGTTAAATCAACAGTAAATAAATATGAGTGAAACAGTGTCAGAGATGTTTACGGGGTTTGACATCTCTTATCCAGTGTCTAACGTGAGTGCACTAACTTAAGAGATGTTCGGGATTACCACATCCTAAGGATCCGTTAAACTATCTACTATGTAGTACAATAAGCTATTATAATATGTCTACAGTAAAGTAAAGTATTAAAATAGCATTAAGGCATTACCCATATCACCCTTAACACATTTTATATATTCCCATAGCCTATACAGTACCATACGCTCCTCCGTGAGGTTTACCCAAAGGGCACTCCATAGGTATGGTATAAAACAAACTTATAGAAGGCGCGATAGGGCATGTGAACACGACACTCGAGGCAATGCCAGGGTAGATATACCAATTGCACTCCCGGACTGGTGGTAACGCATAGCAGCTACTACCGCCCACCTCGGACACACTCCCATAATCAAAATCGAGGGGTGGCCACCAAAACAATCACAAAGTCAAAATATAGTATCGAAGAAATGTGCCCGATAGGAGGAATTACCTCACTTGGCCCGGTATAGCTCTTATTTTAGTCACATCTAAGCTGACTCACGGGAGTCAGGGTCATGTAAATACCTCATGCAGAATCGTTCGCTAAACAATCCTACTTCATTTTTGGAATCTCCACCACGTACATAGTTGTTAAAGTGGTTTTTGGTATTGGAAGAGAGTATGAAAATATCCGATCCCGGTCTCTTTAACAACCAAACGCTTATTTCACACCGGATGGTTCTTTTACCTTTCAAAAAGTCCATCGTCAATTGATATAAAAATATCATATTCTCAAAACCATATCATTTTCAAATCATATTCACTTTCAAAATCACATTCACTTCCAAAATCATATTCACCTTCAAAAATCATATTTACTCAAATATGTCATTTCACAAAAGGTATCAAATTTCAAATTCCAACTTAGGTTGTATCATCATCAAGGATTTTAAATATAATTACTTCAACTTTACACAGTCTGAAATTTTTGAAAATAGTTTAGATAACCATAAATAATTTAATAGTTTTGAAAATAGTTTAAAATAGATTAAAATAGTTTAAATAGTAAAATAGTTTAAATAGATTTAAATTTGATTTGATTTAAAATAATTTAAATAGATTAAATGGATTTAAATTGTCTTAAATAGATTTTAAATAGATTAAATAAATTTAAAATAGAATAAATAGATTTAAATTATATTGAATAGATTTAAAATAGATTAAATAAATTTAAAATAAATTAAATAGATTTAAATTATATTAAATAGATTTAAAATAGATTAAATAAATTTAAAATAAATTAAATAGATTTAAATAGGTTATAATGGATTAAAATAAATTAAAAATAGTTTAAATTGATTAGAATAGTCAATTTAATTAAAATAGTTTAAAAATAGATTTCAAAGTTATATCCGAACATTTCAATAACTCAATTTCGATAAATTCATTTATATTTTCCACTTCAACTTTGAAATTCCAATTTAATCCTTTGAAAAATTCATTAAATCATTTCCAACTTCAGCATTAACACTTGGATTATCGAAAATAATTCAGTTTATATAAATACATTTCTATTTTAAAATGCTAGTTAACTGAATTCAATATTTAAAGAATTAAAAATCATTTAATTTAACCAATCTGGTGCCTGTACATAATTTTCTACCCTATGGTCAAGTGATATGGATATTTATCATTTCAATCCGCAATTTAAAATTTTACGGTTATATATCATTTCAAACCGCAATCCCGAATTTAATAAAATCCATAAAATCGCTCGAGTCTATCATTTCAACCCATAATGATTTTTCCTAATTTATAGATCATTCGGGTATGTATCATTTCAACCCATAGGGAACTTGCAGTGTTATAACAATATAGGATACAACATCTAGTCATCCAATGTTAATAATCAAACATCCATCACAATCATCATCCAAATCAATCAATAAACATCAATCGATAACTTAACATCAATAACAGGTAATAAATTGACAAATCAAATTCAATATTAAATTAAACGATGATTAAATGCAATAAAAGTCAAATTTAACTAGAATTACACTTTAAACATACCAAACATCGATCAATTTATTTCTAATCACATCATAACTTTAATTTGACAAACAAAAGAAAATTTAGTAGTTGTGAGTGGGTCAAAACACTCACCTTTGATTTCAAATCGATTTGAAACCCAAAATAAGGCCCAAAATTGAACAATCTCAGAATTTTTCCAAACTAGCATCAAAATGTCCGAAATTCTGATACGATCGCACCGGAGCAAACCGCGCGTGAATCCGAGCCCGTATGAGAAATTTATGCCAGTTAGAAGTTATACGATTTAAATTTTAACAAATAAAATAATAATAATATAAAATTATACATGTACACTCTTTTACACGCCGTAACCCTAGGCTCACGCAATAGTCTCGTACGCGACTCAACTTCTGGCCGCCACCATCGATCAAAAACGCCTCCGCCTACGTTGACCATCACCAAGATCAGAGACCCCCACGATCACGTACAGGCCTGGCCGACCCTATCCACGCCGCGCGCCACCTCCCGGATCAGCACAGGCGTTCTCCACCACCGACGCTTCCAAAGCCGATTTTGGCTAACCCAAGGCCCTTTGGCATAAATGAACCCCACCAATGCAAACTACTCGATGACAGCAACACCCCCATGCCCTCTGATCGGCCTAAGGACGTAGATCCACCATCCGATCAAACTCCTACCAATGGACGGCCGTAAATAAACCATCGAATTCAGGACACACAGAAACTCAAATCGAAAAATCAACTGCGGATTTAGCTTGCGCTCATCGAGAGCTTCGATCGATATATAATTTGATATAGTTTGGATGAGTTTGATTTTTGATTTGATTTTGATTTCCAATTGAATTTGGAATTGGTTCTGGTTTGTCTATCATTGGAAAAAGAGAAGCAGATAGAATTGTACGTATAGACAAATGGAATAAGAAATAGCTAGGGTTTATAACAGGCTATATATAGGCAGATCAGAAATAGAAATGAATGGGCTAGATCGATTTGAAACTTGAACGATAAACGACCCGAAAAGCCCGTTTCATTCCCGAAACGAAAATGGGTCATCCCATATATCAAAATAGATGTTTTTGATAGCTTTAAACTCAATGGAACAGGTTTCAAGTCCTAATTCCATCGTATGAAGAAGTTAACTTAAAATCAGCTTATTTCAAATTGATTTCAATTGAATTTAATTAAATTGATTTCTACGCGTTTCGAGTCTGTACGATCAAACGACAAGTCCGATTGCTACGAAAATTGAAACCTTACAATAACTCACCGTTACAGATCCGATGAAACTAGTTTCGTCGAAATCCGAGACAGTGGCCAAAATGGCTATTTTCTCGTTAATTAAATTATTATTAAATTAATTAAATCACATTTTAATTCCACTTTTAGTAACTAACAAATTTTCATCCTTTTTGATTGCTTAGACATTTACAATGATTTAATACAAGTTTACATAAAATTTCAGTGTTGGCTATTACACTAATTACAATGTTCAATTTCAACTGTAATTAAATCCAATTAATTATAATTTAATTCCAGTAAATTGATCTAATTTTGGTTTCTATCCTTTTATTCAATCAATTATCATACCATGAATAAAATTTACATTGGTTACATCTTATTGAATTAATATTCTACAATTATTAATTTAATCTACATTAACTATACTAATTAAGTGAATTAGTTGTAGTTGATTTCAATTTTAATTTAACAGGCTCAATAAATATGTAACATATAATAATTGTCACCATTAACTTTTAGTCACATCTTATAAGTCATTTTCCACAACAAGTGTTATAATTACTACCACAACGCTAATTTTATTCAACTACCATTTATTACACATTATTTCATCAAATAAATCAACTTTTAAATTATCAATTGCTCTTTTAAATCCAATTATCCATTAATACATACATTACTAGAATTTAATTACAATCTATATCAATTATAACTCTTTTAATCCTTTTAATTAATTTGGAATTAAATTTAAAGCAATTGACAATTACCTTAAATTAGTACTATTTCATTTTATTCTAGTTATATTCTTATTATTAATCACAAATTTTTTTATTCCTTCCAACATTAAATCACAAATCTCATTAAATTAACTATTTTTAATTATCAAAAATTACGGGTTGTTACACTAATGTAGAGGTTAGAGTGATAAGGGAATTGAGATTTGTAAACCAATTAGGGTCATGCCTTAACTAATGAATTTGTAAGTGTGACTTATAAATTTGAAATTTAAGAAAATAAGGCAAGGGCAAAGTGGGAATAGCCATATACCATAACCCCTAGACACATTTCCTCATTCTCATTCACATTTTTATAAACCAAAAACATAAACAAAGAGAGTTGAAGGCAAGCAATAACCCTAAGAAGAAGAAGAGCACAAAATCCATTTAGAGGCCAAGATTCAAGCTAGGAAAATTAATGCAAGAAAAAATCTCAAGTTCCATATCCAAACAAGGTGAATAATGATCTAAACCATCTCATATAAGTCATCTTGAATGTTTTAAATTTGGGTTTGAGGTTTAAACCATATGATTGGATGAATGATAATATGTTTTAACTTAAATGCCATGTTAAAATTTAAATAAGGATTTTATGGAATAATCTAGTTTGGTTTTAAGCCTAAATTCATGCAAAATGATTTCTAAATGCTATGATTTTTGAATATGTTATATAAAACATTAGTTTGGAGATAGGTTTAAATTTTCATAATATTCCAAGTTGTGGATAATTTATTATGAATTTTATATGAGAGAATACAATGAATTTTGGGTTTAAATTATTTAAGGCAATTAAATAATGTTTTCGGGTCTGAAATTTATATATGTTAGAAAAAAAATTGATGTGAATTATTGTGATGTTTAAGAATTTTTCCTAAGCATTTTACTACGGTTAATAAATTATTTAAGTCAGATGACTTAAACGTTTAAACATTTTATTAAGGAGAGGGGCTTAAGTGCTAAAATGTTTTCAATTGTTCAATGAAGAGTTTAGCAACTTTTTAGAAAAAAAATTGATAAAGTATTGGCAACAAATCATATTTTGGCAAATTACCTAAGTAAGGTGAAAAGGAATTACTTTAAAAAGCATAAAATCAGGTTTATATCGAATTACAATTTCGCTACTTTCATTTGCTTGCTTCTGTCACCATACTCCCATTTATAACCTTTAGCATCCATTCAAACCAAAGCGCATGGTATCAAGCATTTGGTATGTAGTGTATCGAAGAAAGGCGGAAGGAAAGAATGGTGTCAAAGACATGCTTGCGAAAGGGTTGAAGCCGCTTTTATTTGCTTTCGAACCCATTGACCTGCCTTTATTCTAAAAGTAAGCTTTCAAAAGGGTTGCCACTTTTGAACCCCTTCGATACCCATGCTACCGCACCAATACTTCTACCTTAGTTAGAAGCCGCTCTTATAACCCTAGGTCAATGAGTGCGGAAGGTAGGCTTTGAACCAATACCTCTCCGCTACCATTGAAACCGCCTCCCCCAACGTTTTCGAAAGGATTGATTGCCACTTTGCCAATAGTTTTGGAGGAAGTGGTTTTCGAAAGGGTAGCTTTTGAATGTATCCCCTTTTATACTTTGAAATTATTTTTGTTTTCAACCAATGGTTTCGAAAGGAACATTTCCAAGTGTTCGAAAGGTATGTTTTTTAGCATTTCGAAAGATATGTTTTGAGTGTTTCGAAAGGCATGTTTCAAAAGTGTAACAACCCTGTATTTTGTAATTATTTTATAATGAATTTCCCGATTTAAAAAATTTATTTTATTTATTAAATGGAAATTTTTGTTATTTTAAATATTAATTATGATTTGTATGTGAATTATAATCCCAAACATGAATAAATAGGGTATTTTCTAGAACTGTGAATTTTGGTCAATATGTTCAAACTTTGACTTTTAATTTAAATGTTTAGTTGAATTTTTGAATTTTATCTTTTATTATGAAAGTAAGTAAAATTTTAAGAATACTGCTTTTCGTTTCGTTGAAATCTGATTTATATTGTGAAAGTTATGCCTTTTACACTATTGGATGTAATTTGTTGTATTTAACAAAATTATTATTTTAATTTTATATAAATATTATTTTTGTTTGTTATGTCATGTTCTAATGTATGTTTACAAGTGTAACATGATGTTATGTATCTATTTTAGTTTTAAAACATTTAATAGTGTAATTGAAAATTTTCTAATGTCAGTTGTCTTTTGTTTACAATTTTTAATTTCTAGTTTCAATTAATTAAAGTAAATCTTATTTATCTTTTAATTTTCTTAAGGATTTATTTTATTTTCATTTACGCTTTATTTTGTTCAGCATTCATTTTATTTTACTTGACTTTTTATTGGATTAGAAGTAATGTTATAATTTTCTAAAGTTAAGTGTATTTTGTTTGCAAATTTTAAAGCTCGTCTCAATATAATAAGCTATTTTCTTTATTTATTTTTCTATTTTCCAAAAAAAAAAATATTTTCTTTTTCACTTTATTTTGTTTTGTTTTATTTTTATTTACTGAGTTTTATTTTGTTTATTTTTTATAAAAGGATATTGGAAATTCAAAGAGACAAGTCTCTTCATTTGCTTGTGACTTTTCGATTGCTTGACTTTTCATTTGCTTGACTTTTCCTCTTCACTTGCTTTAGTCATCCATTTCCTCTATGGTAGCCATGTATTTTTCTTTGTGTTTCACGTGAGAAACTTTCTCATTTTCATTTCTCACGGCCAAAACAAAATTTATGAGCAATGGCTTCTCTTTTTCCACTTTCTTCTTCTTTTTCCTTGATTTTGCCTTGAATTCTTCTTGCCTTGCTCGACCATAGCCACCACCATCTCCTCCGACCACCACCACCACTTCCTTCCCCACCTAATCCATGGCCTGACCTTCCCCGCCTCTGACCAGAAAGTGCCGTGACTTCCTTGTGAAGTAAACTCCATAAAAGTTGCAAACTATCTTCCAAAATTGCATAGCCAAGCCTTGAGATCACCATCCCCTTCATACCTTGCCTCGGCCACCCCTTTTCCACCAGCACCAGCACGTGTAGGACCTCTGGTCATTCCCCTAACCTCTGACCTGACCTGAACCAGTGATGGCCGAACCCAATTGTACCATAGGCCGAGCCTATGATGATGCAAAACCCCTTGCTTTTGTCTTGACCCTTTGTATTCTATGCTTTACAACTCCTACCTCTTCCTATTCCTATGCTAGCCGTGCACATTTGTGGTCCAAACCTGATCTATTTCCACATGAGAACATGTTATGGCCGAGCCATATACATGTATGGTTGCACAAGTTGAGGCAAAGTCAAGCATAAATTGTTCAGAGACTTGGTGATGTTATTTGTCTATCCTTATTTCCAATTGTTTCAATTTAAATCTTTGTGTTGAATTTATATTTATATATTGCTTTGTTTATGGTTGTATACAAGATCAATATCAAGGCTCTCCATCCATTCAAATCAAATCGTGCTATATCGTGCTTTCTGGAATTCTTCTGTGTATTTTGTTTGGCAAACTCCAGCGTAAAAAGGTGAGTAATCACACCTGACATTTATACTTATGCAAATGTGAAGTGACAACAACTGAATGTGTAGAAACTATTATATTATGTTATACCTACCTGTGATGTATATTATATGATGTTAAACCCTGTTATAAACTTGTCACATCATCTGTTATGTTTTATTTTATTTTACTGTTTATTTATATTCTGTTCTCACACTGCAAGTTCCCTGTAGAATAGAATCACTATGGGTTGAAATGATACATACCCGAACGGACTTTAGAATAGGGAAAGATCATTATGGGCTGAAAAGATAAGCCTGAGTGATTTTTATTTATTTTTATTTAACTTGGGATTGCGGGTTTGAAATGATAGAACCCGGATTTTTCTTTATAAATTACGGATTGAAATGATATATTATCCGTATCACTTGACCTAGGTTAGAAAATATTTACAGACCCGTGGTTATTTTAAATATTTTTCTAGAAGTTTTAAGTATTTTGAAAATGTAAATTTTGATATTTTGATTTAAATTTGGTTTTTAAAATGATTTAATAAAGTGAAAAATGATTTTCTAGGTATTAAAAATGTTAAATAAATGAATGGAAATTTGTGGTTTGAAATATAACTTAATTTGGAAATTTGTGATTTGATTTTAATGGAAATTTAAGTTAATTAAATAAAAATGGAAATTAAGTTTATTTGTGAAAAATGGAGTTTTAAATTTAAGTGTTAAAGTAAATTGTTAAAAATGTAAAACATAAGGAAATTGTACACTGGAATTTAATAAATGAAATTATTGGAAAATTTGATTTTATTGCAAAAATTTTCTTTATAAAAATCATAAGTTAAAGAGAATTAAATGAACATTTTTGATGTGGAAAAATGTGATTTTTATAAGTTAAATTGATTTAAATTGAAGTTTATTTGTTGCTGAAATTTTATTGAAAAATCTGGAAAATCTTTTAGTAGCACTTCAGAAATGCTATCGTTTCTGTATAATAACTAAAATCTGAACTAAATGAATCTGCAGCACTTTGTAAATGCTGTAGTTGCAGAAGTGAACTAAAGGCTAAAATTGACTAAGGGCTATTACAACAGTTTTGTGAATGCTGTAGTTGCAGAATTGAACTAAACTTGAAATTTAAACCTGAACTATTACAGCAGTTTTGTAAATGCTGTCTTTGCTGAATTAAATTATTTTTCAACTAAAACTGAACTATTACAGCAGTTTTTAGATGCTGTCTTTGCTGAAATGAATTGTTTTCAAATGTAACTTACTGTAGCATTTTCTACGTGCTGCGAAAGCTGAAATTTAAATTGTTTGAAGTATTTAAGTGAATAAATGGGCTAAGAAAAGGATAAATTTTTGGGAATTGAATATTTGATTTGTACGTATAATGACTTCATATTTAAATGGTGTAAATGAATTATTTTGATTTGAATATAAACTACTTTGAAATTTATGAGTTAATACAATGTTTGAAATTGGTATAATTGAATGAATGAACTTAAAATGTTATAACTTTGGTAATGAATATTAATTTAGAAGTATTTTGATTTTTCCTAAGTATTATGAGGTCCTAGTGACAATATTTCAAGTGTTATGATTTCCAAGTATTTTGATTTCAAAAAGTTTGGTTTCAGAATTGTTATGACTTTGAAAGTACTATGGTTTGGAAATGAAATTAATTGGAATTATATTTAATTAAGAATTGTCCTTAAATATATATTAATTTGAAACTTGTTGAAATTGAAGATTCAAGGATATGACTTTATAAGGTGGTTTGGTTTAATATGATTTAAAGAATATTTCAAGTTAAATAAATTGAAAGAAATATATTGATTTAGTTTGGAATTTAAATGATATATTATTAAATTGGTTTTGAAATGGAAATGATATATTGTTGAATTGGTTTTGAAATGGATACGTTTTGGGTTTGAAAGTATGTATTATTTTGAAATAAATGATATGATTTTAAAATGGTTTAAAGGATGTATTTTGATTTGAAAAAAACTATTTTGAAATTTATAACCACGGGTTATAATAACGATTGGTTGTTAAAGAGACTGGGATTAGATATGGACATACCCTCTGTCGATACCGAAAACCACTTTAACAACTGTGTACGCGGTGGAGTTTCTAGAATGAAGTAGGATGGTGGCGACGATCCTAAAGGTATATACGTGGACCCAACTCCCGTGAGTTGGCATAAAGTGGCTAAAACAGGAGCGATTGACGGGCCAATGAGGTAGCACCTCTGATCGGACACACTTCTTCGACACCATTCTATTACTTTGTGATTGATTGGGTGCATCCCTTGATTTGGGAGTATTGTTCGAGGTGGGCGGTAGTGGCTGCTATGCGTCACCACCAGTCCGGATGCGTAATTGGTATATCTACCCTGGCATTGCCTAGTTGTGCCGTGTCACTTACCATAGCGAGCTTTACTACGAGTTATGATTTCTCCCGTAGCCTGTGGAGTATCGAGGGTAGCCCCCATTTTTGGGAGTATGCTAATACTGGATAGACTACTGGGACTATTACGTGTTAAGGGCTATATTGGTAACCCCTTGACGCTATTAAAAAGTATGTTTATTTTATATTAGACATTATTATAATAGCGAATATTACTACATAGTAGATAGTTTAACGGATCCTTAAAGAATGGGCGATCCCAAGCATTCTTTAAGTTACTTGTATCTTTATTACAGTTCACTTGAGTTGGTTTACATTGTATAAGTATGTATGTCCTGACTCGAGTGTTTTGTGTTTTGCTTTACGCTTGGGTCAGACTAAGTGATACAGCATTCGAGACTCACCTTTGGAGCTGGAGTTTTTCTTTGAAGAACCAGATATCTATCCATTTTGTTATCCAGTTGATTCCAGTTATTCTAAGTTGTACCTAATTATCATACTGTTACTCCTGTTGTATCTTGGTATTCCTATTGTATCTTACTTAACTCTGATGTATTTATATAGTAGCTTCATGAACTACTATTTCTTTGTTTCCGCTGCATTATATTACTCTGTGTCTGTGATCTGTGATTATTTATTTACTGTATAGTCTGAGTTTTTCCAAATATAAATTAACAATTCGGTATTTTGAATTATTCAAGTCAGACATGTGTGGTTTTATTGTCGATTTGAATGGTCCAAAATAGCGGGTCGTTACAAAAAGACATATTTTTAAGTGTTTCGGAAGGTATGTTTTTGAGTGTTTCGAAAGGCATGTTTTTAAAGTGTTTCAAAAGGAATGTTTCCAAGTGTTCAAAAGGTATACTTCAAGGTTTCGAAAGAGAATGTCTAAGATTTTAAGTAAGGATTTCGAAAGGGGAGAGTGACGGAGGGCTTGTTTGCTCTATGATGTCAAAAGGGAGAGTGATGGAGGGTAACTTATGATGTCACAATGATCCTAAGGACATAGTCGAAAGCCTTAGTTTTCAAATTAGAGAACCCAATCTCATTTTTAAAGAAAATCCATGGCAACGTAAAAGAGGTTTGAAATGGCATTTAACTTTGAAATTTTAGGGAAAGCTTTCCTTGCTAAAGATAGTAGGTTATGAGTATTAACCATATTTTGCTAGGAAATGATTACAAGAAATTATACTATTAATGTTTGTATTGTTGTGTTATTTGATCAGTTATCATGTATGCTTGTGTGATAATATTCACTTCATTATTAACCCCACAACTGCATTTTGGGGTGTTAATGGCAGAATAACAGGCTAGGTTGATCTAGTATTGAATATACATTGAATTAACTCCTATGTGAGTAGAATTGCATCCAGGAGGTCAGACAGACTAGAATATAGGATGCCAAGATTGATCAAAAGACTATTGGTTTAGACAGGTTCTTAGTAAGCCCATAAAAACTATATTATGGTAGTTGTTATTGTCAAGGGCCAATAGGTTCTTAGTGATCCCATGGAAACTATGTCCATAACAGGTTGTTGGTAGAAATCAATAGGTTCATAGTCAACCCATGAAAACTATGATATGAAAGATGTTATTGGTAAAAACCAACAAGTTCATAGTGATCCCATAAATACTATGGAAGTGGATATGAAATCCATAAAGAATTGAAAAACTAATAGGTTAATAGTGACCCTAGAAACTATAACTAGAGACAGATAGTCGGGTGAATAGGGATGGGAAGCCCAGAGCCTATTGCATGTTTGCATATCATCATGATACATTTTATTATGTTATGTCTTAACCATTGTGGATGCAGATGCACAGTATATGGTTATTATAAATTGGATTTAGATACTAGTGAGGGGAAAACCCATTTCGCTAAGTGGACTGGTCTCACCAGATATCTATATGGTTCGAGATGGTAGGTTATTATTTACAGTAGACTTTTTTTCTGACTCGAAGTTTCTGTTTTCCCCTTCAATTCTCAGGTGCTTAATTATTTTTGAGTAGTTTGAGAGTTAAGGTTTTCGGGTTCTCTTTTAGACGAATAAGCTTCCAAAGACATGCAGGAGGCAAGCTAGCAGTTAGGAGTTCTTTTTATTTGATTATGTTGTCTAATTAGATAATGGTAAAGTTATATAGTGACTATATTTAGACTCTGATCAACTAAGGAAGCATCTTCATATGCCGCTCTTGGCGTAATTTGTAATAATTATATTTCTTCGAATGTGGTTCATGAATTGGGATTTTGTAATGAATCTAAAATGCGATTTGAAATGGAATGAGAAATTTGTTTTAAAATTGAGTTTAAAATTTTTCATATCCATGTGTTTCTGGTATATCAATGTATCTAAAATTACCGAATTTGGCCACTGAAAAATAATAACTATAGATGACTACAGCATCTGTAGCAGTTAGTTTTGGGCCTCTAAATGGGGGATGTTTTCATTGTTGTTTATGATTGATGAATTGGATATGTATACGAATTTTGAAAAATATATTTTTATTCAAATAAGAAAATGATTTGATAAAATATGAATTTGATTTTATTAAGTAACTGAAAATGTTTTGATAGTTTATTTTGGTGTTAACTTTTCCATTGAATGCTTTAAAAGTTCCGGTCGATGTGTCTAGCCAACATTATCGATAGGGATTCCTAAACACTAGGATGGACATTTCGACATAATGTTTTAGGAAATGGAGAATTACTAATTTGAGGAAAAAAAGAGTCAAATTTTTGGTAGAGTTATAAACAATATTTTGGGAAGTATCTAATTGTTTATGTTAAATTGAATATTTATCTGAAAGAAACTAAGATTTTAAAAAATAAATATTAGTAATGAGTTTGTGAAAAAACGTTAATTATTTTAAAAAATATTATATAATCTTCTATAACAATTTTATTAAATAGGAATCCTTTGTAAATCATTATCGTACTATATTTTAAATATGAATATTGATATTATTAAAAAAGATTTCAACCTATAGTTTATAAGGATTATTGGAAGTAGAAATTTTAGTGAAAATAAAGAATTTTCTACATATCTTTAGAATATATATACTACGAAAGTCCTTTGAAAGCAAATACAATTATTGGAGAACCATTTGGATTTGGAAGTGCCTTTTTATAACAAACTAATGGAGTTTAAGTTTGAATTATTTTTCATTTTAAAATAATATGATTTATATCTAGTTTGAATGTAAAATTTGTTAAAGATAAATTTATGAGATAATTTTTTTATGGATTTTGAAGTTGAAAAGCTTATATGAAATAAAGTTGATTTATTTTTAAAATAGTTTGAATTTAACTGTTCTATTGGGTTTGAGTATGTATTAGAGTGTAATGAAGTGATTAACGCGGGTTGGAATTGTGAAAAAAGGTAGAAATGCTTTTAAAGCTTCTAGTCTTTTATATTGAAGAGTTGTTTTTTTGTAAGAAATTTTTTGTAAATAATGCTAAATAGAAAGTTACTTTTGAAGTTTTTAAAACTTTAACTTGAAATTTGTAAATGTAAAATGGTTGAATAGATAAAAGATTTTAGACAATGTATTGTAAGTTTTAATATTAAGACATGGCTTGTTGTACCATAAATCTCAAACCATCGATCCATTTTCGACGAGTTTGGTTTCATTTGAAAGCTAAGTTGTTAGAGAAATTTTTTTGTTTGAAATGAAATGCGAAAATTTGAAGATAACAATGATTACAACTTGAACTTAAAATGATGTATATTGTTGTGCAGAAATTGAAAACTTCTATAACATAACTGAACTATTATGACCATAACTTTCTAACAGTTTATCCAATTTCGACAAGTTTTCCTTTCCTGGAAAGATAAGAAAATGAGAAATAGATTTTATGTTAAAATGTAACATCCCCTGACTTGGAGGCCCAAAACTAACGGCTACAAATGTTGCAGTGATCCATAGTTATTAATCCTTGGCAACCAAGTACGGTGATATTAGATACATTGATACACAGAAACACAAGAATATGAAAGAATTTTAAAAAGAAAATAAAATCCATATTCCATTTCAAGATCTTTCAAATTTATTACATAATCCCTCAGTTCATAGACCATGTTTCGATAACATATGATAACAAAATATGCCAAGAGCGACATATGATGATGCCCCCTTGGTTGATCAGAGTACATAGTAAGGCATAAAAACAGTTTGCCTTTACAATCAAACATATAATGGAAATAAAATAACTTTAAATAACTATCTGCCTCCTGCATGCCTCTGGAAGCTTTATTCATCTAAGAAAACTTGAAAACCTTTAACTCTCAACCTACTCAAAATCAATTGAGTACTCGAGAGTTTAAGGGGAAAACAAAAACTTTGAGTCAGACAAAAAGCCTGGTATGAATAATAATATACCATCTCAAACCATTTAGATATCTAGTGAGACCACGTCGCTTAGCGAAACGGATTCCCCCTCACTAGTATCATAAAACATTTATAAAACCATATACTGTGCTCCTGCATCGATAATGGTTAAAACATAGTATTCCAAAACATTATGATGATATGCATAACAAACAAACCAATTCTGGATTGCCCATCCCCATTCATTTTGACTATCTGTCTCAGTTATAATTTCTAAGGTTACTATTAACCTATTAAATGTTAATGACTATCTGTCCAATTACTTAGTTTCCATGTGATTACTAAGAACCTATTGGTAGCCCCAATATCATATTTCTTCTCCTAGTTTTCATGGGCTAACTAGGAACCTATTAGCTGACTACCAATATCTTAATCCGGATATAGTTTTCATGGGCTAACTACAAACCTACTGGCCCCTGCCAGTATCAAATCATAGGTTTTATGGGATGACTATGAACCTATTGGCCCTTGCCAATATCATACAGTGTTCATGGGCTTACAATAAACTTATTGATCCCTGCCAATATCTTAAAATTAAAAATTTTAACATCTGTTAAGTTATATTCCCTATTGGGTCAACCTAACTGGTTATTCTGCCCTTTCCCCAAAATACAGTTATGGGTTAATAACAAAGTGAATAACATTTCAAAATCTTTATTTATTTATGACATGGTTTTTCCTTAAAAATGAGAATGAGTTATTAGTTTAGAAACCTTAAAACATCACTTTCGAAATCCCTGGATGACCTCCTTCGAAAGCATAGAAACCCCTTTCCAAAACTCTAAGTATATATATACCTTTCGAAACCAACAAGACCTTTCGATGATATCAAGAAAACGTTCTTTAAATATAGGTTTCGAAACAAATGAAATACCTTTTCGAAAGCATTGGGTTTTATTCTTAAAACATCATTTTGGTCAAGATGGTTATATATGAAAGTATCACTTTCAAAACCAACAAAAACTAATTTAGGAAAAGATTGATGGTGTCAGAGCCATCTAGTTCGAAAGATAATGACTTAAAAATCAAAACTGCAAAGGTCTGGGTCGAAACCCTTTCCGACTCCGTCTCCTTCGGAATCCCAACCCATTTTCGAAAGTAATTAAGAAAAAGCTTGGTCAAGGTAAAAACGAGGGCAATCCTTCAAAAGCATTCCTGAACATCAAGGTCGAAGGGTAGAGTAACAGCTAGGCTTCGACTAGGTTGAAACCAACCCCTTTTGAAAGCTTTCATTTGAAGAAAAGTGGATCTCCTTTGAAAGCTAATACCCTTAGTAAAACATGGCAACCTTCTTCGAAAGTTAAGCACACACCCTTTTGAAAACAACGTTTCGACTAAGTCATAGCTTTTAATAAAAACAAGGCAAGGATTTAACTTATGAAAACAAAATTGGGTTTCGACTCCATCGGAAGCTTACCCTTCGACACCAAGGATTTCACCCATCTTCTAAACCATTACATATCTTCCAGGAGATACTATATGGATTGGTTCCAACTATGAAGGTTTCGACTATAATGGTTTCGACCATGATGGGGCAAAGTCAAAGGGGTTGGAAGGTACCTTCTATTAAAGGTGAAACACCTTTTTCTGATTTAAAGGTTGAATCATTGCAGCTTTAGGTAATTTCTTTTTTTTAACAACTTGCCCAGTTGTAAAACACTGATTGGTTGCCATAAAACCTTTTAATTTCTTTACTTCTGAGACGACTGCATTTATTCAAATCCTTAATTAAAGGTTTAAACATTAAAAACCTTTCCATATAACCTAAAACCGACATTTTCAGAAAAGCCCTTCCTTTAAAATAATTTATTTCCCCAAATAAATCAACTGGGGAAAATCCCCAAAAATCATAGAATTTCAAATTAATCATGTAATCAAACATATAAAAATTTTAGACCCAATTTCTTCCTGAAATTCAGAAAATAAAAATTTAACCCAATTTTATCATATTTTCCATCAAAAATTCATAATAAAATTTCCATAGCTTGGAGAATTCTAAAAATTTAAAATCATCTCCAAAATTTTGTTGTACTTAACATAAAAATTTTCCATGGAATTTTAAATCAATAAAACATGGTTTTGACCCTAAAACCGTACGGATTTAATATAATTTAAGAGTTTAAATCAAACAACCATAATTTCATGCATATCACATCCAATATATCATGGAAACAAAATAATCATTCAAATCTGAAATCACTTGATTATAAAATCCAAAAAGAGACGGTGAGAATTATTATTCACCTTACATTTGATAAGGAACTTGAGATTTATTGATGATTAATCCTTCTTAGCTTGATCTTTGGCTTTAGATAAAAATTTGTTCTTTTCCTCTTTGGTAATGGCTGACTTGGATTTAGGTTTTTAGATTTTGTGACAGTGAGAAAAATGAAACGTGCATGGACATAAAGGAGAAGTAATAGCCATGTAAAATAATAAGGAGGCTATTTTATTAATACGCCCATGTGTAACTAAATTAGCCCTTAAACCAAGTTAAAGCCCATTTATTCCATTAGTAAGCACGACCATTATTAATTTAATCAAATCTCAATCTCCTTATCATCATTATTCTATTTATCTAATTAAATCTTCTGAATAATGTTATAAAAAATTAGAGATGTTACAAGCTCCCCTTTAAAGAATTTCATCCTCAAAATTCTGTAAGGACTAAATACTAAACATAGCAATCATCTGTAACAACACCTAATAACCATACTATTCTAACTGACTAGCAACTATCTATATAAATCTAATATTGACATACCCTCAAAGCAAATTAGGATAAGTATCACTAATCATGTCCACTATCTCCCAAGTACAGTCCTTCTCGTTGTCGCTCCACTGAACTTTTACCAACCTGACTGTCTTCTTCCTTAATCTTTTCTCATCTTTGGCTACAACCCGAACTAGTTGTCTAACAAAAGTCAAATTAGGCTCTACCACTAAGTCATCCAACCTTGCCAAAGGAATAGCAGTCTCTGGATCATGCAGATACTTGCGAAGATGGGACACATGAAATACATTATGGACTCCTACCAAACTGCACGACAACTCTACTCTGTATGCGAGCTTTCCAATCCTCTCTATAATCTGAATCTCATCTTACCCAAATCTCGGACGAGATTTCAGTATCTCGTCCGGTATCTCGGACGAGATTTAGCAGCGAGATATCGGCCGAATTTTTGAATTTTGGAAAAAATCAACTCTTTTTCCGTATTGGGCTAGCTCATCCTTTACCTTAATTTAAGCCTTCTTAATTGTACTTTTTTTAACCATTATTTCTTATATAAATCTCATTTAATCTTCGTCTCTTATTTTACGGCAGTGACGAGTGTAAGAAGATGATAAAATCTACATCGATTATGTTAAGTATTTCACTTTATGATTTTCATTTAGGTTTCTGATCCAAATTAATTTACATCCGATTTCATTTTTCTTTTTTCAACACTTTCTTGAGTTTTTTTCCTAACCCGATTTTTTTTGCGGCTATAAATTTTGGGCTTCACTTATTTAACTTTATGTTCTAAATGGATTCCCATTTTGATTTCATTTAGTCTTTGCTGCTATAATTTTTTTCCTCAAGGCATATTTTTAAGCAATAAAGGAATTCTCTTTCATCTATTAATTTCATTTGATGATTACATATTCATTCGAACATCATTTTTTTGCTTTTCTTATAATATTACTAAATGTTTGAAATTGTTTGTACTATGTATGCTATTTTCTACGTTTGTTTGAAATATCTATGCTATTAGTTGCTTAATGAGATTTTGTTTGCTAATAATTAAATACTATAACCAGACATAGAATATCTTAATTCTACTTGTAGACTTTTGTATTTGAAGTTATAAAATTAAGATTTCCCTTGTAGCACTATAAATCATAAAAGGTAGAAATGAGACATTATATTATGTAGGAAAGTTAAGTGAATGATCAAACAAAGTAAAGGTGCATATGTTATGGTTTGTTTCTTGTCTACTTTATCTCATATGATATTATATTGAACATTATTCATGAAATCTATTTATTTGTTTATTTTATATGATACAAGTGATATTTTTCCATACTAAATTACTAATGGTAAGCGTGTGATATATTCAAGGTAAGTGCATAGTGTTTTCCTTAAGGTAGTGACTAGTATTATAAATTTAGGTGTATGAAAACTAATTTTCGACATAACATATACTCCGAGATAACTCCGAAATGAATTTTAGAAACCGAGATGTAAATCCGAGATGGACGACCGAGATGCACTCATCTCGTTCGAGATCTCACCCGATATGAGATAAGCTATCCAAATTCTTCGAGATGAGACGTGACCAAAATCCGAGATTTAAAACCTTGCTTAAAACCTTGCTTAAAACCGATAACTCCAATTCAATTCGAATTCAACTCAAAAATCACTTCAAATTCAATTCAAATTTGAATTTCAAATTCTAAAAATTTAGCTAGCCTATTGATAGGCATCATAGCTATCAAAACAGCACAAATACGTCATCAAAATCAAGTGAAATGGAGAGCTAAAGCACTCAAACAAGCATAAGGATACACAACATACAAGAGGGAACAGGTCCAGGCAAAAGTGCCTTGGAGGTCGACATGCGACCTTGAGGTCGACATGCAAGTCGACCTTAAGGTCGACCTCACTCCCCTCTAGGTCGACCATAAGGTCGACCTAATGGGCTTGAAGGTCGACCACTAGGTCGATAGGCACGGACTTTGCCCAGTCAATATCTCCAGCTTCGACTTGATTTTCAAACAACATTTCGACATAGCATATGACCTTATTTTGCAGTGAATTTTTGCAGAGACAAAGTATAACATGCAATCTATCATCTGAAAGAAGTTCGGCAACATTTCATTGCCGGAATTGAAAGATACAAGCCCCTAAAGAAGCACTGCAGAAGAACAGTTTTAAACAAAAAGAAAACAAGTTAAGAAATTTATCTACTAAAGCAAATTTATTCACAGTTTTTGCACTTTGAAGCATTATTTTTGCTAGATTTCGTGAGTTAAGCAACTCACCTTGCTGTTGCAATAGAAAGACTCGGATTTTGGTTGCAAAACTGAAGCTTTTTGCAAGATAGAAGCTTCTAAGAACCTGTAGAAACCAAAAACAGTACATGCAAACCAATATACAGAGTAAATTAGAAAAACATTTACTATAATAAGAAATTTGTGATGAAATTAAGTAGTTGGAGTTGATTACCTTTTATTTATCACTAGATTGCAAAAAGAATCTGAGTTATTGAATTTTAATTGAGAAAATGGCTTGGATTTGCAAATTTTGGTGAAGAGGGTTCAATTTTCATTTACTGGCTAAAGATGGAAGAAGAAGTTGAGTAAAAGAACGTACAGACTTCTGTTTCTCACTTCTTACCAGGCTAAAAGAGGTAATGAGCCAAGTTGGTTTGAAAATTAAAAGAAGTAAATAGGCCTAAGGTTAAAAATCAACACTTAACCAAAAATTTGTGTACATATCACATATACACAAAAACAAAATGCATTTTCTCTCAAGTTTTACATAGGAAAAATGTGAAAACTTGTATACTTATAAAGCAAAACAGTTTCTATCATATAAAATGATTAATTTATATTTTTAAAACATTTTTATTATTAAAATCCTTTATTTAACAAAAATGCACTATTTACTCAAATAAATGAATAAAACTCTATAATTAACTTCTAAAATTCCACAAAATTTATTTTCTCGCTTAAAAAAATATTTCAAACCATATCCAAACTTTATTTATAGCCAAAACATATTTTAAAACCAATTTCTACCTTTTATTTCAATAAACCATCTTTAAAAAATAAAATACTCCTCTTAAAAATTATTGAAAGAAGTAAATGGGCAATAATTGATATAATTATTGCATTTTCACTTAAATAAAATCATTTCACATTTATTAACAACCCAAACTAATAAAATAAAGTTCTAACTTTATTTTCATAATTAGATCCCAAAATTCATTGTTTATTTCAGATAAACAATTTAATTCTCCAATTTTAATTTTAAATCATAATATTAAATTATAATCATTGTTATAATTCAATATTGACAGGTAATCTCCAAACCAGGGTTGTTACATTTTCCATCAAAAATTCATAATAAAATTTCCATAGCTTGGAAAATTCTAAAAATTTAAACTCATCTCCAAAACTTTATTATACTTAACATAAAAAATTTCCATGGAATTTTAAATCAATAAAACATGGTTTTGTCCCTAAAACCGTACGGATTTCATATAATTTAAGAGTTTAAATCAAACAATCCATAAATTCAAGCATATCATCATTCAATATATCATGGAAACAAAATAATTATTCAAATCTGAAATCACATAATTATAAAATCCAAGAAGAGATAGTGAAAATTATTATTCACCTTACATTTGATAAGGAACTTGAGATTTATTGTTGATTAATCCTTCCTAACTTGATCTTTGGCTTTAGATAAAAAAATTTCCTCTTTGGTAATGGCCGGCTTGGATTTAGGTTTTTAGATTTTGTGACCGTGAGGAAAATGAAACATGAATGGACATAGAGGAGAAGTAATAGCCGTGTAAAATAATAAGGAGGCTATTTTACTAATATGCCCATGTGTAACTAAATTAGCCCTTAAACCAAGTTCAAGCCCATTTATTCAATTAGTAAGCATAGCCAAATATTAATTTAATCAAATCTCAATCTCCTTATCATCATTATTCTATTTAATTTATTTAATTAAATCTTCTGAATAATGTTATCAAAAATTGGGGATGTTACATAAAAGTTTGCAAAATCTAGTCGTTTTCTAAGCTAAAAACAATATTGTGTTAAGTAGATCTGTGTTTATGTATTTATTTCAGAATTTACTATATAAAGGAAAGTCGTCATAACCTGAATTGTAGTAGATATTTTCATGGTCCAAAAAATATTTCAGAAAGCTGTGATAATAAGTACCGGCTTTACTTTTGAAACACATTCTTAATTTTATGTTTTAACCTTAGAAAGTTTGTCGGAAGTGGCTTAAACAAAGGTGTAATATTGACTTTTTAGTAGTGTGATGCATGGTTGTCTACTACTCTGTATATGCGAATAATGTTAAAATTGAGTTTGAAAATAGGTACCCTTGGAGCATATTTAGATTAATTGGTGACTGGCTCGCTTTTGCTCATATAAAAGTTATATAAATTGCTTAAAAAATTAATAAAAAGGTACAATTTTATGCTGTATCGATATATAATATGATATTATATTGTTTCTGTAATGACCATAATTATCGAGTCTTCAAATTTGAATATTTAATTTATTTAAATATTCAAATTATATATATAATAAAATATACATTTCAAATAACTATTCGATTTTTAACGATGTATTTTTAATTTAATTTATACGACATTTCCATAATTTTTAATTTGAAAAATAATTACATTTTCGTTTGACACATTTTGCGGCAAATGTCGATATTTTTGAAACTTCACAGAATAAGATAACCTTGTATTTTATTATTGTTTTATGATATCTTACATTGTTGTGCGCGATTGTATTTTTATTTTTTTCATTTATGGCTCGTATGTGAATGCGATATTGTGTAGTGGAGTACCGCAAAACTTTTTCAAAACAAACTTTTGGAAGAAACTATAATTTGTGCTTTAATTTGTGTGCTTTGCTTTAAGGTGATGGGAGTGTCAACCTTAGTTTACTTAGCTATGAAGTATTGAGTATTATATATGTGCATAAAATACACAGCAAGGGGAGGCACAACACAAAAAGATGGACACATTCATATTTCTTCTTTGCATATACATGAACACAACAAAACATTCTCATTTTTTCTCTCTACACGCAAAATTTTTACACAGCAACAACCATTTCATTTTCATTTAATAATTCCAATAACTCCTCAAATACAAAGATTTAGCTAAAATTGTAAACATGAAAGTTACAAGGGAAGAAGAGAGCTACACTTTACATTCTTGTTGTATTTAAGATGGTGAAGGTGGAGGTCGTGATGGCCAGAGGTTGTAGAGGAGGAGGAGCAGGTTGGATTAGGTTAGAGGTAGAGTCGAGCTTGGGTTGGTTGGGTGCGTCGTGGAGAATTCCACGGTGGATTAGGAGATAGGAGGAGAAAAGGGAGATGCTTGCATGGGAACAGGAATGCAAGATAATATGAAGAGGTGATGGTACGAGTTTGGTTTGCGATGTGGGCTTTCGGTTGGTGAGGAATCATTTAAATAATTTATTTAATTAAACCGTGTTAACTTCGGAAACAAATAACTCACTCATTTTAAGCCCTTTTGACCCTTGGATTTTTGCACTAATTTGTATGAACTAGTAGAACACATTAGCATAATTTATAGACACATTTGGTGAAGTATAAGATATTGATAAAATATTAGGGTTTAAATTTGATTACAAATAATGTAGTTAAATAACTATACTTCATTGGTGTTATCAATTTAGCAGAATAAATCCCCGTCCTTACTATTATATTATATTTGGGTATTTATTTATGTGCCAATTAATTTTGATTGATGTATTATTGTCCATTTACAATTACTGTTAATAATGTGTTTGTTATTATTGTTTTTTTGGTTGATTGAATATGTGCTCAACCATTTAAGGAGCAATTTGTCCTTTTGCATGATTTGGGTAGAAAATAATTTTAGGCTCATACCTTGTGATTTATTTCACATTTGACTATAAGGTGTTTAGTGATAATATTGGTTTACTACATTATTATGATTGGTTAATGTATTTTAATATTTAAATTTTGAACTTCAATTTAAATAAGTTGCCTAAAACTGATTTATATTTGTGAATGTGTTTTCCCTAATTAGAATATTTTTAAAAGCAAATATTTTGGGAATGAATATTGATTGAATTGTTTTGTTAAAAGGATATTTATAAAAATATCTTTTATTTTAACTTAAATCTCACTGGTTTTGAAATCGTTTTGAAAAGAGTTTTTGAAATAATTGCGGAAAGAAATAATAATAGTATGATTTGAAGTATTTGAGAAATATTATTATTTCGATAAGAGTTTGAATTTATTCCAATAAAATTTGCAAAGTGTTTTACAAATATTTGTATTTATTGTGGTGAATTACTAAAGTAAGGGCGATTAGGAGATTCCATATTTTGGGACTCGCTAGGTATATTTACTCTATTGTTTTTAGGCAGAATACCACTGGAGGCTCCATTTATTATTTTAGAGTTATACCATGCTCGGTAGGGGCGCCACCTCCTTATCACGTTGGCAGTAGTTTTGATATATTTCTTTTTGGAAAGAGCTTTGAAATATATTTTTTTGAATAGAAAAACCTAGGTATTTAGTTCTAAATTATCTTTTGAAAAGATTTGAACAATTAAGCCTAAGTATGTAGATTTGAAAGCTACATTTCCATGCTATATGCTATGTAGTTTGGGAATTGCATTTATGATGTGCATCGTAGGCTTCTTAAGTTTATTGTAGGAGAACTACGTTGGTTTAATCCTGTATCTCATTGGGCACCAATTAGATAGGAGTACATAGGCAGTCACAAGTGGTAGTGATGCAGCCCCAATAAAAATATAACAATTTCATGTTTATTGTTTGCTAATTATCATGTGTTGGTGTTTCTTTCCTTCTTACCATTTTATTCTGCATTGATATGTTTATTGAGTTTGCAAGAATGATTATTGCTATCTCTCAAATCAGAGTTGTGCAGCTGTAGATTTATAGTATTTGAGTTGGGTATGTATTAAAGCACACCTTGTGGAATAAATGATTACTCTGATAAGTTGTATTGTTGAAATTATAAAACATACATTTAATAGTGTTGTATATTTATCAGATTATGATATGCCTTTTGGTAGTTTTCATTTGTTTGTTTTAGAATGGACGGGTTTTGAGAATTTTGACTGGTCCGAAAACCCGGGTCGTTACAGTTGGTATCAGAGCTTAGGTTAGGTGCTTAAGTAAAATTTCACCTAGGGTTAGTAAATCAACCTAGGAATTTTAAATAAAACCACCTTAATTTGATAAATAAAATGGATAGGATAAGTCACCATACCTCCGATCGGGATTACGAGTGATATAATTTTTGGGTGTGCTTAACTTTTGCTAATCGTTTGGCTTTCATTATATTTTCCATTCTTGGAATTTCGGGACGAAACTCTTTGAAAGGGAGAAGAATGTAATGACCTATAATTTTGAGTATTCAAATTTGAATATTTGATTTATTTAAATATTCGAAGTTGAATTTAAATATAATAAAATCTATGTTTCAAATAACTGCTCGATTTTTAATGAAATATTTTTAATTTAATTTATAGATACTTCCATAATTTTTAATTTGAAAAATAATTACATTTTCATTTGACGCATTTTGTGGCAAACGTTAGTATTTTTGAAACTTCAAAGAATAAGATAGCGATTGTACTTTATTATTGTTTTATGATATCTTACATTGTTGTGCGCGATTGTATTTTATTTTTTTCGTTCGCGGCTCATCGCGAATATTTCTTTTCAAATTATTTTTCGTTATTATTATTAAATTTCCGTAGTCATTTTCCTAGTGAAGGCACATTAAGATAATAAAGGTTTATGATTTATTGGTCCCCTTCTGCTTTACATTTACAAATTATTTCCTAGTTAACAAGACAGTTAATATTACTATATAAAGATTCACTCTTCATGAGAATTTTCTTTTGATTTTATCTAGTCTTTCAATTACTCATTCTAGGAAAAGGTAATAAGACATCTAGTATATGGAAAGTGCCGACAAGATAGAGTTTATAAAAATGATTCTACTAGCTCTAAATAAAAGTTTGTTGTTCCAATTTGATTTTTTTTTCTTAATACTTTTGATTATCACTTGCCAATCTTCCTTTTTTAGCATTGTGGGTCTAATCAAGAAACCTAAGTAGTCTATAAGGAACTTCATGATTTTACAATTGAGTGTAGGCGATAATATTTCAATCTTATCTACATAGTTCGATACTAGAAATGAGCTTTGGCCAAAGTTAATTTTAAGCCTCGAAAACATTTCATAACTACAAAAAATAAATTTAAGAGCTGTAAAATGGTGCGAAAAGGACAAAGTAAAAATCATGGTATCATCGGCGGATTGGAAATTTGAAAGACTGTTGCTAGTGATATCATTGCATATGCTATCTAGAACCTCGTTTGGAATAGATAGCTTAACGATCCTAGAGAAAACGTCCAACGCTAAGTTTAATAGTAAGGGTGACAAAGGGTCTCCTTGCTTAAGACTACATATCGATTGAATTTTGTTTCATAGGATACAATTAGTCATTATACGAGTTTTCAGTTTTGAGCAAGGTCATATTCTAACTTACCCATCCAGTACCGAAACCCCAAACCTGTGGTAGATCTTTAAGAAAAAACCAGTCATTTGAATATATTTTTTTGGCCAAATCGAGTTTTAAAGGAAAACAAGTAATATTATATTTTCAATGGTAATCGATAAATTCTTATACTAAAGCAACCACATCCATAATATATTCCTACTTCTAACTCATTAATTCATATGCTTAGGAATTCCAGAACATACTTATATGTACATTCTATAAGGAACATTTATTGCCATATTTTAATATATTAGAGCTATCCTTCCCAAAAAGGATTATTGTTATAACTTTCTATAAATTACCCAAGAATGAGACTTTTACTCTGTTTGAAATTGTGAGGAATTATCTCTTTTCTTTTGTTAAAATAGACAGTACAGACTATGAAGGAGAACCTCCGTGCTTTATACTTCTTTTTACTTTTTGGTGTATTCTTTATTATCTAAAATGATGCATTTTTTACGCACAGTTGTGGAATTAGATAATTTATGGAAATTGCATGGAAATAAATACAACTAAATTGTACCAAAATGCTCCCAATAAATTAAAACATGGAAATTAACATTCCAAGTCAAATTAGGGCAATCTAAATTTGTACTAACAATTCACACCCCAATTATCATAAACCTGGAACAAATCTTGCAAAAATATCAACATTCCACTTTGACAAATTAGGATCGATTTCCAAACTTCCAAATTAGAGTGTAAATATCATTCCTATAACTATTACCTAACTTACATAATAAGTAGGCAAGATTTAAAGTGAATATGTTCTTCCTAAGCCAATAACTCTACAGATCTTGCAACGTAATAATTAAATAAAACTCAACGATATAAATTTCAATATTATATATAAATCATATAATTTCCCACTCATCTTTCAAGCTTTTCGTTCTCCCAAATCTATATTCATCCCTTTAACTGACTCCTTTTCCTTTCCAATCCAAAAATATGTATAACAATATATACACATACCCATTGGAATTACAGATCCGAGAGAAGATTTGAATTAAGTGGACCATTGATTTATAATTATGAAATGTACCTTTTTTCTGTAGTATCGATTTTCTCCTTCTCTTCTTCTATTTTATTTTCTACCCTTCTCTGATTATATATACATACATATGTACATACATACATATATATATATATATGTATATATATAATGTTTTATACCTAGTAGAAATATTAGAGAAGGGAAAATGACAAATCTTCGCTACTTTGATCAAAAAATATGAGAAGAAAAGCGAAGGGCTAGGCCTGTATTTATAGGCGCTCAAATCAGTTGTATCCGTTAGATTTAAAATAATTAAATTTGAACCGTTCATCAAACATTCGACCCTAACTGCCAATAGTAGACTAGGGGTCCATGCGATTATTATTATTTATTTCCTTTTGTTCCTTTTTAATTACTTTTGTTTCGAAAACTTCAAACGATAATAACTTCTTCGTTTGAACTCCGATCACAAAAATCCAAATATAAAAGTTGCTTAAAAGATTGCTATAAACACAATGGTGCACATGTCATGGCCAAATTCTGACGTTTGCTCAAATTTAATTACCACTAATTTTATATGGTGTCACATGATCTAGATGTAGTCATAATCCAGGTGGGAATCCCCACATAACTTCTTTGTACGAGCACTTTGAAACTTAGAGTCATTAATACATATGTCACCACAATGGAACCCAATCGTTATTCCATATTGTTTATCTCCATAGTAGAACAAAATATTTATTATACTCACAAGTTCCCATCGTTAACATTCCTATATGGATCACCATCACAACTCCCATCATTGCATCATCGTCATTAAAACACCTCGCGTAATTCATTGAGTTATCATACTAAAATTTTGAAGTTGTTGCGTTGAAGCATCACGTCATCACTTCGTTTATTAACCTAATACCTCAAAATTTTAAGTAATATGAAAATAAATGGAACTAATGAATTAATTACATAAATTAGGGAAAAATATTTATTTTTAAGACTTTGGAATTTGACAACGAAACCAACTCCATCGAGAACATTTTATTTTTCTGATTCATGTAGTATATTGGTTTTGTTATTAGGAGTTCGTATTGAAAAAGATATGGCCGAAAACATCATTGAATCAAATGGGTGCTACGTGATTTGATTTTAAATTTAAAAATTGGCGGGTAGTAATTTTTTCCCTCATTTGACTTAAAACAGCAAGTATGTATCCCATTTTCTCATTTTACAAACTAACTCTGTAACTACTTCTTCCTCCTTCATTCTTCCAGTAAAATATTTCAACTAAAGTTTAGAAAACTCACTCAATACTTCATCAATAAAATGAAACTTAAAGAATGCAAAGCTAACAAATGGGCTTATGACCCAATAATGATATAGAGATGGAAATTCAAGGAGAGGAAGAGCAACAACCCCAAACAACGAAGCTTTGAACTTAAAACAACAAATTGATGATTGATCTATGCTTTTCTCCTCCTATAATGCAATCTTAACACTACAAGATGATTTGCAGATTATATTAGAATAGATAACCATGTATGAACACTTTTAATTAAAAATTAAAATGGTTTGGAGGGATCTGGTTAATATAAATGTTTAGAAACTAGGTTTAGACAAAGTTCGAAAATCAGAAAGTTTTACACCAAAATCCATGAAATAATTGACATAATTTGACTTAGGAACCTAAAGCTAGGGTCTAGGCATGTTCCCTAATAATCTAGGACAAAATGGCGGCTGGCAAAGGCGAAAACAACGAAGAAAACTACTAATTTCCAAACTGAAACCAAAAACAGAAATGCATACCAATCGACCAGTGGCCATAGACTGGTGCACTGATGGCCATAGACCAGTGCGCGTATGAATATTAATTTTGCTATGAACCTCCGCTTAATGGCCCAATATAAAAATATATATAATTTGAATCGTGTTTTCTTTTATGTTCTGGAAAGTGATTTAAAACATGATTAGAGGAAATTATGGTACTACGAAATGAATGGGTATATGGAATGGTTTGGTTGTTTTATAAGTGGGTATATATGTGTGTTATGATACGAGATTGAGATGCAATGAAGAACGTGGAAGGGAACGAGTTTGGAATGTAGGATAGATGCCCCAAAGTATGTATGTAATGCGAATGCGGTCCTATGACACTTAGTGGGTTATCTGAGCATGATGACATCGTTCCACTATAGTGTTGCAGTGGGCCAGAGAAAGAAGTGGATTTTAAGAGACCATGTAGGCTACTAGTAGACCAGGTCATGAGTATAATTAGGTAGCATGAGGAGAATAGGTTTTCCTGTAGTCTTTGCACGGCCCAAGGAAGTGAATTCTATACAAGATTCAGGTGATGATGGGCAATAGTTGACTTTGTAGGGCAAGAAGCCGGACTACAGCATGAGTCCATATAGATATGATGCAATACAATTAGATGTATAAGATGATCATATATGACGTGTGTAACGACCCACTATTTTGGACCATTCAAATCGACAATAATCCACACATGTCCGACTTGAATAATACAAAATAACAGATTGTAATAAAATTTGGAGCAAATAAAATCATTCACAGAATCACAGACACAGAAAATATCAGATAACTCGCAGCGGAATTTAAAAATAACCATAGTGGTTCATGAAGCCACTAAAATACAGAGTCTCAAAACAAGTACAAATTACATAGTCTAAAAACCAATACAGTTTGAACAACCACAGAAAATCCCAAATTCATTTGTCTCAATTACATAGGCTAAAATAAAAGACTGAATAGCAAAAACAGATAGGAGCTTGATAAAGATGATCTCCAGTAGTCCTAGCTCCAGGAAGATGAAGTCCAAACTGATACTCAGGCTGACCCGAGCGTAAATAAAACACAAACACTCGAGTCAGGACATACATACTTATACAATGTAAACCAACTCAAGTGAACTATAATAAAGAGTACAAGAACTTAAAGAATGCTTGGGATCGCCCATTCCTTAAGGATCCGTTAAACTATCTACTATATAGTAATATTCGCTATTATAATAATGTCTAATATAAAATAAACATACTTTTAAATAGCATTAAGGCTTTACATTTTCCACCTTAACACGTAATAGTCCCAGTAGTCTATCCAGTATTAGCATACTCCCAAACTGGGGGCTACCCTCGATACTCCACAGGCTACGGGAGAAATCACAACTCGTAGTAAAGATCGATATGGTAGGTGACACGGCACACAAGGCAATGCCAGGGTATATATACCAATTACGCACACGGACTAATGGAAACACATAGCAGCCACTACCGCTCCACCTCGAACAACATTCCCAAATCAATGGTGGCCACCAAAAATCAAAAAGTAATAGAATGGTATCGAAGAAGTGCGTCCGATAAGAGGTGCTACCTCACTGGTCCGAGATCGCTCCTGTTTTAGCCACCTTATGCCAACTCACGGGAGTTGGGTCCACGTATATACCTTAGGATCGTCGCCACCATCCTACTTCATTCTGGAAACTCTACCACGTACACAATTGTCAAAGTGGTTTTCGGTATCGAAAAAGAGTATGTCCATATCCGATCCTGGTCTCTTTAACAACCAATCGTTATTATAACCCGTGGTTATAAATTTTAAAACAGTTTATATTTCAGATCAACATACTTCATTTAACCATTTAAAAGTAAAGTCATTATACCTTTATATCAAATGTTCAATTTCCAAAAACATTTAGCCTTTTCTGAGTTTATTTATTCACTTAAAATATCAAAATTCCAGCTTTCACAGTATTTAAAAAAGTGATGCGGTAAGTTATATTTGAAAACAATTCAATTCAGCAAAGACAGCATTTAAAAACCGCTGTTAATAGTTTAGTTATAAACAAAACTCATATTTCAGCCTACTGCAGCACTTCACAAGTGCTACAGTAGCCCCTTCATTAGTTTCAGGTTCAATTTTAGTTTCCTACCACAACAGCACTTACCAAGTGCTATCATAGCCTTAGTTCATTTTAGTCTTTTAGTTCATTTATGCAACCACAGCACTTACCAAGTGCTGCAGATTCTACTTAGTTCAGAATTAGTTTATTTCCAGAAATGGTAGCATTTCTGAAGTGTTATAAATTAAATTTCCAGGTTTTAAGTGCAATTACAGCCATAAATAAACTTCACTTTAAATCAATTAAATTTATAAAAAATCATAATTTAACAAAAAAAATGTTCAATTTAATCCTTTAACTTATGGTTTTTTATAAAGAAAGATTTTACAAATAAAAATCAAATTTTCCAAAGTTCACTTATATAATTCAAGTGTGAAAATTTCTCATTTTCATTTTTAGCCATTTATTTCAACACTTAAATTTAAATCTCCATTTTCCACTATTTAAACTAAATTTTCATTTTACTTAATTTACTTAAGTTTCCATTTTTTTTTTCAATTTCTACTTTATGTTATATTTTAAAATCACCATTTTTATCCTTTAATTTTACATTTATCACATAGAAAAATCATTTCTACTTAAATAAATCATTTAAAATTCAATTTAAATCAATTCATTATATTATTACAAAATTTTAAAATATTTAAAAATTTTCCAGAAAATACAGAAAATAACCACGGGTCTGTATAATATTTTCTAGCCTAAGTCAAGTGATACAAATAATATATCATTTCAATCCGTAGTTTATAAAGAAAATCCGGGTTTTATCATTTCAAACCTGCAATCCCAAGTAAATAAAATTTAATCAAAAATCGCTCAGGCCTATCATTTCAGCCCATAACGATCTTTCCCTATTCTAAAGTCCGTTCGGGTATGTATCATTTCAACCCATAGTGATTCTATTCTATAGGGAACTTGCAGTGTGATTTAACAGAATAGAATAACAGAAAAATAAAACAAAATATAACAGATGATATGACATGCAATTTTAACCAGTTTAACATCATATATAAATAATCACAAGTAATTATAACATCATTTCTTTTTTTTTTCTTTTTCTTCTTATTTATTTATTTATTTATTTTACACATTCAGTTGTGGTCGTTTCACAATCATATAAGTATGAATAGTCGTGTGAGATTTACTCACCTCTACGGAGCTGGAGATTTGATTCAAAAGAAAATACGATATCCACCGAAAAGCGCACGGAAAGCACGATTAGTTTTTAGAGGATCCGACAACTAGATTCAAATTTTGAAAAAAAGAAAAGAATAAAGCAAATCTGAGAATAAGCTATCACACATAAAATACATCAAGTTTTTTTGAATAAAGAAAACTTGAACATATTGAAAAAATATGGCTCGACCACTTCACCATACGACTCAACCCATAGCCCCATAATCTCGACCATTTTCCATACTCAAGGTTTGAAAGGCTCGGAGGGATTTAGGCTGTGATTTCAATATGCAAGGTGGCGAATGGAAATCGGGTTCACTGTTCTAGTTCAAAGCACAAGGAGGCTCGGTTTGGCCTGGGGTTCGTGGTGGCATGGGCTCGGTCTAGCATGGGTTCATGGTGGCATGGGCTTGGTCTGGCCTAGGTTTGTGGTGGCATGGGCTCGGTTCACTTGATGGTGGAGGAAATAGAGTGGAATGGCAAGGCAAGGCTAAGGCGAAGGGTTTTTTTTGGTGGTGAACTGCACTTGAATTCACGGCCAGAGGAGGGGAGAGGCCGCGCTGGTGGTGCTCTAGGCTGGTCATGATGGTGAATAGGCCGAGCACTTGGGAGCAGGCAATAGAATAAAACACAGCAAGGAAAGGAGATCAAACAAAACAAAAAAAATTGAAAAGGGAAAACGCATGCGGTCATTATCTGAAGATAAGATGCTCACGTAAATTTTTTATGGAAGCCAAAGAGAAAGATTTAGTGGTAAGGAAATTTGTGAGCGTGGGCTATATTATATAATGTAACTACTCACGTTGATTTAGTGGGAGGAAGGTAAGTCATAAAGTTTGAACGGTAGAGGAATTGAAGGCATTTATTTCTATTGAATTAAAAGAAACAAACGGAAGGTGGCAAAGGAATGTAATAACTTCCACGTGAAAAATGTAAGGAAGGATTTCGAATTTCAAATAAAAAAACACGGCTGAAGACTTTGTAATGCTAACGTATAGAATCAAATGGACAAAGAAAAAGGCAAGAGAAACTTATAAAACGTATGCCCAAAGTAATGTACTGAATTTATTTGTTTCTCGCTTATTTAGTAAATTTAAAACGCTAACGTTTTTTTTCTTCAGGAAATAACGTATCACTTTAAACCACAAATTAAATAGCTATTTACCATAATTAATAAAATTTGGTTTAGCTTCATCCATTTGATTGTTTAATATAAAGCTAAGAAAATGGATGTATATACGTATAAAAGAAATGTAAAATTTATTTCTTGTTTCACACTATTTATTACTAAATTTTAAAAGTATACAACCAATTTAACCGAAACAAAAGTGGAACAAATGTTGCACAATTTTATACAGTTCAAGATAAAAGATTTGGCAGTTAGATTTTAAAATTTAAAATTCCTATTAAAGTTAAACTTTAACCCAAATCAAAATTACAGAAATTGTTTATATTTATTTATTTTTGGGCAATTGATTAAAAATCATTACAAGAAAATTTCCAAAATTAAATTTTTAAGTAATCAAACACCAAAGTCTTTAAATAAAGTGAATAAAATATTTGTTAAAATTTTGGGCTGTTACACCCTCCCCCACTCAAAACTTTTCATCCTCGAAAAGGAACGAAAGATGGGAAAACAAAGGAAGATAAGATAGTGGAGCAAAAGTACCTGAAATAAACAATTCCGGATTTGAAGCACGTATGCTCTCCTCCGTCTCCCAGGTGCAATCCCGTTCATCAGTGCTCCACTGCACTTTGACCAGGTTGACAGATTTCCTTCTTAGCTGCTTCGTACCTCGATCGACGATACGAAGTGGCTTCCTCTCAACAGTCAGATTTGGCTCAATATCCAAACTATCAAGAGCGGAAGGCTGGATAATAAGGGATGGATCATGCAGATAGCGACGAAGATGAGATAAATGGAATACACTGTGTACTCCAGAAAATTTCTCGGGCAAATCCAGACGATAAGCAAGAGAACCGATTCTTTCCGTAATGCGGAAAGGACAGATGAACCTAGGAGAAAGCTTCCCTCTATGACCAAAGCGAATAACATTCCTTAAGGGAGAGACCTTAAGGAAAACCAAATCACCAACAACAAACTCTAAACTCCGCCTACGCCTATCAACATACTTCTTCTGCCTATCCTGAGCAATCCTCATCTTCCTCCTAATCTCCTCAACTCTCTCAGAAGCCTCTAAAATCATCTCAGCACCAAGAACCAAACGATTACCGGATTCAATCCAGCAAGAAGGAGATCTACAAGGTCGTCCGTAAAGAGCAGAAAACGGAGACGTCTTAATACTGGCCTGATAACTATTGTTATAGGTGAATTCGACAAGATGGAGATGATCTTCCCAAGATCCTCCATAATCAAGCACATAAGCACGAAGAAGATCTTCTAGAATCTGATTCACCCTTTTCGTTTGACCGTCGGTCTGTGGATGGTAAGCAGTGCTCAGATTCAGACGAGTACCCAAAGAATCCTGAAAGGCTTTCCAAAACTTACTAGTAAAGATAGGATCACGATCACAAACAATACTGAGAGGAACACCATGGAGACAAACGATCTCTCTCATGTAAATCTCAGACAAACTAGAAGGAGAACGGGTAGACTTGACCGGAATAAAATGAGCTGATTTGGTCAATCTATCCACAATAACCCAGATACTCTCATTACCCTTCCTAGTCCTCGGTAATCCATCAATGAAATCCATAGAAACCTGTTCCCATTTCCAATTGGGAATCTCAAGAGGCTGCAACAAACCAGGGGTCTTCTGATGATCTGCCTTGACTTGCTGACAAGTCGCACACCTACTAACAAAAATGGAGACATCTCGCCTCATACCTCTCCACCAATACAACTTCTTCATATCCTGATACATCTTGGTCACACCTGGATGAATAGAAAGTTTGCACTGATGATTCTCCCGAAGCAACTCCTGTCTCAAACCATCAACATTCGGGACACAAATCCTATTATTAATCCTCAACACACCTTTATCATCAATCTGAGCACCACTGCCATCAAGACTACTACCTCCAACTCTACTTCGAACATTCTCCTTAATCAATCTAAGCATCCGATCCTCATCCTGCCTAGCCATAATACGATCCACAAGAGGTGAAGAAACAACAAGCTGACACAACAAAGCCTTCTTCCGACTCAAAGCATCCGCCACAACATTAGCTTTCCCAGGGGTATAGTTGATGTCGAGGTCATAAGAAGCAAGGAACTCTAACCACCTAACTTGTCTCTGGTTCAAATCCTTCTGAGAGAAAATATAATTCATAGACTGATGATCTGTAAAAAGCTCAAACTTGGTACCCAAAAGATGATGTCTCCACAGCTTCAAAGCAAAAACAATAGCAAGCAACTCTAGATCATGGGCAGCATAATTTACTTCATGGGTCTTCAACTGACGACTAGCATAAGCAATCACCTTACCATCCTGCATCAGAACAGCTCCCAAACCTTCTCGACAAGCATCAGTGTATACCGTTAATCCCTCATTTCCATTTGGAACGGTAAGAACAGGTGCGGAAGTAAGCTTGTGTTTTAACTCACTGAATGCGGCCTTACACTCATCACTCCAAATAAACTTAGCATTCTTCCGAGTCAAAGCGGTGAGAGGTGCAGCAATCCGAGCAAAATTCTCAATGAATCTCTGGTAATAACCGGCAAGGCCCAGAAAACTATGGATATCAGTAGGAGTCTTAGGAGTTTCCCAATTCTGCACAAAATAGGGAAAAAGAAGGATAATAGGAAAGATAGAATAAATTGAATGAGACAAGGAAAGAGAAGGAAAGAAAGGCTTACATTGATCGCAACGATCTTGACTGGATCAACAGAGACTCCATTACTAGAAACAATATGCCAGAGGAATCGGACTTCCTCTTTCCAGAAATGGCATTTGGAAAATTTTGCCTTTAACTGATGATTTCGAAGAGTTTCAAGAACAGATTTCAAATGTGACTCATGCTCTTCCTCAGACTTAGAGAAAATGAGAATATCATCAACAAAGACTAGAACAAATTTATTAAGCACATCACGAAAAACACGATTCATCAAATCAACAAAGAAAGCAGGAGCATTAGTCAAACCGAAAGGCATGACTAACCATTCAAAGAATCCATTCTCAATACGGAAAGCAGTCTTGGGAATACTTTCCTCAGCAACTCTGAGCGGGTGAAAACCGGTGGCAAGATCAAGCTGAGAGAAAACAGAAGCACCATAAAGCTGATCAAACATATCATTGATGTGAGGCATTGGATATCTGTTTTTCATAGTGAGCTTGTTCAACTCCCTATAATCAACACACATCCGGAGAGAACCATCGGACTTGGTGACGAAAACCACCGCAGCTCCCCATTCAGAATAGCTAGGTCTGATCAGACCCTTGGAAGACAGATCCTCAATTTGCTTCCTTAACTCAATCTTCTCGCGGGATGCCATTCTTCTAGGAGGAAGAACTACAGGTCGAGCTCCAGGAATAAGATTGTTTCCTGGAGATTTGACCAGGCAACTGAGTGCTCGGCATTGGCCACTACTCGGCATGAAGGACTGTTCGGCATCCAGGAGGACACGGCGAAGCGTGCGGCATCCAATGGGAGCCGGCATCCATAGCGTTCGGCATCCGTAGTGCTCGGCGTCAGTTAGTGTTCGGCGACAACCAATGCTCGGCGCTAGCGTTCGGCATCCAGTGGAGCTCGGCATCAGAGAGTGTCCGGCATCCAGGAGTGTTCGGCGAAGCACTTGTCATCCAGGAGTACTCGGCGTGGTACTCGGCATCAGGAGAACTCGGCATCCCAAAGTGCTCAGCGTCGAGTGGTGTTCGGCATCAGGAGAACTCGGCATCCCAAGGTACTCAGCGTCAAGTGGTGTTCGGCATCAGGAGAACTCGGCGTCCCTAGGTACTCGGCGTCAAGTGGTGTCCGGCATCAACTGGCACTCGGCTGCAAGAGCGCTCGGCGTCCCTGGTACTCGGCATCGCAGGGTACTCGACATCAGTAACACTCGGCGATAGGATAACTTGGCAACGAGAGCGCTCGACATTCAGAAGGCATTCAGTAAGCACAACTTCACAAGGACCGTTCGGCACGGAAAGCATCGTTCGGCATGGGAAAGACTGCTCGGCATCAGAGCGTTCGGCATACCAGGATCGGCATGCAGCGACCACCGTACTGAGGCTTGACCGTTCGGCTATCCAGCCCATTTGGGAAGTCCAGCCCATATTTGCCTATAAATAGGGGGGCAGGGTCACAGTGAAAGGGATCCTTTTTCGGAGAAAAAAGACGGGAAGACTCTGCCATTTTCAAGACTCATCTTCTCTACTTAAACACCTTCATTCAAGCATTTGATTCATGAATTGTATTTGTAATCAATCATAAAGGAAATCAATAAAGTTGAGCAAAGTGGACGTAGGCAATTACGCCGAACCACTATAAATTTGGTGTTCTTACTTTCTGCACTTGAATTAGGATTGTCTTCTCTGTTTAATTTGCTTTCATCACTTATATCTCTACATAATCTTTCTGAACGAGGTTAGTGACCAATTTTGGTGCTAACACTTTGGTGCTTTCACTGAGAACTGAATTCTCAGACCTCAAGGATCTGCTTTGAAGCTACTGGATTGAATAAATCCCCCAAAGAAGATCCGACTCACTGATAGGACATCCGTTGATTCTACTCAGAGTTCAGACCGATAACTCTACAATGGCAAGACCACGTACTAGGTCAGCTTCCCTTAATGCGGATGCCCGAGAGACTGCTAGCGTGCAACAAGCAGGACCTAGCAATCAACCAGCAATCCCGAGTGCAGGGATTGCCGCTCAAGAACAGACTCCAGTTGTCACCAGAGTGGAGTTCAACGACTTGATGAGAGAACTTAGGGAAAGCAGGAGACAACTGGGAGAACAGATGCAAGCTAATGCCAACCTGATGGCACAACTCACTCAACAGCAGCAACAGAATGCTGGGGGCAATCCAGCTGCTTATTCCTCTTCTGATAGCTCAACTTCTTCTGATGAGCCACCCAGGCGCAGACGCCGTAAGACTGAAACTGCAAGGGCAGATGTCGCTGTTCGAACAGCAGGAGACCGCGACCAAGCCAGAACTAGAAACTTCCGAACCGGAGTACAGGTGGAGGAGGGAGCTCCAGACCATCAAAATGTTAACAATGTTGAACCTCATGACGCACGATTGGCAGATCGCCAGGAAAGGAGGCATCAGCATGGACAGGCACGTAGAACTGACTCCAACCTCCCAGCTTCCATACAGACACCCGATCTGACAGCCATGATCAGGCAACTGATGAAAGAGAATCAGGGCTTATCAAATGACGATTGGGGAGTGTCAAGAAGTCATACTCCGTTCACGGATGTTGTGCTGCAAGCGTCCTACCCTAAGAAGTTTAGCATGCCAACCATTCCTGCATACGAAGGAAAGACTGACCCCAGACAACATGTAATGAGGTATGAATGGATGATGGATTCAGCCAGAGCAAATGATGCCACCAAGTGTAGGTGTTTTCCGATTACTCTATCTGGGATCGCTACTATGTGGTTCACCCGACTTCCTCCGCGATCCGTATCAAATTTCGAGGAGTTGGCAAAGAAGTTTATTGAGCAATTTAGGATACACACTACACGCCCGAAGGATGTGATGTCTCTGTCAAGTGTAATCCAAAATCCTGGAGAGTCGCTGAAGGAGTACTTACAAAGATTCCACATGGCGGCAACTGAAGTCAGTAATCCCAACGACCATGCAATTCTAATGGCTGTGATGAGAGGTGTTGATCCGGATTCTGAATTCGGAGATTGGCTGGCAGGAAAACCTCCGACTACGCTAGAGCGTTTCTACTCCAAGGCGCACCAGTTCATAAGAAGAGAGGAAGCTAGGTGGGTACGACGAGACAAGGCACCGAGACCTGCCCAAGAGTCAATTAAGAGCAACGTTGCTGTGAAGCAATCTGGAGACAATTCAGGGAAAGTCCAAGTCAACGTCCAGAATAAGCCTGTGCAGCCCAAAGAGTCCGAAGGAAGGAGTCAAGGAAAGAGGAAAGAAGCGGGAAAGTGGAAGTCGAGAATTCCAAGCTACAGCGAGTACACTCCGCTAAACGCCCCACTTGAGAACATTTACCTATCCACATGCAATACTTTTCAGTACAGAAAACCACGTCCGAAAGAATCAACTGAAGAACAGAAACGGACTGGGAAATATTGCCGCTTCCATGAAACCTATGGACACAACACGGAAGAATGCAGACACCTACATGACGCTATCGAGAAATTGATCAGACAAAAGAAGTTGCAAGAATTTGTGAAGGATCCGCAGGAAGGAGGACAGGGAACGTCCGACCCAGGTCGTGCACCGGCTCCACGTCATCCAGAGGAACCTGCCCGGACTGTTGGAAGACTGGTTATAAATACAATTATCGGCGGACCTCATCCCGCAGATAAGAACTGGCAAGAGATGGAGCGATATGCGAGCTCCTTGAAGCATGCGGATTTCGAGTGCTGTTCAAACGTAGAGGACGGGGCCCCTGCTAAGCAGCAGCGCGTGATGACAGACGATATTGTGTTCAGAAACAGAGACGCTGATCAGATAGAGGCTCCGACCATCGATCCCATGGTCATATCTGCAACAATCGGACCAGCGTATGTAAAAAGAATTTTGATTGATTGTGGAAGTTCAGTCAACATCATCTTCAAGAAGGCATATGATCAGATGAAGCTAGAGACAAAAGACTTGAAACCATCCAAAGCTCGTATCCACGGTTTTAACGGCGCTGCGACTGATGCAGTGGGATATGTCGAGTTACCAGTTGAACTGGGACAAGGCGAGCGTCGGAGGGTACGAATTCTACCCTTTGTAGTTTTGGATGTGGACTCTCCATATAATGTTTTCTTGGGTCGGCCGGCCCTGGCTGAATTTAGGGCGGCACTAGCCCCGTGGTGCTTGACTTTGAAGTTCCCAACTGACAAAGGAGTAGGCATTGTTCACGGAGACCAAGCAGCTGGTCGTTCTTGTTATGTGGCCGAGCTCCGAGAAGCCCACCGGAGGGAAAAAGGAAAGGGTGCGGACAATCCTGTCCGCATCCTCAACGCGAATAATTGACAAGTAGTGCCCGAGCCCTGGCTCGGGCATAGTTCTCGGATCTACGGAGATATAGATCCGAGAGACGACGATGAGAAACCTAGGGAAGAGAAGGCGGCACCGGCTGAATTAACAATTGACATTTCGGTTAGCCGTGACGACCCTTCGCGAATACTGAAGATCGGATCACAGTTAGGCCCCGCAATGACAGAAGACCTTAGCGACTTCCTCCGAGCAAACCTTGATGTTTTTGCCTGGACGCATTCTGATATGTGTGGGATTTCTCCCGCCATCATAAGTCATATGTTGAACATAGACCCGAAATACGTCCCAGTCAAGCAAAAGAGGAGAGGAATGGATCCAGAGAGATCCGCCGCTCTTGGAGAGGAGGTGGACAAACTCAAAGCAAATGGGTTCGTCCGCGACGCCCTCTACCCGGAGTGGGTCTCCAACCCCGTGCTAGTAAAAAAGGCAAATGGGAAATGGAGGACTTGCGTAGATTATTCCGACTTGAACAAAGCATGCCCTAAGGACAGTTTCCCGTTGCCTAGGATCGATCAGTTGGTCGATTCCACAGCAGGACACGAATTATTGTCATTCATGGATGCGTACTCGGGATACAACCAAATCCCAATGCATATTCCGGACCAAGAACACACCAGCTTCGTTACAAATGTCGGGCTGTATTGCTATGTAGTGATGCCCTTTGGATTAAAGAATGCTGGAGCAACTTACCAACGTCTGGTGAATCGAATGTTCAAGGACCAGCTGGGCAAAACCATGGAAGTCTATGTGGATGACATGCTCGTGAAGTCACGGCAGTCAAACGACCACATTCAAGACTTAGCTGAAATGTTTAACATACTCAGGTCCTATGGAATGAAGATCAACCCGCTGAAGTGTTCTTTCGGCGTTGCATCAGGGAAGTTTTTAGGATTCATCGTCAACGCTAGGGGAATCGAAGCCAACCCAGAAAAGATCCAAGCCATTCGAGACGTACAAGCGCCCAGGACTGTAAAGCAGGTACAGAGCTTGAACGGAAAAGTGGCTGCGCTAAGTCGATTTATATCCAAGGCAACTGACAAGTGCATCCCATTCTTCGACATAATAAAGAAAGGAAAGAGGAATTTTGAATGGACGTCTAGCTGCGAGGAAGCTTTCCAGAACCTGGTAAGGCATCTGGAGAGCCCACCGATGCTATCTAAACCAGTTGACCATGAGATGTTGTACGTTTACTTGGCTATATTCCCTCATGCGATAAGCGCAGCTTTGGTCCGTGAGGAGGATCGAGTCCAGAAGCCGGTATATTATGTTAGCAAGCGTTTAACGGGGGCAGAGAAGAATTACCCTAAAATTGAGAAATTGGCTTATTGCTTGGTGATTGCATCACGCAAGCTACGCCCATACTTTCAAGCGCATTCAATCGGCGTTTATACCGATCAACCCCTGAGGCAGGTACTTCAGCGACCAGAAACTTCTGGAAGATTGCTAAAATGGAACATCGAGTTGAGCCAATTCGATATCGCGTACTTACCACGGAGAGCTATCCGAGGGCAAGCGTTAGCAGACTTCATCGCTGAATTTACCATACCCATCAAACCGGACGATCACGACATCATTCCCCCCATTCGATGGAAATTATACACTGACGGTGCATCAAACGGCCGTTGCTCCGGCGCGGGCGTAGTTCTTATAACTCCGGAAAACCGATCAATCTGTTATGCCCTGAAGCTCGATTTTCCGGCTACGAACAACGAAGCTGAATATAAAGCATTGATCGCTGGCTTGAAGCTTATCAAAGAACTCGGAATCAAATCAATCGAAATCTTTTGTGACTCGCAGTTAGTGGTTTACCAAGTACGAGGAGACTACCAAGCAAAAGGACGAAAGCTTGCTCCGTACCTCATTCAGGTCCAGGAACTACTATCAAATCTTGAGCGTTATGACATTTCACATATCCCGCGAGAACAAAACAAAGAAGCCGACTTGTTGGCTAAGTTCGCGAGTACCGACGATGTTCAACAAATGGGATTGTATCCCATGGAAGTCTTGCATGCCCCGAGTGCAGACGAGATGAAAATCGAACTTGTGTTGGAAACAGAGAACGAGAAGGGCTCGTGGATAACCCCATTCAAACTGTACCTGACAACCGGGGCTTTACCAGAAAGAAGAAGCGAAAGACGACAGGTCCTTCGAAAGGCTGCGCGGTACGTAATGCAGGATGGATCCATGTACCAGAAAGGGTTCTCAATCCCATTGTTACGATGCATCGCTCATGATGAAACAAAGCGAGTCTTGAGGGAAGTCCACGAAGGGGAATGCGGCGACCATACTGGGGGGCAAACGCTAGCAAAGAAGATCCTCCGCTATGGGTATTACTGGTCCACTGTAAACCGGGATGCCGCGAACTACGCAAGAAAATGCGACAAGTGTCAAAGATATGCAAAAATCCCGAGGGCTCCGTCAACGGAACTCACACAAATGATCAGCCCTTGGCCATTCGCGATCTGGGGAATCGACATAATCGGCTCTTTGCCTCTATCCAAAGGTGGTGCGAAATACGCGATAGTTGCAGTCGACTATTTCACGAAATGGGCTGAGGCAGAACCTTTGGCCACTATCACCTCTAAGAAAGTCATTAATTTCGTTGTACGAAACATTATATGCCGCTTCGGTCTTCCACGCACCATCATTACAGACAACGGAACGCAATTCGAAAGTAGAGAGTTCAAAGAGTTCTGTTTAAAGTACAGCATCGAGAAAAAGTTCGCTGCCGTTGCACACCCAAAAGCTAACGGACAAGTCGAGGCCGTTAACAAAATAATCAAGTCCATACTAAAGAAGCGTCTGGAGAAGGTTGGAAGCAAGTGGGTAGATGAACTCCCGACAGCATTATGGGCATATAGGACTACCCACAAGTCCGCGACCGGCCACACTCCGTTCGCCTTGGCATACGGCTCTGAAGCCGTAATACCCGTGGAACTTGAAGTTCCATCGCACCGAGTGACATACTATGACCCCAAGACGAACCAAAACCTCTTGCTGGAATCACTGGACTGCATCGACGAAAAGCGTGAAGAAGCTGAGTTAAGGGCGGCGGCGCACAGACATCGAGTCAAGCGCTACTACGATGGCAGGGTCCGCCCAAGAATCTTTGATGTGGGTGATCTCGTTCTGAAACGAGTCTTCCCAGTACCATCACGCATGAATCCCAGCTGGGAAGGTCCATACGCCATTGAACGGAAGCTTGGAGAAGGAACATTCAAGCTAGCGACCGTTGATGGCGCGACACTCCCCCGAGCATGGAACGGTGAGCATTTGCGGCACTATTACATTTAGCATGTTTCCCTTTCTTGTTATAGGCACTATTGTTTTCTGCATGTCTCCTTTCAATAATGACTTAGTTTTCTTTTGAAGTTGTAATCGAGCAATTTAGTTGATTTTCATTAATAAAGGCCTGAAGCCACATTTTCTGTGAAGTTTCTGTATCTCTTAATTGGATGTTAAATTACATTATTCTGTGCGGCGTACAGACTAGTATAAACGATTTCCAATCTCCGAATCCCCAGAGTGAGGAGCGGAGTACTCTAAGTCCCCAGAGCGTGGACTAGAGTATAAACGATTTCCAATCTCCGAGTCCCCAGAATGCGGAGCGGAGTACTCTAAGTCCCCAGAGCGCGGACTAGAGTATAAACGATTTCCAATCTCCGAATCCCCAGAGTGCGGAGCGGAGTACTCTAAGTTCCCAGAGCGCGGACTAGAGTATAAACGATTTCCAATCTCCGAATCCCCAGAGTGCGGAGTGGAGTACTCTAAGTTCCCAGAGCGCGGACTAGAGTATAAACGATTTCCAATCTCCGAATCCCCAGACTGCGGAGCGGAGTACTCTAAGTCCCCAGAGCGCGGACTAGAGTATAAACGATTTCCAATCTCCGAATCCCCAGAGTGCGGAGCGGAGTACTCTAAGTCCCCAGAGCGCGGACTAGAGTATAAACGATTTCCAATCTCCGAATCCCCAGAGTGCGGAGCGGAGTACTCTAAGTTCCCAGAGCGCGGACTAGAGTATAAACGATTTCCAATCTCCGAATCCCCAGAGTGCGGAGCGGAGTACTCTAAGTTCCCAGAGTGCGGACTAGAGTATAAACGATTTCCAATCTCCGAATCCCCAGACTGCGGAGCGGAGTACTCTAAGTCCCCAGAGCGCGGACTAGAGTATAAACGATTTCCAATCTCCGAATCCCCAGAGTGCGGAGCGGAGTACTCTAAGTCCCCAGAGCGCGGACTAGAGTATAAACGATTTCCAATCTCCGAGTCCCCAGAGTGCGGAGCGGAGTACTCTAAGTCCCCAGAGCGCGGACTAGAGTATAAACGATTTCCAATCTCCGAATCCCCAGAGTGCGGAGCGGAGTACTCTAAGTTCCCAGAGCACGGACTAGAGTATAAACGATTTCCAATCTCCGAGTCCCCCAGAGTGCGGAGCGGAGCACTCTAAGTCCCCAGAGCGCGGACTAGAGTATAAACGATTTCCAATCTCCGAATCCCCAGAGTGCGGAGCGGAGTACTCTAAGTTCCCAGAGCGCGGACTAGAGTATAAACGATTTCCAATCTCCGTGCGGAGCGGAGTACTCTAAGTCCCCAGAGCGCGGACTAGAGTATAAACAATTTCCAATCTCCGAGTCCCCAAAATGCGGAGCGGAGTACTCTAAGTCCCCAGAGCGCGGACTAGAGTATAAACGATTTCCAATCTCCGAGTCCCCCAGAGTGCGGAGCGGAGCACTCTAAGTCCCCAGAGCGCGGACTAGAGTATGAACAGTCTCAAGTCTCCAAGTCCCCGGAGCACAGTGTCAGCAAACCAAATAAAGACAAGAGAATCATTCAAACAAGAAGAAACTAAAATTTTATTCGATAAATCCAAAATAGGGATACAAGATCACTCCTACAAAATTCGGGCCTATACAAACTACAAGTTATGAAAGATAGAAACTGTTACAAACTTAGGCAAAAAACTTGTTGAACAAGTGCATCGATCATTTCTTCGACTTCTTCTTCTTGTCTGCCTTCGGTGTTTCCGACGACTCCTCTCCCTCACGTTTCTTCTTGGACTTTTTGCTTGCTAGAGAGACGGAGTCAGGAGTAGGAGACGGAACATCTAATGGTTTAGACCTGCCCGGGAGAATGATTTTCGAAGGTCTATTCTGCGGGTCAGTAAGTTCTAGGACTTCAGATTCAACTTTGACTTTGACCTTTCTCTTCTCCTCGTCGGCAAGACGATCCTTCGTGCTCATCTCTGAAGTATGTTCAGAGGCGCCATTGATTTTAACTTCGTCGCTTCCTTCGGCAGGAGACGAGGTATCAAGTTTGTCATCGTCAAGCGCCCCGATCACTTGAGCGTCTGGGCCGGGAGTTACCCCTGCGTGAGCAGCGTCGCTTGTTTTCCCCGCTTCCTCCTTGGCGTCATCGCTCCTCGGAGTTAGCTCAGTGTCAGAACAACCTGTGAGACATATAAGAAGTGGGCATTAGAACGAATAACCACTGCTAAAAAATGACGGATCACTTCGACTTCTAGAGAAAGAAGAGTCTCCTACCAGGATCAGGTTGGCTGTCGGTGGCGCGCGGGGTTTCACCCTCCAGGATAGGTGACAGCACATGAACGCCGAGCCCAGGATCTTCGGGGTCGTAGCTGGCATGCTGCTCGAATGGATCAAGCGTCGACCGACCAGCCGATTGAGCAGCATAAGGAGCGGCAGTGTGAGGAGTAGTAGTGTCGGCCTCTGACGGGCCAGCCTCGTTATTCTTCTCTTTCGAAGGGGAAGAGCCTTTGCCATAAAGAGCCAATGCTACGGATAAATCCGATGGCTCATTCCCCCTCAGGAACTCCTTCACCAGTGCATCTTCGTCGATTTCTTCGGAGCCTGATTCGACTTTCTTGATCTATTTTGAGTAGTTTAAGAGTTGAGGTTTTTAGGTTCTCCTTAGACGAATAAGCTTCCAAAGACATCTAGGAGGCAAGTTAGCTAGTAGGAGTTCTTTTCTATTTTGATTCTGCTGTGTTATGATCTAAAGGCAAAGTTGTTTAATTTCCCATATATATATATATATATATATATATATATATTACTCTTATCATCCAAGGGGGCATCTTCATATGTCGTTCTTAGCGTATGTTGTAATAATTATATTTTCTCTGAACTTGGTTCTAGAATTTGGGATTATGTAATGAATTTGAAATGTTTTGAAATGGAATGTGAAAGTTGTATAATGATTTTAAATTTTTTCCATATCCATGTGTTTCTGTTATATCAGTGTATCTAATATTACTGTATTTGGTCATGGATGATTAATAACTATGGATGACTGCAGCATCCGTAGCCGTTAGTTTTGGGCCTACAAGTGAGGGATGTTACAAGTTGGTATCAGAGCATAGGTTTATGAAAACTTAAAAGAAATTTAAGCTTAAAAGATTTTTTCAAAAACATAATCCAAGGAATCAGAAAATAAGATCGGGGTTTGGGTTAACGCTATAGTAATGTACTTGTATTTAATATATATATATATATAAGTACGTATTCCCCTCTCTCTTAGACCATTTTTCTGTATCTTACTAAGGCCCGTATGCAGATTTATGAGGAAGAATATATGGAGGCAGGAAACGAAAGAGGAAATCTCGTTGGAGGAAGCAACACCACAAATGGAAACGTTCGACCTACTAGGAGGAACCCGGGTCGATAGGAAAATGCTAATCAAAATGCAGATGCCAATGTAGGTGCTGGAAATCTGCCAGTAGATATAGGGATGATGTATCGGTATTTCATTAATCTGATGCTAGTTGGAGTAGCTGGGAATATTGGAGGAGCTAATCCCGTGGCCCTAATTAGGAATAGGTATGGTTAGTTGAGCGAGGATTACACCAGTCTTGGCGGGAAGCCTTTTGTGGGAACGGAGGATGCCATAGAAGATGAATATTGGTTGTTGCATTAAGAGAGAATCTTTGCTGACTTGGGATTGGATGATTAGCAGAAGAAGAGACTAGCCTCTAGGTAATTGTAGGGAGCAGTGCTCCATTGGTGGAATAGTGTTACTACCGGAGTTTATGAGGAAGAGTTGACTTGGGCAGAATTTTGAAGGAGATTCGAGCAGAGGTTTTTGTCTAAAGTTGCTAAGTCAGCATTGTTGAGGAAGTTTATAGATTTGGTGCAGGGAGAAATGTTAGTAATTGAGTATGCCACTAAGTTTGATGAGTTGTCCCAATATGGGTATGCTACTATTGACATCGTCATCAAGAGGTATGAGAAGTTTATTCGGGGATTGAGACCCGAGATTGCTAGGGCGACCCTGCCACATCTCTGTGATCCTTATAATGTAGTTGTGGAGATGGAAATATGACATGAGAAAATGCTTGCTATTTATGATAAGGAAAAGCCAATTGAAACCCAGGGTTTACAGGGAAAGAAGAGGAAGTACTTCAACAAGAAGGGAGCCCAGAAGGGAGAGGCTGCTAAGAAGGCAAAGGCTGATCTATCTATTTCAAGTGTGATAAGAAAGGTCACTATGCTCATGAATGCCGGATAGGCAAGGGGAAGAAGGCTGCGGAAAAGACGAGCGTGAAGTGCTTTAACTACGACCAGGGTGAGCATTATAAGAATCAGTGCCCAGAACCAGTCAGGACGGACAGGGGAAAAGTCTTTGCTGTTTGACCATTATCAGCTAGGCCAACTATTGCTGAGAAGGGAAAGACTGTTATGGAAGGTATGCTTTTGATTTAGAGTATGCCAATTAGGGTACTATTTGATACCAGTGCATCACATTCATTTATATCTCGGTGTTTGGTTGATAAGTTATACTTAGAACCCACATACCTTGTTACTTCCTTAAGGGTTGCGAATCCGATAGGAGGGTATGCAATTCTAGGGATGAGATGTGACTAATTAGAACTTGATTTATTAGGTCATAAGTTTACATGCAGTCTGTACGTTTTTTATTTCGTAGATTTTGGAATTATTTTGGGTATAGATTGGTTGGGTAAATGTGAGGCTATGATATTTTGCCAAGATAGGGAAATATCGTTGAGACATCCTGATAGTCATAACTAAATCATATTCTCAGTGGAAAACTCTGACCGGAGTGTTTGTGCTTTGTTAAGTGCCATAGAAGTAGAAGAAGAGTTAAGTCGGGTACGGGTAGCAAGAGAATTTGCAGATGTTTTTGAGCCGGTTATAGGATTACCACCGAAACGAGCTGATGAGTTTCGGATAAATCTTATGCCAAGAGCTGAACCTATTAGTAGACCACATAGCAGGATGACACCGACCGAGATGAAGGAATTGAAGGTGCAGCTAGTGGATCTAGAAGGGAGAAATTTTATTAGACCAAGCAGTTCGCCTTGAGGATCGGCCGTGGTGTTGGTGTAGAAACCGGATGAGTCGTTAAGAGTATGTATCGACTATCGTAAGTTGAACAAGAAGACGATTAAGAATAAGTATCCTCTGCTGAGGATTGACAATCTATTTGATCAGTTGTGTGGAGCCAAAATATTTTTCCAGTTGGATCTGGCAACAGGTTTCCATCAGTTAAGAGTGGCAGAGGACAGTATTCCATTGATGGTATTTCGAACTAGGTATGGTTCGTTTGAGTGGTTAGTAATGCCATTCGGGTTAATGAACGAACCTGCTTTCTTTGTGGATATGATGAACTGAGTTTTTCGAGAGTACTTGGATAAGTTCTTGCTGGTGTTTATAGATGATATTTTAGTATACTCTAAAGATGAAAGAGAGCATGAAGATCATCTTTGAGTACTTTCATCCTTAGAGTAGTGCTTGATACGCCGAGGCAGCATCAGCTGAAAGCGAAGTTTTCCAAGTGTCATTTTTGGAAGAAAGAGATTAAGTTTCTTGGACACATGGTTTCAGAGAAAGGCTTGTCAGTCGATCTAGATAAGATCGAGGCTGTTAATAACTGAAAGAAACCGGAGACAGTGACTGAGATTAGAAATTTTCTTGAATTAACTGGTTATTACCGAAGATTCATTAAGGATTTCTCATAGATAGCAGCGCCTTTGACAAAGTTGACCAGGAAGGATGTGAAGTTTGTCTGGTCTAACAAATGTAAGGAAGCATTCCTTAAGTTAAAGCATTTGCTGACCAATGCACTTATTAGTAGTTCCAGATGGAAACCAAGGGTTGGAAATGTATATCGATGCATGTGGGACTAGATTAGGAGTTGTATTGATGCAGAAAGGTAAAGTTATTGCCTATGCTTCAGGACACCTTAGGCCGCATGGAGTAAGATATCCTACTCATGATTTGGAGTTGGCTGCGATGATCTTCGCATTGAAGATTTGGAGACATTATCTCTTAGGGGAGAGATTTGAGCTATACACAGATCATAAGTCCTTAAGTTATTTATTCTCTTAGAAGGAGTTGAATATAAGATAGCAGAAGTGGCTGGATTTTTTAGCTGTTTATGATTCTGGTATAGAGTATACACCTGGAAAGGAAATAAAGTAGTGGATGCTGTTAGCAGAAGACATCAGAATGTGGTGTTATCTATGTTGGCAGAATGGAAGAATTTAGAAGCTTTGACTACTTGTAGTGTGCAATTAAGATCGACTACTAGTTCTAGTCAGAGTGCCGCTATGTTGTTCTGTTTATAAGTCCGACCAGTGTTAATCGAAAGGATTGCTTCTAAGCAGAAGAAGGATCCACATTTAGCCAAGAAGATTAGAAGGCTTGATATTGGATCGGAGATCGATGATCTAAAGGATTTTAGTTTTGACCAAAGGGGATGGTTAAGAAAGAAGGGATGATTGTGTGTTCAGAATATGGAGGACCTGAAAAGAGAAGTTCTTGGGGAATGTCATCGATCCATGTATATGATTCATCCTGCAGGAACCAAGATGTATCAAGATATGAAGAGGAGCTTCTATTAGGAAGGTAAGAAGAGAGATGTTGGCTTGTGGGTTAGGCAGTGCGCAAACTGTCAACAAGTAAAGGCCGAACATCAGAAACTGAGTGGATTGCTTCAACCTTTGGAGATACCTGTTTGGAAATGGGATTCAATATCCATGGATTTTATAGACAGGTTGCCAAGATCGAATAGAGGAAATGAAAGTATATGGGTCATAGTGAACATGTTGACCAAAAGCGCCCATTTCATTCCAATTAGGTCAACCAGGACGACACCTATTTTAGTTAAGTTGTTCATGAAGAACATAATCAGACTTCATGGAATTTCTAGTAGTATAGTCAGTGACAGAGATGCTTTGTTTACTAGCAAATTCCTGGAAGAATCTATAGGATGTGTTAGGTACTAAGCTTAAGATGAGTACTGTGTATCACCCTCAGACAAATGGGCAGACAGAATGAGTCAATAAGGTACTGGAGGATTTGTTAAGAGCTTGTGTGATAGACTTTGGTGGATCTTGGGAAGATTACCTACACTTGGTGGAGTTTTCCTATAATAATACTTATCAAACTAGTATAGGAATGGCGCCTTTTGAAGCTTTGTATAGAAGGCCATGCAAATCACCAGCATGTTGGTTGGAGACTGGAGACAGATTAGTCTTGGGTCCAGATCTGGTTAGAGAGGCGACAGAAAATATTGAGTTGACCCGAGAAAGGATGAAGGAAGCTCAGTCCAGACAGAAGAGTTATGTAGATAAGAGGCGTAAAGACCTAGAATTCTTAGTTGGAGATAAGGTTTTCATAAAGCTATCACCGATGAAGGTTGTGGTGCAATTTGGAAAGTCAGGGAAACTGGCACTGAGGTATGTTGGTTTGTTCTATGTTATAGAGAGGATCGGAAAGCTCGCATACAGAATAGAGTTGCCGAGCAGTATGGCAGGCGTCCATAATGTGTTTCATGTGTCTCATCTTTGCAAGTATGTGCATGATCCAGAGACTACTATTCCTTTGACAAAGTTGGAAGAGTTGATAGTAGAGCTGAATTTGACTTTTGTTAGACAACTAGTTCGAGTTATGGCGAGACATGAGAAAAGGTTAAGGAACAAGACAGTCAAGTTGGTGAAAGTTCAGTAGAGTGACAACAAGAAGGACTGTACTTGGGAGATAGAAGACAGGATTAGATATACTTATTCTGATCTGCTGTGAGGGTATGTTCTATATTTGCTTTATATAGACTATTGCTAGTCAGATAGGTAGTATGATTGTTATGAGCCATTACAGATGATTGCAATGCTTAGTATATAGTCCTTATAGAATTTCGAGGATGAAATTCTTTAAGGAGAGGAGCCTGTAACACCCCTAATTTTTAATAACATTATTCAGGATATTCAATTAGATAAATTAAATAGAATAATATAAATATTAGAGTAATAAGGGGATTGAGATTTGAAAATTTAGATTAAAGGTCGTGCTTAATTAAATGCAAAGAATGGGCTATGAAGAGTTTCATATGTTAAGTAATAAGAAAACAATTAACGCAAGGGCTTAATGGGTAATTGCCGCACCATAATCCCATTACCCTTAAATATCTCGTTTCCTTTATTTTGCACGTTCATTTTCAAAACACAAAAAACGTAAATCAGAGAAGAAAATCAAGCCGGCCATTACCTAGGGAAGAAAAAGGGAAAAATCAAATTAAAGCTAAGCAATCAAGCAAGGAGGATTAAGCAAAGATCAAATCTCAAGTTGCTTATCCTAATCAAGGTGAATAAGAATCAAAACCATCTATATTTTTGTTTTAATGGTTATTTGATTTTGGGCTTAAGGTTAAATCCATTAAGATGATATCAGATGATGATATGCTTGGATTTCATGATATGTTATATTCAAACAAGTTTGTTTGATAAATGTTATAGATCGTTTTAAGGCTAAAATCGTTTATATTGTGTTTTGAATGCCATGAGGAATTTATATGTTATGTAAAACTTATTTTGGAGATGGATTTTAATTTTTATAATTTTGGAAAGTTTATTATGAATTTTCAAAGGAAAATATAAACAATTGGGTTTAGAAATTAATTTCGGCTATATTATGAAGAATTTGGATCTGAAATTTATATATGTAAGATAACATATTAAAATTTAATTTCTATGATTTTTGGGGATTTTTCCTAATAAATTTACTATGGTAATTAAATTATTTTAGTTGGAGGACTTATATGTTTTAATTGTTTGATTAAGGGAAAGGCTTCTTTGCTAATTGTCGAAGGGGTCGAGACCAATTTTAATAGCTTTTGAAGATCTTTTGTTTTACTATCCAAAGAAATGCCACTTGCCTTATTTTCAAAAGAACATTTTTGAAAGGGTTTAATATAGCTTTCGAAGAAGTTGCCGGCTTTTTGTTAAAGTGTAGCTTTCAAATGAGTTTCCCTGTTTGTAAATCAATGCTTTCGAAAGGGTAGTTTAAACCCAATCGAAACCATGCTACCAACCTTATACCTTTCGAATGAATTGAAGTCATCAACTAGTTCGAAAGGTAGCTTTTGTTTTATAAATATACATAGCCACTTCCCAGAGCTTTTGAAAGGGCTCCAGTAGCCACTTAAGGGTTTCGAAGATATCCTTTCAAATGTTTTACTTAAATGATTTAAGTTTTCAAAAGGATGGTTCTGAAGCCATCAGTTTTCCCCAAACTCTTTTATATGAAGATTAATGGTTTCGAAAGGGGTACTTCCATTTATATTCACAGTTGACCCAAAAGATATTTAAATGATAAACCCAATGGTTTCAAAAGTGGTACTTTCAAATGGTTTTGAAGCAGTGCTCTTATGTATATTTTAATACTTTTGAAAGGATTGTTTTGATGGTTTTGAAAGGAAGGTTTTTATGCTTTTGAAAGGTTCGAAAGTCATATATTTTGAGTGTCTCGAAAGACATATGCTTAATTTTTTGAAAAGAAGATTTGAATGCATTCGAAAGAGGTTTTCCAATGGTTTCGAAAGTAAAGGTCTAAGGTCTTGAAAGCCTTAGTTTTCAAAATAAAGAACCCAATCTCAATTTTTAAAGGTAAAACCAATGGCATTATAAAAGAGCTTTTAAATGCTTTTAAATTGGAGTTTTTGAGGAAGCTTACCTTGATATATATAATGGGTAATAAGGATTAACCAAATTTCCAAGGGGAAATGATTTCAAAGATATTAAACCAAAGATGTTGGTATTATTTTGTATATGCTTCTTCTATAAATGTATTCACTATGTATGGACCCATAACTGTATTTTGGAGAGAAAAGGCAGAATAACCAGTTAGGTTGATCCAGTAGTGAATATAAATTGAGTTAACTTCTGAATGGGTAAAATTGCATCTAGGAGGTTAGGAAGACCAGAATATATGATACCTAAATACTGATTAAAGAAGTTGTCAAATAGATAGGTTCATAGTAAACCCATGAAAACTATGTTTTGAAAGAGTTATTAGCAAGGGCCAATCGGTTTAGTGAACCCATGAAAACTATATTCGGATTAAGTAATTGACAGAAGTCAATAGGTTCTTACTCAACCCATGAAAACTATAATATAAGGGGAGTTATTCGAGATACCAATAGGTTCAGGGAGAACCCATGAAATAATTAACTGAAGTTATTGGCATGGGCCAATAGGTTCTTAGTGATCCCATGAAAACTATGAAATAGGACAGCTAGTCCACAAACTTGAATCAGCTTATTAGTCAGCCCATGAAAACTAATAGGTTATTAGTGACCCTAGAAACTATAATTGAGACAGATAGTCAAATGAATAGGGATAGGAAATCTAGAAATAATTTTACTTGTTTCCATATCATCATAGTATTTTAAATTGTTATGTTTTTAACCATTGTGGATGCAGGAGCACAGTATATGGTTATTATAAGTTTTTTATAAGATACCAGTGAGGGGAAAACCTGTTCCAGTAAGTGGCATGGTCTCACTAGATATCTAAATGGTTTGGGATTGTAGATTATTATTCATACCAGGCTTTATGTCTGACTCGAAGTTTATGTTTTCCCCTTAAACTCTCGGATGCTCAATTGATTTTGAGTAGTTTGAGAGTTGAGGTTTTCAGATTCTCCTTAGACAAATAAGCTTCCGGAGACGTGCAGAAGGCAAGCTAGCTAGTAGGAGTTCTTTTCTATTTTGATTCCGTTGTGTTATGATGTAAAGGCAAAATTGTTTAATTGCCCAGATATATATATATATATATACTCTGATCGTCCAAGAGGGCATCTTCATATGTCGCTCTTGGCGTATGTTGTAATAATTATATTTTCTCTGAACGTGGTTCTCGAATTTGGGATTATGTAATGAATTTGAAATGTTTTGAAATGGAATGTTAAAGTTGTTTAATGATTTTAATGTTTTTCCATATCCATGTGTTTATGTTATATCAATGTATCTAACATTACCGTATTTGGTCGCCGAGGATTAGTAACTATGGATAACTGCAGCATCCGTAGCCACTAGTTTTGGGCCTCCAAGTGGGGGATGTTACAGCGTGCTTTACATATGTTATATTGGCATTTATATAAAGTTGGGGAAAACAAACTTATTATATATAACATATATTTAGGGGGAGCTATTATTTTATATTATAAAGTTGTGTGGTCATCATCATCAAAAATGGAAAGAATGAAAGAACCATATATACGATGTTTTAATGATAACAACCATACAACGATACTACTAATGTGTTTATCGAGTTATTTCAGGTCAAAACGATGATAGAAAAGTTGGAAAATAAAATGGCTAAAAATTTGTAAAGCTAGGATTCGAAGCCAGGTGGCTAAGACAATAGCGCATGCCTTTACCACTACACTATACAAGTTTTTGGAATTTGTAGTGATTCAGTCGATTGAAAATAAATCTAGTCAACTGAATACACTATCTTTTCTACTATTTTTATAGTCATTTTGGGCTTGAGTTTTACAATAAGCCAGTCGATTGAAGCCTTCTCCCAGTTGAATGAAATGGCTAGTTTTTTGAAGTGGAATCTTTGCATCTCTTAGCTCCAGCAGTTTCTCCTCTTCATCAATGGAGAATTTGAAAGGTTGCATCCACACTTTAGCATCCCTATAGCACCTATAAAACCCTTAAGCATCCCTGAATCACTACACATTAACATACAACAATATTCTATTCCATGATTTGATTTTCTCACAATCCAAAAGCAAGAGTCCAAACTTCAAGAGAATTATGTGATAAGAGATTATCAACTAGTGTGGTTCATCTCCACATCCTATATTTTGGTCGAGTAAACTCCTTAGCCTCTACAACTCCACTCAATATTGTTTGATTTGGTCATAGGAGTCATTGTACATCAAAGAGACATTCTGTATATCAAGATACGCTTTGTCAGAAAGTAACATTTGTTACACTACTTGTAATAGTTGTTGAAGTCATGTTTGGTTGTTCAGGCGGAGGCTGTAAACTTGTTCCTTTGGATGAAGTGAGGGTGTTGGTAGTGAAATTCCAGATGGAGTCTGGGACTAGACGTAGAACATGAGGCCCGAACTAGTATAAAATCGACTGTGTGATCTACTGTACTACTCGGCTGCATTTATTTATTTACTACTGATTGGCCATCTTCGATCCTGTGCATAGCAACAAATAATTGTCACCAACGGCTTTACGCAATCCACTACTACCGCATACTTCATTAGCTAGCCTATCCCTAAGATGATACCAAACTCAAGGAAACTCAAAAAATAGCAATCACTAACAAAAGAACATCCATGACTCGATAAGACTAAACCACAACAAGCAATACAAAGACTAGTGGATCCTGCAACAAGGTTCAGCACTACTAAAGGTCGGTCAACAATTTTGGGTCTCAATCCAAATCTATCAACCGGGTCACTAAATATAAAGGAATGTGAAGTCTCGGTATTGAATAAAACATGTACGGGAACACCATAAATAGAAAGCATACCTAGACTAGTGACACCCATCCATTTTTCTATCGTCGATGGAGCACTTGATGAAGCCAAAATAGCATCTAAAGTGTATGCTTTCACCGCTTGCCTTTGTGGCACTAGTTTAGGGAAACTCTTCTACATATGTCCAAACTTGCCACGGTTATAACACTTCTTTCCTTAAGCCTTGCAATCCCTAATCAAGTGGCCTTATCCCCACAATTATAGCAAATATGGTTCCACTTCTCCTTCTTCTAAGCATCCTTCCCTTGAAACTGCTTCTTCTTCCCATTCCATTTCTTCTAGGCTCTACTGCCTCACTGCGACTTTGGTTCTTCCTTAACAATAATAGTGGACTTGAGTTTAGGGTACAAACTCTCAATTTGGAGGGCTTTCATAACCACCTTCTCAAATGACTCATCAGTGTGCCCTATGAGCTTTTCCCTCAAGCAATCATTCAATCCTATAATGAGCTTCTCATTCTTTTTCAGTGGAGTATCAATGAAGACATCACAAACTTTGATAAAGCATCAAACTCAGCCACATACTTCGAGATAGACATGTCCCCTTTCTTCAGATCTACAGTACACAGCACCGACTTCTAGGTAGCCTATATGAACTTCTTTTTAAATCTAGTCTTGAACTGGTCCTAAGTTAATTGATCCTTGATAGTAAAAACTTTAGTAGCATTCTACCAGTTCATAGCCCTACCTTGGAGCTATCAAGAAGCCAACCTCCTTTATGTAACATCGTCTAATTCTAGATCATCGAAAATTCTCTTACAAGTGTCGAGCCAATCCTGCACTTCCAACGTCGATTCTGTCCCTTGGAACAGTTTGCCATGAAGATTGGAAAAATCCTTATTTAGCGTCACGAAAATGAATCTGGGTGCCTGCACTTAAGCACCACTACCAATAGCAACATTAGGAGCATCTGCTTGGAGATTTTGCAGCATGTTCGCCATCATCACATTGAACATTGCCTGCAAGTCAAGGCTAGCAGCCCCCGAGCGTGCTCCTTCCTCTTCGACTCTAGAGATGGAATTTCTTGCAGTGATTCTTGTATCTCGGCTCATGCTTGACCTTTAACAAGAATGATTGGTCACTCATAAAGAAAAGTGCATCAATGGTACTTGTGTGTGCAATGCGACTTATATATTATACATACTATTTTGAAGATTAAAATATAAATACGCTCTCTCTCGTGTATATATACTCTCAATCCAGTCTTGGGTGATAACTCCTTCCCTATCTCTAATGGATCACGGTATTAACTCAGTTTAACCACACAACCTAACTCTGATACCAAATGTGACGACCACCCTATACATATGATACCCAATATACTAGAATATTGTGCTGCCATTGTGCCTGGTCGATGTAGAGCGATAGTCAAGGGTTGTAAACTGAATAAAACAATCACAAAAACTGTCGTATATCCCATAGCACATCAAATAAAATATAATAATCATCACAAATATATAACCTGAGAGACATTAACAACTAAATGAACCAATATTAGAGCACATAGGATTACAGAGTTATACGGGACAGTAATAGAGTTTATACAAATGAAAATAAACGCACAAATAACTGTCTCTGAATAAATTAGCAGACACTACCTAGGCTCCGTAGTTTCACACAGCGGAATAAGCAATAGTAAGTCTATATATAATACCAGATGCACCATCTCCTACATGTCCTTTGAAAAGCACCGTGTACCACCTAAAAATGTTATCCATTCTGCTCATTTAAGAGTGCCTGATATAATAAGAAGTAAAGCATAAAACCTCGAGTCAGACAATACCCTAGTGTGAGCGATAAGAAATTTCAAGATACTATACAAGTTGATATAGTAAGGAACAAGGGTATAAGAATCAAACCTGGAATGTCCCTGCATCCAAAGAGTTAGCACATAATATTTATAATATGATACTCTACTAACATCATAACGTTATGCAAACATCCTAGTATACTATCAATGTCTAGGCATCGGTCCCATAGATGCCTACATCATGTGATGTCCCCAGAGCGACAAACAACAAGTATAGCAACCATAGCATCCATCAGACAATCCTTACTGTTTCTCAATTTGCTTTGGATATATGATAACTCGTATAACCAATCCTCTGTTAGGGATTAATGGAAAAATTTCGGTTTCTAGTATACCCGAACACTAGCCCATAGCTCATACAAGATCTATTCCCCCGATCCAGGGTATACAGATCCAGTCTACAATTTGACATAGCCATTCCAAGTACGCAATAAGTGTTTGTACCAAAAATGGGCACAACACTCTTCGGAAGTTTTTGAAGAGATAAACGTGAAGAATGAAAATTAAAACTGTGGATTATCTAACAAAAACTCCAAATAACAGAAATGTAAAGTGCAAAGACAAGCGATTTAGAGTGGTTCGGCGATTTGCCTACGTCCACTATGAAGTTTGATGATTTTATTGCTCGATACTTGAAGATTACAATTTCGTACGTTGTATTACAACTGATTTTCTGAGCTAAGTCTGAATCTAAGGAAGCAGTGGTGATTCAGAGTAAATCTGGCAGAGTCTGGGCGCTCTTTAGCTCTTAGAATTCTCCGACCCCTTTTCTGAATGACCAGGGGCTCTATTTATAGGTGTAGGAGGCTGATATTTCGCCTAAAATTTGGGGAGACCAGTTCTGGTACGTGAGGGGGCCCACATGCCCGCTTTCAGGAAATCCGGGCCCACTTCGGGATCGATTCGAACTCGACTTTGAATTGATCAAGATTTGCTCCGATTGAGCTGAAATTTGGCATGAACATTCCTTAGGTTGCCAGTAAGCTACTGTGAAAATTTTATAGCATTTGGACTTGTAGATCTCGAGATATGATCGATTCAACATCATGTCCTTGGCTGTGAATCCTCTTCGAATCGATTCTCCTCGAAATGGCTTCTTCGAATCGATGCCTTCGACTCGATTCATTCGAATCGATAGGGTTGACTCGATGGTTCAACGTGTCTTCGTGATGACGTGGTGCGCCTCCTTCGTATCGATCCGACTTCCATGCCGAGTTGATTGGGTCGAATCCACCTTTCACTCCGAGTTGACTGGGTCGACTCCATGTTTTCCGCTGCTTTGACTTAATGGATTCCAGAGAATGGATTCGAAGGTGTGCTCATTCGAATCGATCATGTTACGCTACAGCCAATCGATTCGAAGTCATTATAGTAGGATGGGTTCGAAACTAGGTCACTGGACGAACACGGAACGATTCGATTTCATGGATTCGAAGTGCCTCGTCCTGATGGATTCGAAGGTCTTCAATCTGACTTCGTGGATTCGAAGCAGGTGAAACCTGATGGATTCGAACATGTGTGATGGTCAAGGACTGAATCGAGTCGAACCACGTCTTAATGACGGATGCGAATACAAAGCATATGACCTAGCCCAGCCTGTTGATCGATTCGATCCTGATGGATTCGAATAGATGGATTCGAATCATTGCTTCTCTTCTAACTTGTGTGGATCATAATTTGAGCATACGTACTCGGATCGACATGAAATTTGGAACGTTGGTTTCTACGACTTTGCTTGACGTGTCTTATCAATTGTAACCCGATCCGGACTAGGGCAAAATTCATCGATATTTGTAGTTGTCCAACAACCATTCAATGCTGGAGACGTACGACCCTCACTTTCCAGTCAATTCCTTGGTATCTTGGCCTTGCCAAAAGGCGGGATAACATTTTCCCTCCAAAGTACGTCTTGTGTAAACATGACGTGCTTTGAACAGTTGCAGTCTAACGTTGGACAATTAGGACATGCTCTGCTGAAAGTTGTATTCTTTATTGCTGTAATTAACCGTCGTATGACTGTGATTGGTTGTTTGTCGTTGAAATTATGACGAGATGAGCATTTTGATCCCTGACAAACGTTAAAGATCAAATATTAGTCAGACATCTGTTCATATATGTGTTACCTTGAATTTAGTTAACGTTGCGTGATTGCAAGTCGTTGTCAGTTCGGTTTGTTATCGAATTCTGCATCGATCCTCTCCTGAACCGATTTGAGATTCGAATTTAAACATTATTTTGATGATTGTCTATGATCATCCTCTTGTATCGATCCTCTCCTGAATCGGTATAAAAGGTAGACAAGTAAGTTTTCATATCGAAGCAATGCGTTCGTTCTCATCGACGGTTTCCGATGGATCCGAAATTAGTCGTTCGACTCGATAGTCTTCGAATCGATAGGATTTTTTAACTCAGCTCTCGTTCAATTGCTTTGTATCGATGACGCCCCACGTCGATGTTGCCTTGATGGATTCGAAGTCATGAGGGATTCGAAGCCTCGATGGATTTGAGGTTATGAAGGATTCGAAGGATGATGGATTCGGAGCTTTTAGGGATTCGATGCCGTGACTGGATTCGAACGTGATGGTTTCAAGAATAGTAGTTCGAATCGATGGCTATGGTAAGTGACCGGTGGCAAACGGTCTGGATGACCGGGAGACGAAGCGCCATGAACCTTCTTTGGAATCCATATAAATACGTGAGGCCGGTTTCATTTTTACTTTTTACTTTTCATTGTTGCTATAGCTTCTTCTTCGAATCGATTTTCCCAGAGCCGAGAAAAAACGTGTCTTCCCCAAATCGATTGAATCTTTTAAACCTTCATTCGTAATCACATTAAACCAGATAATTAATGGACCGATGCCAGTTGAAAATGACAAAACTGGAAGTCTTTGTCTTCAATTTTTTCTTCTGAAAATCTTGAAGGGTTGTGAGATCTGAATAAAAATGGTTCGACTCGATGATTCGAGGCGTAACAAAGCGTTGAGATTTCCTAGGAGAAGCAGAGATCTTGAGGGATGTTATCTTTCATTGCTTCGAATCGATCTAGAATGGAGTTTATTCGAATCGACTCTGACTGCAGAGCTTCAAATCGATGCTTGCAAAGGAAAAAGGCCTCGTGTCGATCGATTCGAAGTAATGATACCTTGATCGATTCGAAGGTATTGAATGTCGATCGATACGAAGTCACTCAGCGCTCACGGATTCGAAGCGTTCCTCCATCCCGAAGTACATCGAGTCGAACCATATGGATTCGAAGCACATCGATTCGATTCGATGGATTCGAACGCCTTCAGTTTAGAGAATCCAACTTTTCTGACTCATTCCAACATCTGAACTACGACTAATTTCAAGTTGAACTTTGATGATCTTAATGAACTTTAGCACACTTGACTCCGACGAGCTTCGGCCTTGCATAATTGAACCTGACTATAGGACTATACTTGACTCCCTTTTGAAGCTCGTCGATGGAACCATGACTTAACAAAAAACATAACAGATTTATACTTGAATTGGTCGGTAGCATTTGAATGGCGTGGATATGACGGTCAGCGATGACGGTCATTTCCAGTCCTGATTTCCAGAGTTTCGTCGTTTGTACATCTCGTTTCAGTCTGTAAAATTTGCTTTAGTAACGCACAACACTTGCACCGCATGACACGTTCATACACTCTACACTGCGGGATGCATGGGTTTATTGCTTGTTTTAACACTGATTTCTGATAAGTAGTCAGTTATGGAGTCTTCGAGCTCTCAGCAGCAGGAGATTCAGAGTTCTCCTCCTCCGATCCTTGAGATTCCCAATATTCCCGCTGACGTAATCGACCCAGCTCCAGACGAATTGCCGGAGGCTATATTTATCGAGGATCCCGTTGAGTCTGTCCAGTCTAATATCTCTAAATCCTTATTGGGCCGGATATGCTTGAAACATAACATATCTCTGAACGATGTATTATTACCCGGCGCTGATGACAGATCGCATAATCCGCCTGAAGGATATACTGCCTTCTACCGCCATGCTTGCGCGGCTGGAACTCTTCCTCCTTTTAACCAATACATCAGGGAAATGTTGTCGTATTTAGGAATTGCTCCTTCGCAACTTCATCCCAACGGACATGCATTGCTGAATAGTGCCTTCGTCATATTTATGGACTGTCTCTTTCGCCCGCCAAGGCCAACCGAGATTAGATACATATTTAATTTCAAGAGCAGGGGCGATAGCCCATCCTTTACATTTTTAGAGGCAGTCAGAAATTGCCAAGTTATTATTGGAGCCTGGACCAGACTTAGCTACTTCAAGAATGAATGGTTTTATGTCCGGTGTCCTCCTGGTTTTGCTAGGCGATGGTTGTCTAGACGTAAGTGTCCTCATATGTCGATGATTTTCCTTGATCAATAGTTTTTTGGCATTGGTATTAACATCTTGTTTCTCCTACAGCCATTATCTCCAGACCCGATGGCGGGTACTACAAGGGCATAGTCCAAAGTCTCCAAGAAGTTCCGAGCAAGCTGAGACACATCGACTCGGTGTTGAATGACTATAACTTAAGAGCTCTCGGCTTGATTGAAATAAATCAGAGTATAGTCATCGAGGGGATGTCAAAGCCCGCCTCAAAGAAGAAAAGCAAGAAGAAGAAGAGGAAAATGGCGAAGAAAACTCTTGGAATCACAATAACCGAAGTGAGCGATGAGGAGAGGACACATATAGATGTGGAGCCGATGGCTGATCTTTCGGGCAACTTCAAAGAGTTAGGAGAAAGATGGAAAAGCAAGGCCGTCGTTTCCAAAAAACTCAAGTCTAAGGGGTGGAAATCTGTAGATGTGTCTCCTCCCACTTCCGGAGCCATGATTTCTGAGGCCGCCCCTTCTCATTCGAGAGATATTTTAAAGTGCTTGACGATATTCCCATCCTGGATTTTATATTGATTCCATGTAATCCCGGGTTGGAGGAATTTCAAGGTGTTTTAAATATGAGCGAGCCCTTTCCTTCGAGTGCGGTCAACACTTCCGGTTGGTCTGGGGGTTTACACATTTACACACACTTCCACACCACTACATGACTTTTGCATATTAATCATTGTTTTGTAGGATTCTAATCTGTAGCTCCTTATTATCGCAGGTGAGATGTCAGGTCGTGGATCCACTTTGGATAGGCTCTGTAATGTGCGCTGATCTTCTTCTTATTATGAGTCCCGTTGGAGGGAATCGGATAGGGACCACGGGCAAGGTTACACTAGCCAGGAGCGCTATGATCGGGATAGAGATTATTGGCATGGCCGTTCTGGCCATGATCGTGCTGACAGAGATCGGGGCCACCAGTACCGATCACGATCTCGTTCTCCTCCGCCTCCTAGGGCCCCCGTAGATATCCCTGGGCCTTCACAGCTGCAACAGCCTTCCCAATCTTCAAGGCTCGAGACTCAGCGGCCTAGAATTGAACCACCGACAGCTGCCATCGTTGAGCAGGCTCCGGTTGAGTTGACAAGCGAAGGAGCCATCCAGCTTGCTCAAATGAAAAGGGACTTCCCAGAAATCTGTATGGATGCATATGTCTTTCCTCCTCATCTCAAGAGGATTCCTCAGGATGCCGAAAATACTGCGCACAGCTATATTCGCGACTTCTATGCTCAATACAAGGAGTGGTACAAAGCAGCCGTGAAAGCTTCAAAGGTAGCTTTTGACCGGGCTAAAGTTATTCAGGAGCGTGATGCTGAGATTGTTAAGAAAGACCGCATCATCCAAGTTCTTCAATCTGAGATGGAGTCGTCTCGAAACTCTGAACTCCAAGCGCTTAAAAAGCATGATGATGCTGTGGCCAAAATGGCGAGGATGCAGCAGGCACACTATGCCACGGTAGAAGAGATGGGCCACCGTTATACCAACGTCGTAGCCGAGCGAGATACAGCCGTTAAAGAGCTGAATGAGCTTAAGGCTAAATTTGCTGAGGTGGTGAAAGAAAAGGATGCTGCTAACACCACCGCTCAGGAGGCATGCGACCAAGCTGTGTTGCGTTGAGCCGAACTTGCTGCGGCGGTGGCTAAGACCAAGTCTGTGGAGGAAGTAATCCAGGAGAAGATTATGGCGGAACAGTCCAGGATGGATGCTGATTTTGATGACCTCCTGGTTACATACAACGCCAACGTGCTAAAGCACAGAAATTTATCATAGCTGGGAGATGACTCTATGATTCTGTATAATGCTTGGACTCGGCTGGTGGAGGATAAGAAAGCAGCGCATCCGGATGAAACGCTGGATGATTTCGAGCTTGAGAAATGCTTGCTTACTGAGGAAGAGAGGAAAGCTCTTCATGAGGCGGTGATTTCGGTGGCGAAAGAGAGGCTTGGTGTTCAACAGATAGAGACGGGCGAGGGCTCGGGGATTGAGCATCACTAAACAAGTGTTGGAGCTGTAATTCCGACATTGCCTGAAACCACTGGTGCGGTCGATCCCCAGTCCGTCCCCGCTTATAATCCTGACCAGCCGCAATTGTCTTCCGCTAACGCTCCTGCCTCTGTATCTGCCCATACTGCGGGCCAGGCTAAGGAAGGTAATCGAACGCCTCTCATATACATTCAGTGTGGTGAATCTGGATCAATACCCTTAGCTAACAGTCTTCGTTTTTTCACATTTCAGTGACTGAAGCCGTTATCTCTGCGCCTCCTACATCTCAGACTTCTTATCAAGCGCATGGGGCTATCGTCACCGAAGATGTTATGACATCTTCTGTGGTCGGTAAAGAAGGGGAAGTGAATATGTTATCTTTTTACGCTCAGATAATTGAGGAACTCCTCAGTCAACCCAACGATCCCTTCGTCGATCCATCCTTTTCCATGAGCGGGACCACTCCGGCTGTTAGTTCTTCCATGCCAGCCACTAGCATATCCAGCGCGGCCCAAGCACCTCGTGAAGATGATATTTTGGTTGAGATTAGTGCTGAGATGGCCGTAGTGACCGCCGGTATGGATCCGTCGGGCCATGCCCTGCTAATGATGATATCGCCAGGCGGTACTGTGGTCATTGCGAGTGCTCCAGTCCCACTTCCTGTTACAGCCCCTATGCCCCCAGTTCGACCCTCTAAGAGAATCTCCGTCGCCTCAAGCTCCGAGGAAGATGTGTACATTATGTCGCCATCTGAGGACAAAACGGAGAAGAGTAAAAGAGCGAGGAAGAAGCTGGGTAGCGGCTCCAGTGGGACTACCTCGAAGAAGAAGATAAGGAAGAAGAAAGATTGAACTCTTTCTTTAGTTTACTGTAGTGTCTTGTTTTGTCTTTTGGTTTTCTCCGTAGCCGTGTATAGATGTGGACTCGGCTCCCACTAGCAGGAATTTTTTGAACCATCTTGTAATCGAATTCTTTTTGTTGATAATGGAAATGAAATTATATTCTCTTTCGTCTTCAATTCGATATTTGTTTTAGTCCTGCCCCCAGTCTTGGGGACAAATATGGAGTTGATGTATGTTTATACTCCGTCTCACATTCTGGAAGTGTGGAGTTAAGTAGATGTTTATACTCCGTCTCGCACTCTGGGAGTACGGAGTTAAGTAAATGTTTATACTCCGTCTCGCGCTCTGGGAGTACGGAGTTAAGTAGATGTTTATACTCCGTCTCGCACTCTGGGAGTACGGAGTTAAATGAATGTTTATACTCCGTTTCGCACTCTGGGAGTACAAAGTTAAGTAAATGTTTATACTATGTCTCGCACTCTGGGAGTACGGAGTTAAGTGAATGTTTATACTCCGTCTCGCACTCTGGGAGTACGGAGTTAAGGAATGTTTATACTCCGCCTCCCACTCTAGGAGTACGGAGTTTAGTGAATGTTTATACTCCGTCTCGCACTCTGGGAGTACGGAGTTAAGGAATGTTTATACTCCACCTCGCACTCTGGGAGTACGAAGTTTAGTGAATGTTTATACTCCGCCTCGCACTCTAGGAGTACGGAGTTTATTAATGTTTATACTCCGTCTCGCACTCTGGGAGTACGGAGTTAAGGGAGGGATTGTCGTGTATCAGCCCAATTTTAGCCTGACGTGATGGCTTGCCCCCGAGCTCGAGTTTCACTTAGCGAGTGGCCGACCGTATCGTAGCCGTCCCCTACTTGAATAAATTCCACTTGCAGGACGTAATTCAGCTCTTCGTGCATCGTGATGTTGTACATTGTATTTAATGAATCACGGCTCTAGCCCGAAGAAATGACATTTTATTGCTGAAATCAGAAAATATGGCAAAGTCAGTTGCCTTATTACAAGTTCTAATTTCGAAATGCAGAAACAAATTTTAAAATGGAATTTAAACTAAATAGATAAACATAGCCTGTTAGTTGCAGTAGCGACGAAGACTTTCGCTATTCCAGGCCCTTGGTAAAGTTAGACCATCAATGGTTGCTAACTTAAATTTGCCATCCCTGAGCTTTCGCTTAATTTTGTGCGACCCTTTCAACGTTGATCTCATGTATGGAAGTGCCGGATAATCTTTTTTAGTGACTAGCTCACCGAGTTCAAAAGTTTTAAGTCGGTCCTTGGCATTGCGTAATCGGGCAACTCGATTTCAGTGTATGATTGTTCTCAAATCAACCTGGTCGCCCTGGACGACCCCAACTCCGTCGACGGTTGGGAACTTTAAAGTTAAACCCCACGGGGCAATTATGGCCCTGAATTCAGCAAGGGCAGGTCGACCTAAAAAGGCATTATATGGCGAGTCTACATCCAACACAACGAACTGCAATGTCTGAATCGATCTACGTTCTCCGGCTCCCAACTCAACTGGTAACTCTACCATCCCGACAGGAATGGTAGCGCTGCCATTGAATCCATAGAGATGAGTTCGGCAGGGTTTTAGATCCCCAGCTTTCATCTTCATTTGATTATAAGCATGTACAAATATGATATTCACAGAGATCCCACAGTCAATCAGGATCCTCTTCATCCACATCGGACCTACTCAGGTCGATATCACAAGTGGGTCAGTAGTCGGGCTTCCGACATAATCAACATCACTGTCTCGGAACGCGATGTCGTTAGTCATCGCTCTCTTTCGTTTGGTCGAAGGTTTATCGTCCAAGTTACCATCATACTCGAAGTCTGTTCGTCTAGCTAAGTTGTTATATGATTTCATTTCCTCCCAGCTTCGAACCGCTGGATGAGGACTACCACTTACAGCATTAATTACCAGTCTTCCTCCGACCCGACCTGGTTCTTCCTGTCTTTCTTGATTCTGTGCATGATTTTGATTTGAGGGGCCCGCTCCCTCAGACTGCGGTGCTCGCACAAACTGGTCTACCTTTCTCTCCTTGATCAACTTTTCGATGAGGTCTTGCAAATGTCGACACTCATTGGTATTGTGGCCGTAACTTTCGTGAAATCTACAAAACTTCCCTGTTTGAATCTGCCTCTCCGAAGATTGCTTTGGAGCAGGCTTCTTATATTGCACAGTGTTGCAAGTTTGCAGATACACGTTCTCCAACGATGTATTCAATGGCGTGTAATTATTGAACATTGGAGTCCTACGTTGTGGGCCTCGATTCTGGTTTCTCTTCTTATCCTGACCACTGTTGACTCTTGGCTGAGTTTGTTTGTTTAGTATATTTAACTGAACTTTTCCGGAATTCTCACCGGACTGCTTAACTGCTACATTACTTTGTATTCCTTCAGTTCTGGGTATCGCATCGTCCTGCTTCCTAGACTGTTTCGCGTCCTCTTGCCGTAAGAATTGAGCGGCTTTGGAGTAGAAACGGTCCAACGATGCGGGTGGTTTCCCAGCTAGCCAATTTCCAAACTCAGAATCAGGGTCAATTCCTTTGGTTAATGCCATCAAGATTGAGTTATCGTTAGGATTACTAATCTCTACACATGCCGCATGGAATCTTTCTAAATAACGTCTGAGTGTTTCTCCCTTAGCTTGGGTGACATTAGATAGGGTGTTAACGTCTTTAGGTCTGCCGACATGCATACGGAACTGTTCGACAAATTTCTTAGCCAGTTGATCAAATGAAGAGATAGATCTAGGCGGTAATCGCGTAAACCACATTGTTGCGATTCCTCCCAAAGAGATGGGGAAACTTCGGCACTTTACTGCATCGTCAGCCCTTGCGGCGCTCATTGACCATTCAAATTTCAAAATGTGTTGATTGGGATCGGAATTTCCTTCGTACATAGGGAGAGTTGGCATTCTGAATCACCGAGGGGGTTCAGCGTATAATATCTCGTCTGTGAAAGGGGTATGACTACGGGAGATTCCCCAATCATCACTAGTGAGCCCCTGGCTTTCGCGAATCATCTGACGGATCATGGTTGAAATATCGGGCATAGCCACATTCTGTGCATGCTGAGCTAAGGTGTGGTCGGGTTCCACAGTGCGAGTTTGGACCGGACGCTGTCGACGGCCCATATCTCGCCTCCTTGGCTCCACATCTTCTGGGACGTATGGTTCAGGAGTACGCCCACGTTGCTGATTATTCAGATCTGATAGATTTCGGGTATCAACCCTTGTTTCTACCACGGCGGTTGCAGCGCGAGTCCGTGGTATGCTGTGGAACGGTACCTCCTCGTGACGAGGGCCCGGCCTGGAAGCTAGTTGACGGTCCGACCCTTAATTGTCCTACAGTCAAGGCAGGTTGATATCCAGTAGCTTGTGTATTACTCGCATCCAATCGGGGACGTGTAGATCTTGTACTAACCATCTTAAGTAGTGTGTTCCTTTCCTAGATTTTATGCAAATCTGAATAGAATGGAAGGATTCTGGATTAGAGATCTGGATCTTCCTCTTGGATTTATGCAATCCAGTATCGATGGTAGATCCAAGGAGCAGGAGAAAAAGCTGGTTTTTTCTCAGTGAAAGCACCAAAGTGTTTGAACCAAAAATGGGCACAACACTCTTCGGAAGTTTTTGAAGAGATAAACGTGAAGAATGAAAATTAAAACTATGGATTATCTAACAAAAACTCCAAATAACAGAAATGTAAAGTGCAAAGACAAGCGATTTAGAGTGGTTCGGTGATTTGCCTACATCCACTATGAAGTTTGATGATTTTATTGCTCGATACTTGAAGATTACAATTTCGTACGTTGTATTACAACTGATTTTCTGAGCTAAGTCTGAATCTAAGGAAGCAGTGGGGATTCAGAGTAAATCTGGCAGAGTCTGGGCGCTCTTTAGCTCTTAGAATTCTCCGACCCCTTTTCTAAATGACCAGGGGCTCTATTTATAGGTGTAGGAGGCTGATATTTCGCCTAAAATTCGGGGAGACCAGTTCTGGTACGTGAGGGGGCCTACATGCCCGCTTTCAGGAAATCCGGGCCCACTTTGGGATCGATTCGAACTCAACTTTGAATCGATCAAGAATTGCTCCGATTGAGCTGAAATTTGGCATGAACATTCCTTAGGTTGCCAGTAAGCTACTGTGAAAATTTCATAGCATTTGGACTTGTAGATCTCGAGATATGATCGATTCAACATCATGTCCTTGGCTGTGAATCCTCTTCGAATCGATCCTCCTCGAAATGGCTTCTTCGAATCGATGCCTTCGACTCGATTCATTCGAATCGATAGGGCTGACTCGATGGTTCAACATGTCTTCGTGATGACGTGGTGTGCCTCCTTCGTATCGATCTGACTTCCATGCCGAGTTGATTGGGTCGAATCCACCTTTCACTCCGAGTCGACTGGGTCGACTCCATGTTTTCCGCTGCTTTGACTTAATGGATTCCAGAGAATGGATTCGAAGGTGTGCTCGTTCGAATCGATCATGTTACGCTACACCCAATCGATTCGAAGTCATTATAGTAGGATGGGTTCGAAACATAGGTCACTGGACGAACACGGAACGATTCGATTTCATGGATTCGAAGTGCCTCGTCCTGATGGATTCGAAGGTCTTCAATCTGACTTCGTGGATTCGAAGCAGGTGAAACCTGATGGATTCGAACATGTGTGATGGTCAAGGATTGAATCGAGTCGAACCACGTCTTAATGACGGATGCGAATACAAAGCATATGACCTAGCCCAGCCTGTTGATCGATTCGATCCTGATGGATTCGAATAGATGGATTCGAATCATTGCTTCTCTTCTAACTTGCGTGGATCATAATTTGAGCATACGTACTCGGATCGACTTGAAATTTGGAATGTTGGTTTCTATGACTTTGCTTGACGTGTCTTATCAATTGTAATCTGATCCGAACTCAGGCAAAATTCATCGATATTTGTAGTTGTCCAACAGCCATTCAATGCTAGAGACGTACGACCCTCACTTTCCAGTCAATTCCTTGGTATCTCGGCCTTGCCAAAAGGCGGGATAACAATAAGTGTCCTCATAAGACCCCTGCTTATGAGTACATCAAAAGACACTTCGAGTATCAACAATCCTTTCACACACGTATTCGAGCCCTTCCTTGCTCCATCTAGTTTACATTCATCCATAAGAAACCCTTGCATATTCCTTTCTTTCAACAATAGAACACTTTAACATTCTATCCATGGGTTTCTCTTCCTCGAACCTGCCTTGGTGGATAATTATCATCATGAATCCATCGATCGAGTCACTATCTCTGGAACACCAATGGATGTCCACAACGGTCATATAATCAGCATCCTAAAGTCCAGAAGTCATCTCGTTAAAGCATACCAACCTTACTTCATCCATTAATCATCACCCTTCATCCCCCTACCATGTCACAACCGAACATCAAACGAATGAGAGAACACCTCCTGCATGACCTATAGGACCTATTCAGCACCCTCTAGGAGTTTGGCATAGATTGGCCACTCCCATCCATGTCGATACCGACATGAATGGATTCATTTTGGTGCCGACATAAATTACTTGGCCAAAAACTAGATAAGTATTTCACTCCCAACCTCTTCCATGGAATCCCTTTTTTCATGCTTTAACTCCTTAAGTCCTTTGCTTCACTTCCTTTATAGAAAATGATGTCGATATCAAGCTCATGATGTAGGTACAGAGTTGAAATTGCTGTCCAAAGAGGCTAAGTCTCCAAACTTCTCCCTATGCCTTACCTCATGCCTGCCTCGAAGTTCCTTAACCAAAATCCCAAAGTAGCTCCTTTCCCGATCTGAAATGCAGCTCCATTGACCACTTCTGCAAATCACCATCGACCAGAACTGGACCCCGTGAATCACCTCCAAACTTCCTGCGACCTGAACTGTGTGCTCCCTTACTCCTCAAGAACCCCATCTCCAAATTGCATCACATTTTGAGCATTTATAACCCAGTTTTGCCCAAATCGACGGCCATATCCTAATTACACTAAAAGCGCTAACAAACATACCAAAATAATTCATACAAGAGCAAATATCATTCATAAACATCTAAATAATATGTTCAATTCATCCAATCATGATTTATAAGCATATAATTCACTAGATCAAATTTTTACGCAATAATAACGACAACATGATTCATAAGAGGTTGCAAAACCATTTAAAATCCAATTCTGCCCTTTTAAATTTGGCTATAAACATATCATTAAGGTTAGACTAAAGTTTGAAAATGTTTTAACATCAAATCTGTCTAAAAAACATCATTTTTAACTATATAAACATCCATATTATGGTAAGAGACACTAAATCACTCAGTTAGAACCAAAATTACCCGATTCTACCCTTAAATCTAAAGAGTATAGTAAGCACACAGTTTCCAAGGCAACCAAAAAAAGGATCTAGAGTTTCCCCTTTGCTAATTATCATCTAATGATGATTTCGATCAAACTTAAAATGGTCATATCTCTTAAATGTAATTCATATTTCTTATTATGACCACTTTACCAAAAGAGAAACTACCACCTGATCCAATGAAAGTAGTTTCAGACCCTAATTCAACTCTTATCAAAAGTTATAGGCTTTATAAGAATTTCTGAGTCCAAGTTGTCCGATAAAAATTATAAGTGTGGAAAATGTTCTTGGTAATCATTTTTCAAAATTATAAAGTCATGCGACCTTATATGAATCAAATAACATATTTTACAATCCTTCGATATGTAAAATACGAGTCATTACAATAAGTAATCTATTAACATATATGGTAGAAGAAAATATTCGATATCGAAGATTCATAATCTTTAATATATTTATATACATTGAGTGATATTGATTTAGGGAACAATGTATCTATTAGGAGATACCCTTGTGATTCAAGTGTTGGATACATATGAAATTATGATATATACAATATACACGTACTTGTTCCTTAAACCTAAATTGAGTTTCATATAGTTCCATTTAAGTTATACACTCATACTATATAAGTTTAATTCATATATAATGGTTTATTATTCAATTTACTTATATAATATTCTTATGTGTATGTATATATTAACTTAATCTTATTTAATTTATTAATTTAATTAAAAAGTTAATTAAAATATCTTAAAATTTCAAATTTTATTTTATTCCTCTTACAGATTTGAGAAGTAAATATTAACTGTAACATTTATTGTTTCATATACATATATCATTATACACATATATTGTTTTATTAATTAACCTTTAATTAATATATATTTATCAAATAAATATACATTTATTATAAAAATTAATTAAATTATTTCCTAATAAATTTTGAAATTTTAATTTATTATTTGCCTTAAATAATTTACGATAAACACACACACATATAATAGTATATGTTTTATTTTAATTAATTATTTATTTAATTAATCCAATTAGTTAATATAAATTTTAAAAGTATTAGATTTGTTTACAAAGCAATTTTGAAATTATTTCATAACTTTTTAAAATTTTAATTTCATATTTTAAACTTAATCTTTTAAATTTAAAATATATTTTAATTTTCAAATTGAATTTTGAAAATTGGCCCATGGTCCAAATTCAATCTAGTTTTTAATATTAGGGATAACCTTTAGGCTTACAACATCAATCGGGCTAGGCCAGTAGCCAGGTAGGGCAGATTACTTGATTACCCAAACCCAACTTTAGACACTACCTTTTTAGATACCCAACTAAATAGGTAGGCTTTAATAAGTTAATCTTAATATTGCTAATTTAAACCGCATAAACCATTGAGCTCTAATACCACTGAAGAAACCAAACAAGTCAGAAGCGGATGAAAAAGGTAGATTTCATTTTTTTAAAATCCTTTTTTGATATATTGGGCCTATGAAGTCTAATAGGTTTATTAGATCCAATCTACTATAGTTCTAAATAAAAAATATTTTATTTAAATTGTTTAAGAAGTAGTTTTAATGTAAATTGATTTAAATACATTACAATGAATGTTTAAATACACTTTTATGTGTATGTGTAAGCGCAACATATAAACAAAGTACATGGTTAATGTGTATGTTTATAGGTGCTCTGATTTACACTATAACGTACGTAATTGTCCTTTATACATGCCTTTGTTGTTCATCAATTTTTTTCTTCAAATTATATATATAGTAATGATTGTGTATATATATATATACATATTAAAATAGATTTTGACCATTTTACATGTATCGAAATCTAGTTTTGACTTAATAAAGAGTTCAACATTAAATTTGTAATTTTACACAAAGGTTATTTTAAAAAATTTGAATTGAAATAATATATACCTATAATATATATATAGTAAAAAAAACTATATTTATATTTAAAATAACACATATATACGTAAAACCTATAATATTATATTTTTTACATTTTAAAATCAACAATTTGAAATCTAGTTTTGAATTAGGATGAATTTCAACATTAAACCCATAATTTTGCACAAAAGTCCTTTTATAAGTTTTGAATTAAAATAATATAAATAAACATATGTATATAACAACCAAAAGTATTTGATATTCAAATAACACACACAGATATATATATATATAGACACACACACATAGACACACATGAAACTTACATTTAATTTCATAAGACAACTTCCACTAGATTATGTGTGTGCTTCACTTATATTTGTATATAAAATATGTTGCAAAATATTTCAACTAATTAAAATTGGATTTAGATCAAAATTTATTTTCATTGAAATTAATTTCTTAAAAAAATAGCAAAAAAATTTAGACAATATAAGCATATATAAACTCGTAATAAGATATCTAAACTAAATTAACAAGATGTGACATATAATCATAATGAGATGTAAAGATAGGGGATCTAAACCATTCTAGCACAACGTAATATATATTAAACGAGACTGAAAATTACCTTTTGATGAAGCCAAAAAATAATAGCTTGAATGAAGAAAAACTCCCTAGGTCCGATTAAATCACCTACATAAATTGCAACGATCTGAAGCATCACTTTTAATTTACTTTATTTTATTTGTATTCATTTTACTGTAAGTATTTTCATGGCTTGGAGGCCATGCATTTTCAAATAAAGAAGAGAGGAAGAGAGTGGAGGAAAATGAATTGTGTCAAAATAATCTTGAATGAATGAAAGAAATTCTGTTTTAAAGGAAACGTTGAAACCTTCCCAATTCCTTCCTCAATACATTCTCTCTTCAATTCCTTATTAAATCTCAATCAAATCCCCTCACCTTTATCATGTATGTTCGGCAAAGATAGGGGCTATGTGGGCTCTTAAAATTTTCAAAACCATTTAGTAATTAATCGCTTTAAATCAAATTTAATTTTTTTTATCAATATCGCATATCGATACACACATACATAGCTTTTATATATACGCTTTTCATTAATTACATTCGACATTCAAACATCAAATAAAATAAAATATAAAATTAATATTTCATAAAAATAAATTAAATTAACTAATTTACAATGGTTATAGATTAATTAAATTGTGTATTAATTAAATTATGCGGTTTTTCAGAGTATTCATCGTTACGGCTATGCGACTCAAAGTTGTAAATTCGGTCTGCGATTAATATCGAACAATTCGATTATTAACGTTCACGCGTCACCTTAGCTAGTAATGTGACATTTTGGCTGAATTTATCGCTTATATATCTTTCGATAAAATCCAATTTTATTATTATAAGTGGTATCCAGTAGTAATGATTATTTACACCAATTCTCTTCGTCACAACTATATCACTTTAGGTCTTTTGGAATTTGGTTTTGGTCAAAATCCAATTTTTTCCACATTTAAATTGATTAGTCCAAACACAAAATCCTTGGTTCAATAATCATAATTATTATATATTAAAATTCCTTAGGAAAGAAACTATGGTGCCCTCTCCCCACCCAGTACCCCCGATCTCCTTCGTCTCTAGCAAATACAACTCCGTTCTGATAGACCCATCCCCCCTCCCTCCTCCTCTACCGCCCCCTGCCACCACGCGATCCCATCCCGAGCCCCATTGCCTCCGCCCGGACCCAACCAGCCTCTCTGTATCAAGATCCCCACCGCCAAGACTTACGCCCAGGTAGCGGGTTCCGCTCCTCGCTCCCCTCTCCTGCCCAATCCTCCGGCCAAGCGTCGCCACCCCTTGCCGCAATACAAAAACGTTCGCCAAACGGTTGAATTTCTGAAGCAGGAAAACCATTGCCTTCGTTGTGCAGGTCTTAGACACGTGGTGCAGTTTTGTCGGGACGCAAAGATATGCTATAAGTGCGGATTTTTTGGGCATCCTCAAACACACTGTCCCGATAAAATCATCAATCAGACTCTGGCTCGTAAAATCAGTAAAGTCCATTCCTCTCCCACTAAAGACAAACCCACCTCTGCTCGATGGGTCCCAATGTCACATCTCCACTCAGCTCAAACGAAACCTTTCAGCTCCCCAATGCAATCCATATCCCCTGTAGCTACACATAGTCTGCCCCAATCCCCGAAGCAACATCATAACACATTCTTGAATTCCAAAACATTCTCAATGGCGGACCCAGCATTGCTCCTCATCGCTAACATCATCTCTGGCACATGGTCTATAGACTCTCTTCACCAAACACTATCCTCCACCTTCCATCACAGAGACTGGCCGCTTTGGCTTCAGACCGACACCAGCTTCATCTTCTACTGCCCCACATTCTCAATCAGAGACCAAATCCTCCAGCGATCGACCATCTCTAGGGCCGGAGGAACCGTGCAATTCCAGTCTTGGTCTGAGCTCGACCGTCCTGCGCCGTCCTTGGACCCACCATCGTGGGCGAGAATCTCAGGTTTCCCGGAGCTCCTACACTTCAACTCAGAAGCCATCTCTGAAGCAGTCAAGCCAGTGTGTAGATTCCTGGCCCAAGATGACTGCGAATGGGCGGAACTTGATCATCGTTTTTTATACATTCAAATACAATTCTTTAGTGGCATCAACACTCCATCATCCTTTGTCACCGTCCTCAACAACACGGAATACCTCCTAAATATCGAAAGATGGGAGCACGAACATCCAAACAGGCGCCCGGAGAACCACTTGTTTGGGTTAGACTACGAAAGAAATTTCCCCCTATTTGAGCACCACATCCCGATCGAAGACTTAGAGTCGGAAGACAGATTCGACGTCATGAATTACTCCCCAATCTTCTTCGGCTCCTCGCCGGCGCCCGGCCAACACTATGATCAGTCATTTAAAGTGGTGGGTCCAAGGGGCTGGGACCCATGGCCAGTCCAATAGCATAGGTAGGACCCTTTCTCGGATTTAGACCTCTCATCCCCTTTCTTCCAGCAGATCCCAAACCTCCCAGATGCCGCATCCCCACTCCATCTGCCCCATATTTCTACCCCTCAAATTGATACCCAATCCCTCCCGGTGCAGATCCAAAATACCACCCCCCAAGCTGACCCTCATTCTCCCATTCATCAGTTCCCCGTTCCTAGCCTAGCAGAATTTAGCCAAGCGGCCCACCCAAGGACTAGTCAAGGGTCTCAGCCAGCCACTCCAGCGGCCGCTCAATGGTCTCAGCCAATCACTCCAACGGTTGTGCGCCGTAGCTCCAGACTGGACAGAGCAACATCTCATCCTGGTAGTTTCTTTAAACATGTAGTCTTTTCCTCTCTTAATAAAAGCTTAAATAAGAAAATGGCACGTTGCATGGGAGTGAACTTGCACGGAGAACACTACACCTCCATGCAGGCACTAGAAACGGAGCGCTTATCATTCTCCCAATGAAGCTAATTTCTTGGAACACACGGGGGTTGGGGGACCCCAGTAAAAGACATTCTGTTAGCCTTGTCATATCCCCACAAAAAGTAGACATTCTTTTCCTGCAAGAATCCAAACTGTCAGACCCAACCCCCAACACACTCAGACAGATCGGTGGGCCTTTCCTAACTGGGTGGGCCCACATAAATACTGTCGGTTCGAGCGGAGGTATTTTGACAGCCTGGAATGAATCTGTGTGGTCCCACTGCCAGACCTTCTACCACACAGCAGCCCTACATGTAGCCCTTCGTCACTTACAAACTGGAACAATCTTCTTCTTCTCCAATATCTATGGCCCACAAAACCCTCGAGATCGAAATGAACTTTGGTCGAACTGTCTCACCTTCTCCTCTCACATTAATGGCCCTTGGGTTGTCGGAGGCGATTTCAACACCACCAAATCCCCAACAGAAAGGAACTCGGGCAACCTTTCCCAAGACTCTGAAGCCTTCAACCATTTCATCAACCTTTGCTCCCTGATAGATCCACCCATCTATAACCGCCTTTACACTTGGTCTAACCGCAGATCAGATCCCTCACTAGCTAAATTGGACCGCTTCCTCTTCAACCCGGCCTGGGAGGATTTACACCCTCTCTCCCATGTCTCGGGCCTAGCCACAGTTATCTCCGACCATTGCCCACTCCTCCTAGACACGGGATCCCCCACATGTCATACCAGACCCTTCAGGTTCGAACGCCTCTGGCTCCTTGAGCCATCATTTGATAACTTCATCAAAGAAATCTGGTCTCAGCTCTCCCCCATCCAATCAGCCACTGCCAGGGTCATCTCCAAACTCCGTTCCCTTTGAAAAATCATCAAACCCTGGGCCAAATCAGTTTGGGGCTCCATCCGCTCACGCATCTCCGCTATCCAAGATGAGATTCTGGACCTAAATATCCTGGAAGAATCCTCTCCTCTTTCCGAATTAGACCGATCTCGCTTGAGAGAGCTGGAAGCTGATCTGGACAGATTGTCACTGCAAGAAGAAATAGGTTGGAAACAACGTTCCAAAGCGAAATGGATTGAGGATGGCGACAAGAACACTACTTACTTCCACCGTCTCGCAAACGGCAGACGTAGATCCACTTTCATTCCTGAAATTACCCACGACAACAACACCATCTCAGACCAATCAGACATCCTTAAACTATTCACTGACTACTACCGAACCATTCTAGGCAACCACCATCCCCCTTCCTCCAATTGACTGGAACCTGCTCTACCCGGAGAACCCTCCCATCCCCCTTGACCACCCCTTCACAGAAGCAGAAATTTGGGCGGCGCTTAAGAGCATGTCTGACGACAAGGCTCTTGGCCCAGACGGATTCGGCCCTCTATATATTCTTCAAACACTATTGGGAAACAGTCAAATTCGACATCATCAAAATGTGCTCTGAATTTCATGCCGACCCGTCATCCGTGGCCCGCATCAACTATGCAAATATCATCCTCCTCCCCAAATCCCCTGGTGCCACTTCCCTTTCGTCCTTCCGTCCTATTAGTCTCCTAAACACAACCTTCAAGATCATAACTAAGGTCCTAGCCAATCGCCTTCAAGCCTTCATCGCCCCTCTAATTGGAAGTGAGCAATCTGCTTTCATCTTGGGCCGTAACATCATGGACTGCGTAGCGATGACCCAAGAGGTCATCTCCTTCTGCCACTCTAATTCAACACCAGGCATGCTCCTCAAACTAGACTACTCAAAAGCTTTCGACTCGGTTAACTGGCAATTCATCTTGGAGCTTATGAAACATAGAGGCTTCCCCGCAAAATGGTGCAACTAGATACATCGTATTCTCAATTCTAGCCTATCCTCTATAGTCATTAATGGGTCCTCGGGGGGTCTAATCAAATCGGCCCGTGGACTGAGGCAAGGAGACCCACTTTCTCCTCTGCTTTTCGTTCTGGTGGCCGATGTGTTCAACCGTATGATCAAGTTAGCGATTTCGAACAACATCTTTCAAGGCATCAAACTTCCCAACTCAAATCTGGTCATATCCAACCTTCAATTCGCCGACGACACCATTCTATTCGCATCACCCATGATTAACCACATCCACTGCCTCAAAGTAGCTCTATACTCTTTCGAACTCATCTCAGGCCTATCCATCAACTTTAGTAAAAGCTCCATCATCATGCTCGGAAACTCTGACCATCTCGGGCAAATCTGTTCCAGCCTGCTTAACTGCAAAATCGCTCACTTCCCTATCTCCTACCTCGGGGTCCCCCTCCGTCCAACTAAATTACACAGATCTGATTGGTTCCCCCTCATAGCCAAAATCGAAAACAGACTCCAATCATGGAAAGCTCACTCCCTATCCTCGGCCGGGCGCCTAGTCCTTGTTAAATCTGTCCTATCAGCAATCCCCACTTACTGGATGTCACTGTACAAGCTTCCATCCTGGGTTATCAAAAAAATTGACTCGATCAGAAGCTCCTTTCTTTGGAATGGTAGTAAAATAAAGAGACTCGTGAACTGGTGGACTGCTTGCCTGCACTCGAAAAACGGAGGCCTCGGAATCGTTAATCTTCATGACTTCAACATCGCGCTCCTCGCCAAATGGCTCTGGCGGTTCCTAACTCCTGGCTCCTACCTCTGGAAATCTTGGATTACCTCTCTCCACTACCACTCAAACCCTCAACTTGTCCTCCATGCCCCCACCGGAAACAAACCATCCCCCTTCTGGTCTGGTGTCTTATCAACCCTACCACGCGTCATACGGCTCTTCCACGTCAATCTGGGTAATGGGGCTAATTGCCTCTTCTGGTTGGATACATGGCATAGCCAGCTTCCCCTCTCCTCCACCCTTCCCAACCTCTTCTCTCACACAACTAACACCTTCGCTTCCACCCTGGACATTTCTACTTCGGGCCCAGATCATCTTCTCCCGACCTCCTACTTCGACCTCGCCACCCTCGCCGAGCTTCATCTTGCCGCCTCTATCCTCCGTAGCATCCATTTCAACCCCAGGCCAGATACCTTCACCTGGGCCCCTAACCCATCAACCGGCTTCTATGTTGCCTCCTGCTATGCTCACCTGAACAACCCTGGACGCCTCTTCACCTTCTCCAGACTTTGGAAGTGCCGGATCCAGCCCCGCTTCGCTTTCCTGCAATGGTGCCTTATCCACGGGCGCATCAACACAAGAGACAGGCTCCTTCGTCATAATATCATAGTTGACCCCTGCTGTGCCTTATGCTCCACCACAACAGAAAGTTTGCAGCATCTATTCTTCGAATGCGATTTTGCTGTCAGGGTTTGGGCTGCGACGACTGTTCACATTCTTGGTCACATACCCACATTTAACTCGTTTTTCGACCACTGGCAGTATAACCCCCCCTCCAACTACCACTTAGACCTCGTTGTAGCTATATTCAGTTGGTGCATTTGGGCCGAGTGAAATGCACGTGTGTTTTGCAAGCCCGTATCCAACTTCGATGGAACTTGTAGACGTATTATTCACTATTTCTCATCCGTATCAGAACACAGCTTCTCCGCGTCGTTCAGGCTGAGATTGCCATTCCCCAGCTCTCCACCAGCTGAATCAACAGGCAGCACAACAGCAGCTCCTTCTGGTAGGCATCGAGGACATCAGTAACCGCTATGTAGTTCTAGCCTTTTTTCATTTCTGTTGTTTGCACCATGTACTTTGTATATAAAACTCTGTCTCGCAACGACTAGCTTGTTGTTTCCTACTACTTTTTGGCCAGCGATCAGGCTTGTTGATCGCGCTATTTACCTATTAGTATGATATCTAATCGGCTGTGTAGTATCACGCTACACAACCGTTTTGCTCTAAAAATAATCATAATTATTATTAACTGAACTAGTATGGTAATAAACTTTGACTTTGAGTGGACTATAGTTGGCCGTGATATTAATCTCTTATAACCGAGGACACGAATTCTCTATTGAATATTGTTTCACTTGCAATGCTTCAACTCAGGTCCAACTATAATTGCTCGATGGATCGACATACCATGATTTAACTATAATCGAAGTGGAGTGTCTACATTGAAGTTCTACCGTATTTTCAAGTCAAGGGAACTATGTAACATTATCACTTCGAGATTCTCTATTTGACATTAGTTATATTAACCAATAGAAAACTCTCAACTGAGTCAGTCCATAATTATCTAATAACGATCAGTGCGTAACCTCTTGGTGCCCTTAGCAACCACGAGTAATACACTACAAAACATTGGAGAGTGTTACGTACTCTAGTCTTAATAGATGAATCGATGTCCTTTCTTGAAACATCTTGACTAGGAAAATTTAAAATAATATCATTTTAATGTGATAAATTTCTCATGATTACCTACACTGTATTAACTGTCACATAACATACCATTTAAGGATTTTTTATTTAACATACCTTGAATTAATAACTTAATTAATTATATCACAATATAGCAAAGAATATTATAAAAATCAAACACCTTTATTATGAACAAGATCGGTTATCGAGTTAGATATAAGTAACAAATTACATAATTGCCCTTAGGACATACCCCTAACTCTATCACCTTAAACACTATCAGGAATAGAGTCTCTAGAATACATAATAATTGTGACTCTTCATACCTAACAATAGAAAATCATTCATATCAACACCTCATTTCATGTTAGAAGGGATCCCATCGAGCAACTTTATACTTTGAACCCACTCCAATAGTTTTTGACGATTTTTATTTTCCAACTCATAAAAGCAATACATTCAATATTTGCTCATTCCCTATTAACTTTAAGGTCAAGATGGTTATGATATACCACGATATACTTCCTTGACTTCGGATCATGTTTTGATTTCCTTTTCACGTTAATTATCGTGTTAATGAAGTTCTCAAACACATTTTTATCATTATACATTACATTAAGATCGTGTTAATGTTATCAAACACTTAAACTTTTCCAATATGATAATTTCTAAAACATACTTGTTTACACTAATTGTGATATTCTCCTTTACTAGTAATTTTCTGCACTTTTCATATCTCATGTATTTTTGGGTAACCTTGTATAAGCTCGTACACTTGTTTACTACTTATAATGGTAGGTTGCTATAAATTAGTAGTTGTATTTCTTCTAAAGTTTTTCTTATCAACTCTAAAATGATCTTTTACATGTAAAATACGACGATGGTGATCCCACCAATATGTATTGCTACCATATTTTAGTAGAAATGATCTTGTCTCGAATCCATGCAAATAGGTTTGGTGAATTTCCCTCTAGTACTCCATCTAGAAATCATCCCACATGCAGAAAAATGGCATAGTTTCCACAAACAGAAAGAAAATATTTTAATTTTTTTCCTTAATATGTTGTATGTAAAAACACCCTCTTTCCATGTTATTTCATCTCATCAACTAAAGGGTGCAAGTACAAATCTATCATATTTTTAGACTTTTAGGTATAAGGACAATTACAGTTATAAACATGTACAAATTCTTTATACACATCCACGAAGGCAAGTTGTAAGGTGTTATAATAGTTGGCCACACCGAATAAGGTTTACCTAACAAAGAAAATGGCACAAAACCACCTATATACAAGTCAAGTCTTACATTACGTGGTTCTTTAGCAAAATCAGGATACATGTTATCAAAATATTTCCAAGCTTTTCCTACGGAAAGATGACATAAAGCATTTTCATCTCATTGTCGTTCACTATGACATCGCATGTGTTCCATGGTAGTAGCAGATGCATATAACCTCTGCAATCTATGTGCAACCGAGAAATATGCATTTCGGTAAAAGGTACACCTTTACCACTGCTTTTTATCGACTTATATCTCAGTTCTTTATAAAATTCACACAATGCCATATTTTTTTCTTCCTTCCAATAATCATGCATTCACCTAGACATGTTTTAGTTTTGTTAACATGGTTATTGGAGGCAAAGACTTCTATAGTGAATACTAGTTCTCTTCCAACACATTGTCAAGTGGAAACATTTCCTTACACATACTAAGAACTACAATCGTTAGGTTTTCCGATGCATTGTATTTGGATTTTATAGCGATTAAGCTAGATGTTGTTGGCAAGTATGTCACTATATAGCCTTCGTAAAGTGGTTGTTTTGATACTTCTAACAAGTTGATTTTTTTTACTTTCGAGTCTAGTTCTTTATCTAAATCTGATTCATCTGTCCACATACTTGGACCAACAACATCATGAACCATTTCGATTATTCTATTTTCTTCAACAAGTATATCACAATCTACACTATGTTTATGCTCTTAGTTTTAAAAACATATGCCTCCTCTTTCCCATGACACCTTCATACATGATAGTTTGGCAAAGAACCAAATTTATGCAAATGTAACACTACAATATCACAGTTTAGATAAGGAATATCACAAAGGACAAACTTTTCAGGATGAATGTTATAGATAATGATATTTGTGTGCTATGTAAATCTGATCCTGAATCGAATATCCACTTGTCTTCGCCCATCCTTTTTCTAAAGGCATATGGATGCAGTTGCTTGCTTCAGGCAACTTCCATATGCCATCGTCTAAAAGTCGTGTTGAGTGGCACTATATCTTTTCTCACACAAGATGGCAATCCCCTAAAGCATTGACTTTACTAATCATTCTTAAGAGGTTTATTGCATTTGTTTAGGCTGTCTTGGCTACAGGAACCGATATCTTCCATTCACTGCTTCGCGGGATAGGGAGTGATCTAAAAAAAGAAGGAAAAGAATGCATCCTCTAAATAGAACTGGAATAGGCTAATTAAATTTTTTATTTTATTTAGGACCAATTTCAGCTGGGTTCAATTAGGCTATGTTGTTTTTGGATTGGTCATATTTAACTCTTGTACAGGTTTTGTTTTAATTGCAGGTCAGGCTCCCTTAGCCTACTTGTCTTTAAGAAAAAATATCATAGTTAGAAGTTTTAGGCAATGACTGTTCAAACAGGGACATTAAACTTCTTTCATATTTATTTTATTAAGTGATGTCACTTTCATGAATGCTTCTACAAATTTCTAAATTGTAACGGCATCATTCATCTTTTTACCTACATGGTCATACATCCAACTTTAAACTTTCAAATAATCCATCTTCTACTATACTCATCAACAAAAACTATATTATTTTTTACACAATAGTATATTAATCTTTTTCTAATAATTAAGACAAAATATTATTAATAATAGCGTATATTATTGTATTTCGATAAATGAAACCATATATTTTTATTATTACCATAATATATTATTATTTTCAACTAATAATAATATTTATTATTCTTCGTTAATAAAAACCATATACTATTAATCATTATTAATAACATATATTATTTTAATTATCAATAATGCAATATATTATTATTATTTATTATTAATACCGTACATTAATTATTTTAACTAATAATACCATTCATAATAATTTTTTATTTTCAATACCGAATTTTTAATAATTTTTTTATAAACAATACCATACATTATTATTATCTTACCAATAATATGAATTATTATTATTGTTTATTATTACTACCATACATTAATGATTTTAATAAATAAAATCATTCATTATTATTTTTCATTATCAGTACCATATTTTTATTAATTTTCTATAAATAATACATACATTATTATTATTTTATCAATAATACGAACTGTTGTTATATTATAATAATATTGTTACCTAAAGGTTTGACCAGGCAACTAGGCACTCGGCACTTACATATCGTTCGGCATGGAGAATCGTTCAGTATTGTATATCGTTCGGCATTCTAGAGTGTTCGGCACAGTAGAGCGTTCGGCATACCTAGATCGTTCGGCATACATGGATCGTTCGGCATTCGATAGCGTTCGGCATACATGGATCGTTCGGCATGGCAGAGCGTTCGGCGCTCCATACTGCTCGGCATCCACACTTCGTTCGACGTCAGTCTGTTCGGCATCAGTATGTTCGACATCACTTCGTTCGGCATCAGTCTGTTCGGCATTAGCATGTTCGACATCACTTCATTCGGCATCAGTCTGTTCGGCATCAGTCTGTTCGGCATTAGTATGTTCGGCATCACTTCGTTCGGCATCAGTATGTTCGACATCACTTCGTTCGACATCAGTCTGTTCGGCATCAGTCTGTTCAGCATCAGTTTGTTCGGCATCTATGGTTCGGCACACAGAACTCACTCATTCTGGGCCGAAGTATTCAGCTGCCAAGCCCACCAGGGAAGTCCAACCCATCTTTGTTTATAAATAGAGAGGCAGGGGCACAGTGAAAAGGACCTTTTTTCAAGAACACTAGGGAGACTCTGCCGCTTTCAAGACTCATTCTCTTTACTTAGCAATTGTATTCAAGTAGTTAGTATACGGATTGTATCTGTAATCAATTATCAAGTCAAGCAATAAAGATTAACCTCAAAGTGGACGTAGGCAGTTACGCCGAACCACTATAAATCTGGTGTTCTCGTCTTTGCAATCAATTTAGGATATTGTTCTTTGTTTAAATTTACTTTCATCATTTATCTCTCTACACAATCTTTCTCAACGAGGTTAGTGACCAATTTTGGTGCTAACACTTTGGTGCTTTCACTGAGAATCGAATTCTCAGACCTCAAGGATCTGCTTTGAAGCTACTGGATTGGATAAATCCCCCAAAGAAGATCCGAGTCATTCATAGGACGTCCGTTGATTCTACTCAGAGTTCATACCTATAACTCTACAATGGCAAGACCACGTACAAGATCAGCCTCTCATAATGCGAACGCCCATGAGACTGCTAGCGTACAACAAGCAGGGCCTAGCAATCAGCAAGCAAATCTAGGTGCAGGGACTACCGCCCAGGACCATATGCCAGTTGTCACCAGAATAGAGTTCAACGACTTGATGAGAGAGCTCAGGGAAAGCAGGAGACAACTCGGAGAGCAGATGAAATCCAACGCCAACCTCATGGCACAGCTCACTCAACAACAGCGTCAGAATGCTGGGGGCAGTCCAGCTCCTTATTCTTCATCTGATAGCTCGACTTCATCCGATGAACCTCCTAGGCGTAGACGCCGCAAGACTAAAACTACGCAGGCAGGTGCTGCTGTCCGAACAGCTGGGGACCATTTACACCTCAGAGACCGTGACCAAGTAGGAACTGGAAACTTAGGAACTGGAGTGCAGGTGGAGGCTGGACGCCCGGCTCACCAAGATGCTAATGATGCCGAACCTCAAGATGCACGTTTGGCAGATCGCTAGCAGAGGAGGCATCAGCCTGATCAATCCCGTAGGATAGACTCCAACCTTCCACCTTCTATACAAACCTGACATCTATGATCAGACAGTTGATGAAAGAGAATCAAGGTTTATCAAACGACGATTGGGGAGTGTCCAGAAGTCATACTCCGTTCACAGACGTTGTTCTATAGGCGAAGTACCCCAGGAAGTTCAGCATGCCAACTATCCCGGCCTATGAAGGAAAGACTGATCCCAGGCAGCATGTAATGAGGTACGAATGGATGATGGATTCAGCTAGAGCGAATGATGCAACCAAGTGCAGGTGCTTTCCAATAACTCTATCTGGGATTGCTACCATGTGGTTCACCCGGCTTCCTCCGCGGTCCGTGTCCAGTTTTGAGGAGTTGGCAAAGAAATTTATAGAACAATTCAGAATACATACTACTCGTCCCAAGGACGTGATGTCACTATCAAGTGTAATCCAAGCTCCTGGGGAGTCGTTGAAGGAGTATTTACAGAGATTTCATGTTGCGGGTACTTAAGTCAGTAATCCCAATGATCATGCAATTCTTATGGCTATGATGCAAGGTGTGGATCCGGATTCGGAGTTTGGAGATTGGCTGGTAGGAAAACCTCCAACTACGCTAGAGCGTTTTTACTCAAAGGCACATTAGTTCATAAGAAGAGAGGAAGCCAGGTGGATAAGGCGAGATAAGGCACCCGGGCCTATTCAGGAGTCCGTGAAAAGCAACATTGCTGTGAAGCAATCCGGAGACAACTCGGGGAAGGTTCAGGTCAATGTCCAGAACAAGCCTGGTCAATCTAAGGAATCTGGAGGAAGAAATCAAGGGAAGAAGAGAGAAGCGGGGAAATGGAAACCGAGAATTCCAACCTACAACGAGTACACCCCGCTGAATGCGTCTCTTGAGAACATTTACCTATCAACCTGCAATACCTTTCAGTACAGAAAGCCACGTCCGAAGGAGTCGACCGAGGAACAAAAGCGGACCGGGAAGTATTGCCGCTTTCATGAGACTTATGGGCACAATACTGAAGAGTGCAGACACCTACATGATGCTATAGAAAAGTTGATTAGATAGAAAAAGTTACAGGAGTTTGTGAAGAATCCGCAAGAAGGTGGACAGGGAACGTCCAATCCCGGTCGTGCACCAGCTCCACGTCACCCGGAGGAGCCTGCTCGGACCGTGGGTAGACTAGTCATAAACACGATCATCGGCGGACCTCACCCTACAGATAAGAACTGGCAAGAAATGGAGCGGTATGCTAATTCCCTGAGGCATACAGATTTTGAGTGTTGTTCCAACGTAGAGGATGGGACCCCCGCTAAACAACTGCGCATGATGACAGACGATATAGTATTCAGGAGCAGAGATGCTGACCAGGGGGAAGCTCCTACCATTGACCCGATAGTCATATCTGCGATAGTCAGGCCGGCTTTTGTGAAAAGAATTCTGATTGATTGTGGAAGTTCTGTCAATATCATCTTCAAGAAGGCTTATGACCAAATGAAGATGGAGACGAAAGATTTGAAGCCATCTAAAGCTCGTATACACGGCTTTAATGGCGCAGTGACCGATGCAGTGGGATATGTTGAGTTACTAGTTGAACTGGGACAAGGTGAGCGTAGGAGGGTGCGAATCCTACCTTTCGTAGTTTTGGATGTGGATTCTCCGTACAATGTGTTTTTGGGCCGACCGGCCCTGGCTGAGTTTAGGGCAGCATTAGCCCCGTGGTGTTTGACTTTAAAATTTCCGACTGACAAAGGAGTAGGTGTTGTTCATGGCGACCAGACGACCGGTCATGCATGTTATGTGGCTGAGCTCCGAGAGGCCCATCGGAGGGAGAAAGGAAAGGTTGTGGACAATCTCGTCCGCATCCAGCATACTGACAATTGACAAGTAATGCCCGAGCCCTGGCTCGGGCATGATTCTCGGATCTTCAGAGACATAGATCCAAGAGACGATGATGAGGAACCTAGGGAGGAGAAAGTAGCACCAACTGAAATGACGATTGACATTTCAGTCAGTCGAGGCGATCCATCGCGAGTACTGAAGATTGGATCACAACTCAGCCCCGCAATGACTGAAGACCTTAGTGATTTCCTCCGAGCGAATCTTGATGTTTTCGCTTGGACACATTCTAACATGTGTGGGATTTCTCCCGCTATTACGAGTCATATGTTGAACATAGACCCTAAGTACGTCCCAGTTAAACAAAAGAGGAGAGGAACGGACCCGGAGAGGTCCACTGCTCTCAGAGAGGAGGTGGATAAACTCAAAGCCATTGGGTTCGTCCGCGACGCCCTCTACCCTGAATGGGTATCGAACCCCATGCTGGTGAAAAAGGCGAACGGGAAATGGAGATCTTGCGTAGATTATTCCGATTTGAACAAGGAATGCCCCAAGGATAGTTTCCCATTACCTAGGATTGATCAGTTGGTCGACTCCACTGCAGGACACGAGTTGTTGTCATTCATGGATGCGTACTCGGGTACAATCAGATCTCGATGCATATTCTGGACCAGGAACACACCAGTTTCGTCACAGACGTTGGGCTATATTGCTATGTAGTAATGCCTTTTGGATTGAAAAACGCGGGAGCGACCTATCAGCGTTTGGTGAATCGAATGTTCAAAAACCATATTGGTAGAACGATGGAAGTCTATGTGGATGACATGCTCGTGAAGTCACGACAGTCAAACGACCACATTCGAGACTTAGCAGAGATGTTAGGTATACTTAGATATTATGGGATGAAGATCAACCCTCTAAAGTGTTCCTTCGGCGTTGCGTCGGGGAAGTTTTTGGGATTCATTGTTAATGCCAGGGGAATTGAAGCTAACCCGGAGAAGATTCAAGTTATTCGAGATGTGCAAGTGCCCAGAACTATAGAACAGGTACAAAGCTTGAATGGCAAGGTGGCTACGCTGAGTCGATTTATATCCAGATCCAAGGACAAGTGCATTCCCTTCTTCGATATAATAAAGAAAGAAAAGAGGAATTGCGAATGGACATCCAACTGTGAGGAAACGTTCCGAGAACTGGTGAGGCATTTGGAGAGTCCTCCAGTGCTGTCTAAACCAGTAGACCACGAGATGCTATACGTATACCTGGCCGTATCCCCGCATGCTATAAGTGCGGCTTTGGTCCACGAGGAAGACCGAGTTCAAAAACCGGTGTATTACGTTAGTAAACGTTTAACGGGGGCAGAGAGAAATTATCCTAAAATTGAGAAATTAGCCTATTGCTTGGTGATTGCATCACGCAAGCTGCGTCCATACTTTCAAGCACACTCAGTTAGTGTCTATACCGATCAGCCCTTACGACATGTACTCCAACGACCAGAAACTTCCGGAAGGATGTTAAAATGGAATATTGAGTTGAGTCAGTTCGATATTACCTACCTGCCATGAAGAGCCATACAAGGGCAAGCATTAGCAGATTTCATCGCTGAGTTTACTGTATTTGACAAACCAGATGGTCACAGTGTCATTCCCCCCATTTGATGGAAATTGTACACCGATTGGGAATCAAACGACCATTACTCTGGGGCTGGCATAGTCCTGGTGACTCCAGAAAATCGATCAATTTGTTATGCTTTGAAGCTCAATTTCCCGGCTATGAATAATGAAGCAGAATATGAAGCATTGATTGCTGGCTTAAAGCTCGCTGGAGAACTCGGGGTAAAATCAGTTGAAATCTTTTGTGACTTGCAGCTGGTGGTGTACCAAGTGCGAGGAGACTACCAAGCAAGGGGACAAAAGCTTGCTCCATACCTTGCTCTGGTTCAGGAACTATTGGCAAACTTCAAACATTATGACATTTCGCATGTCCCGCGTGAACATAACAGGGAAGCCGACTCGTTGGCCAAGTTCGCAAGCATTGGCGATGCGCAGCAAATGGGATTAGTTCCCGTTGAAACCTTACACGCTCCAAGCATAAATGAGATGGAAGTCGATTTTGCGTTGGAAACAGAAATCGAGAAGGAGTTGTGGATAACTCCATTCAAACAATACCTGCTAAACGGGACTTTGCCCGAAAGAAGAAGCGAAAGATGACAGGTCATTCGCAAAGCCGCACGATATGTGATGCAGGGAGGAGTGATGTATCGGAGAGGGTTCTCGGTCCCTTTACTATGGTGCATTGCCCGTGATGAGGCAAAGCGGGTCTTGGAGGAGGTTCACGAAGGAGAATGTGGCGACCATACTGGGGGGCAGGCACTAGCAAAAAAGATCCTCCGCTACGGATACTATTGGCCAACTGTGAATCGGGATGCTGTAGATTATGCAAGAAAATGTGACAAGTGTCAAAGATATGGGAAAATCCCGAGAGCTCCACCAATGGAACTCACACAAATGGTTAGTCCCTAGCCGTTTGCAATCTGGGGAATCGACATAATCGGTTCTTTGCCTATATCCAAGGGTGGTGCAAAATACGCGATAGTTGCGGTCGACTATTTCACAAAATGGGCCGAGGCAGAGCCTTTAGCCACAATAACCTCCAAGAAGGTCATTAATTTCGTTGTACAAAATATTATATGCCGCTTTGACCTCCCGCAAACCATCATTATGGACAACGGAACTAAGTTTGAAAGCAGAGAATTCAAAGATTTCTGTTTAAAGTACGGCGTTGAGAAAAAGTTCACCGCCGTTGCTCATCCGAAAGCTAACGGACAAGTCGAGGCCGTGAACAAAATAATCAAGTCCATATTGAAGAAGCGTTTGGAAAAGGCTGGGGGCAAGTGGGTAGACGAACTCCCAACAGCGCTATGGGCTTATAGAACTACCCACAAGTCCGCGACTGGCTACACTCCATTCGCATTGGCATACGGCTCAGAAGATGTTATACCCGTGGAGCTTGAAGTTCCATCGCATCGAGTGACAAATTATGATCCTAAGACGAATCAGGATCTTTTGTTGGAATCACTGGACTGCATCGATGAAAAATGTGAAGAAGCTGAATTAAGGGCGGCAGCATATAGGCACCGAGTCAAGCGATATTACGACGACAAAGTCCACCCAAGAATCTTTGATGTGGGTGATCTCGTTTTGAAACGGGTTTTCCCGGTACCATCACGTATGAATCCCAACTGGGAAGGTCCATATGTCGTTGAACGGAAGCTTGGAGAGGGAACTTTCAAGCTAGCGACCGTTGATGGCGTGACACTCCCCCGAGCGTGGAACAGTGAACATTTACGACGTTATTATGTTTAGCATGTTTCTTTTCTATTTTAGGTGCAATTGTTTCCCGTATGTTTATATTCCATTGATTCATAGTTTCATTTTTAGCATGTAATCGAAAGGTTTAGTTTGTTTTCATTAATAAAGGCTTGAAGCCATCCTTTCTATGAATTATTGTTGTTTCTGAACCTTACAGTCCGGTGACAAACAACTAAAGTTGCATTATTCTACCTGACGTATGAACTCGCATAAACGAATTGAAACTCCGAGTCCCCTGAATGCGGACCGGAGTACTCTAAGTCTCCGGAGCGCGGACTAGAGTATAAACGACTTGAATCTCCGAGTCCCCTGAATGCGGACCGGAGTACTCTAAGTCCCCGGAGCGCGGACTAGAGTATAAACGACTTGAATCTCCGAGTCCCCTGAATGCGGACCGGAGTACTCTAAGTCCCCGGAGCGCGGACTAGAGTATAAACGAATTGAATCTCCGAGACCCCTGAATGCGGACCGAATTACTCAAAGTCCCCGAAGCGCGGATTAGAAAATATTCTAAGTGCCAAAAATGTGAAACAAGAGATGTACAATTCCAAAGAATGTCCGAACAATGTAAGAATGGATTGGGAATTTATGTAACTCATAAGAACTTGAGTTTCGACCATGGTTATGCAGAAAGCCAAAAAGCATAAATCGTTCAAATGACAAAGAAACTAAACTTTATTCAATAATCCAAAATGGGGTTATACAACCACTCCTCCAAAATTTGGAGTCAAAAATCTATCTACATAGACTACGAAAACGAAAAGGTAAAAGTAGTTACATGACCTAAGCAAAATCTCGTTGAACGAGTATAGTGGCTACTTCTTCGGCTTCTTTTTCTTGTCCACCTTTGCTTTCTCAGATGACTCCTCTCTCTCACGCTTCCTCTTGGACTTTTTTCTCGCCAAGGAAGCGGCGTCAGGAGTGGGAGGAGGAACATCCAGTGGCTTGGATTTGCCAGGAAGAATGACTTTCAGAGGCCTATTCAGCGGGTCGGTAAGTTCTAGTACTTGAGACTCGACCTTGATTTCAACCTTCTTCTTCTTATCTTCCGCGAGTCGCTCATTCATACTCACCTTCGAAGTGTATTCTGAGGCGCCCGTGATTTCAATTTCATAACTCCCTTCAACGGGAGATGAAGTGTCAGACTTATCATCATCTAGCGCCCCGATCACTTGAGCATCAGGACGGGGAGTTACTCCTGCGTGAGTAGCATCGCTTGTTTTCCCCGTCTCCTCCTTGGCGTCATCGCTCCTCGAAGTCGGTTCAGGGTCGGAGCGGCCTGCATAAAAACATAAAGAACGAACATTAGAACCAATAACCGATCGCAGAAAGCAACAGGTCTTTGAACTTCTAGAAGAAGAATTTTATACCGGTTTCTTGCTGGCTTTCAGCTGTGCGCGGAGTTTCACCCTCCAGAATGGGAGATAGCACGTGAATGCCGAGACCGGGGTCTTCCGGATCATAGCCGGCATGCTGCTCGAATGGGTCAAGTGCTGGCCGATCGGTCGATTGTGTAGAAGGAGGAGCTGCAGCCTCGGTTCCAAATGGACCAGCTTTGTCATCTTTCTCTTTTGAGGGAGGAGAGCCTTTACCAAAGAGATCCATAGCTGCAGACAAGTCCGATGGCTCATTCCCCCTAAGAAACTCTTTCACCAAAGCCTCCTCGATGCCCGACTCCACCTTTCTAATCTTTATTAGAGTCTCCCAAGCTTCGGCCAAAGATTCAAGGTAGCCCTCTCCTAAGAAAGTCAAGTCCCGGTGCATGAGGACGCGGGCGCTGTATTCGGCGACCAGCAGGTCAAACAGACACTTGACCTCTTCTCTGCCGGCCTATGCAGCTGCTTCAAGACGGGAGTCGATCTCCTCGGAAGCTATTCTCTTGCCCTCCTCACGGGCTTCGTCCTTCATCGTGTCAACCTTAGAAAGCTCATCATCGAGCTTTGCTTTTAAGAGCCGTGTAGCAACAATTTCGTTGCAATATCGTTGGGACTCTTCTTCAGCGGCTATCTTCTCTTCTTTCTCCTTAGAGAATAGCTCTTTCAACTCTTTGACTTGCAGGGCGAGTGCATCCCTTTCTTTCTGGATAGAATCTTTTTCTAAAGCCAGGGCCCCACTACGCTGGACCGCTACGTCAAGTTCCTTTTTATGGGCCATCTCCAGACGAGTGACGGCCTCGGCAGTGTCTTTTGCACTTTGTTCTGCTGCCTCAAGCTTGGACTTATACGAAGCGAGCTCTTCATCTTGATTTTTGATGATGTCTTTATCGAAGATAGCTTCAAGCGGTCAATTTCCTGTTGGCGCTCAACGGATATTTCCGAGACTTTTTCGACTAAATGAACAAACGCGTCATGTTGAACATAGACGTCGTTTTTGCAGGCGATGGCACTCTACTTGACATGCCCCAGAAAGTGGTGAATAGCTGAGAGGAACTTCAGACCGTCAAAGAAGATTTTGGGGAATTTAGCTTTAAGCTCGGTCAGCTTCTCCGATATTGTTGGGTCTGCCGCAGGGACAGGGGGAGGAGGCTTTGAAAGTTCTGTTCTCTTGCGATGCTCCTGAGATTGTCGTGTGCTTGAAGAGCCAGAATGTTGATCTCGGGAAACATCGGGTTGAGACCCCTTCAGCGAAGACTTTTCTCTGCCTTGCTCTGTTTGAGGAGGAGGATCGTGAGAGTATGAAGATTGGGAGTGTGATTTCTTTCGATAAGACGACTCTCGGGGACGATTGTCTCGATCTCCGTAATCGTCCCTATCCCGGCGTTTACCGGAGCCCGAAGCCCGGCCAGAAGGGTGAAATATGGAAGAGCCGTGGAGGAGATCGAATCCATGGGAACGTCCCATGTCACCTGCATAGAATGAGAATAACGATAAGTTAGAAAAGATCAGAGTGACGGTTAAGATTGAAGTGCAAAATGAAGTGCGCGTGTCCGTGTGTGTCCTAGTGTTTCCCCCGACGGACTAGTTTCTTTACTAATTGGAGTTTTATCTCCCTGGACTTGGGCTTGAACTCCCGTACTGCCTCTAGCGGGCGAATGAAACTTGATGGCTTCTGGATCGTCGAAACCGTAGTTGAGTAAATCGTCGGGAATGGTAAGGTTCGACAGGCCCTTCAGAGAACTTTCTAAGTGCTCCGAGGAAGTTTCTTTTTTCGTTGGCATAAGGGTAACTTTAGAAGTTCCGCCCACAGTTTTCTTCCTCAGCTTGCGCGTCAGTTTCTTCTCTCCCTTCGAGGGGGAAGACGACGTTTCTATGTCATGAACTTCAACCGCCGGTCCCCGAGATGGACTAATATTCTCGCCCTGTACTTTGGGCGTCTCAGTCTCCTTAATTTCTCCCTCTTCTAGTGCATCAGGAGCATTGCGTACTGAAGACTCAGCTTGTTTTTTCCCTTTACCAGAGCCAGGCCTGGGAATGGTGACGCCTTGAGGAAGGCTTATCCGACGGCCTTCTGCCAACAGTCCAAGCCTTGTAAGTGACTCATTCGAAATGAGATTTCTAATGTCCCGTTCTTCGGCGGGGAGGGCTCGAATGGCTTCGACGGCATCAGAATATCCGCGGCCGTCAGGACGTGGGCTAATACCTGAAAAGATGGGTAAAGTTTAGAAAAGGTACGGCTTCGACTAAACATGAGTAACAGACCGAGAAAAAGGCTTACTTCCTTCAACCCATCTACTAGCAAAGCCGGGAGGACAAACATAAAACCATTCCTGTTTATACAAGGCAAACTTGGTCCACGCCCCGGTTAAGATTTGGCATTTGTTATGCGGCTCGAGAAACATGAATGATGGGCTATCCTTCCGCTTCTTGATGCAATATATGTATCGGATATCGCCCGGAGTTGGGAGCCTAGAGAAGACATTCATGAAGAGAATGCAGGTACCGTAGAGGAATGCATGGCCATTCGGGTGCAGTTGCGATGGGGCAATGTCGATATATTGCAGCACATCCCAAAGAAACAAGTTGAACGGTGGCACACTGCCAACCCAGCACATGAATTTATTACAAGCAGTGTATCCGGCTGGGGGCAAGTGGGGACGATCGTGCCCCGATGGAACTAGCACGTCATCAAAGGGGATCCCGTGGACAGAGCATATCCAACGGAGTGTGCTTTCATTGATCTTTGAAGCATGTGAATCGACAGGGTTGTCCAAGAGAATTGCTGCTTCCAGAGCATCGGGAGCTAAGTCATGTGCAGGGGAAGTTGATGGGTTTGAAGTATCTGCGACTTCTCATCGGGAGGAAGTCCCAGGTCTGTTTGAAATCGAGCTAGACTTCCTAGACATTGCTGATAAAGATTGAATCTAGCAAAGTACCTGTTCGAACTATACTTAAAAAATAATCGATGTTAGACTTAACAATACGAATATTTCCCCGTGTAGTGTGTGAACTAGTGCGATCATTCAGGTGTAAACACTGAGAAATTATAAGTCACAGAATTGATGGTATAAAGTTGAGTTTTGAAATGTCGTCTTCGAAGACCGTCATCGCTGACCGTCTCCGAAAGCCAGCATTGCAATGTTTTCAATTTTGAACTCGGACGTTGGCACTGCATGTTAAAAGCTTTAATCCGTTTTTATTTATTTAGGTTCTGGTTTGTGATTATTGAAACTAAGAAGTTATCAGTCCAGATTAGCTCGATATGCTGGTATGCTTAAGTCCTTATCCTTGTATTTTTTGTTTGATTAGGCAAGGTGAATAGGAGTTCGGTCAAAGTTCGGTTCGGTTTAAATTTTGTTCGGCCTTAAAATCTGATCGGCCAAAAATCTGTTCGGCCTAGATTCTGTTCGGCTTAAGTTCTGTTCGGCTTAAGTTCTGTTCGGCTTAGATTCTGTTCGGCTTAAGTTCTGTTCGGCTTAAGTTCTATTCGGCTTAGATTATGTTCGGCTTAAGTTCTGTTCGGCTTAAGTTCTTTTCGGCTTAGAGTCTGTTCGGCTTAACTTCTGTTCGGCCTTCGTTCTGTTCGGCCAAAATTCTATTCGATCGGAATTTTGTTCGACCTCTCTTCTATTCGGCTTGAAAACGAGTGCATGCAGCGAGTCATGCCGAGCCGATTCACTCGGCCTTCTGCCTTTAACATCACTTCTCCTCTTTTCCTCCATCTCTCCCAACCAGCATGACCAAGTCTTTCGGCAAGCCGTGTCAAACCACGGTCATGCCGATCCACTTCATTAGGTCTTACCTCCAATTCATCACCCACACGCCTCTTACTTCCTTTAATCTACGGAGAATTTACGAGTTCGAATTTTGTGTTATGCTTCCTAATTCGAGAAAACGATTGAGAGTTTCTTACTGAAGGAAACAGCAGGAGCTTGGGGATCTGTAGACTGAAGATTGACAGAGTGTTCGAGCTTAACTTGAAGAGAGCTTGTTGGATTCGAAGTAAGAAGGAAAGATCATAGGAGGTGAATAAAATTTGAGGGAGGTAAGTTATGTTTCTTGGACGGCCGCGGAGGTAAAAAGTGGAAAAGAGAAGAAGAGGAAGAATGCCAGCTTTTACAGGAGAGGAAAGGAAGTTGAAAAGACTATAAGTGGTAGAACCGGTCAAAGCAACATTGTTCGGCATCGGCTATGCCATTCGGCATTCAGTCTGCTCGGCTTGAAGCAAAGCACGGTGGATTCATGACTCAAAGCGCATCACGTTTAACCACATGATGCACTTTGGGGGGCAAGTGTTACCTAAAGGTTTGACCAGGCAACTAGGCACTCGGCACTTACATATCGTTCGGCATGGAGAATCGTTCAGTATTGTATATCGTTCGGCATTCTAGAGTGTTCGGCACAGCAGAGCGTTCGGCATATCTAGATCGTTCGGCATACATGGATCGTTCGGCATTCGATAGCGTTTGGCATGCATGGATCGTTCGGCATGGCAGAGCATTCGGCGCACCATACTGCTCGGCATCTACACTTCGTTCGGCGTCAGTCTGTTCGGCATATGTATGTTCGACATCACTTCGTTCGGCATCAGTCTGGTCGGCATCAGTCTGTTTGGCATTAGCCTGTTCGGCATCACTTCATTCAGCATCAGTCTGTTCGGCATTAGTATGTTTGGCATCACTTCGTTCGGCATCAGTATATTCGGCATCACTTCGTTCGGCATCAGTCTGTTCGGCATCAGTTTGTTCGGCATCTATGGTTCGGCACACAGAACTCACTCATTCTGGGCCGAAGTATTCAGCTGTCAGGCCCACCAGGGAAGTCCAACCCATCTTTGTCTATAAATAGAGAGGCGGGGGCATAGTGAAAAGGACCTTTTTTCGAGAACACTAGGGAGACTCTGCCGCTTTCAAGACTCATTCTCTTTACTTAGCAATTGTATTCAAGTAGATGGTATACATATTGTATCTGTAATCAATTATCAAGTCAAGCAATAAAGATTAACCTCAAAGTGGACGTAGGCAGTTACGCCGAACCACTATAAATATGGTGTTCTCGTCTTTGCAATCAATTTAGGATATTGTTCTTTGTTTAAATTTACTTTCATCATTTATCTCTCTACACAATCTTTCTCAACGAGGTTAGTGACCAATTTTGGTGCTAACTAATATAATACCATTAATTATTATTTCTTATTAATATCACAATTCATTCTTAAATTCTATTGTTGATACCATTCATTATTATTTTTAAGTAATGGTACCATATCTTATTTTTCACCACAAATAATTCGAAAACAATGTATATACAAATAATTCATAACAATGGATAATATGAATAATTTTAAAGTTATAACTAAGGATTTCTACACATTTTTTAAATGATCAACCACCCTACTTGCATTACAAATGTAATAACATTTACTTTCATGCATGCCAAATATTACTTATGAAAAAATAATAGTTTTTCATTTTTGACAAAAAATTGAAATAACTTTGTTTTAATATGAATATTCATTATTAATCTATTTTTGACATTTTGATGATGGTATTTGTTCTCATAACAATAGTGGTGCATTAGCTATAGATAATATAGAAACATCTAAATATTAAACAATTAATTTTGGAATATGGACAAAGCCTTATCTTTGACAAATAATTCTTTAATTATATGATTTTGAATCATATTGAACTTGTGAATTATATCACAAATGATTAAGGAAAAAGCACCTATTCAATTGAAGAGACAAAAAGAGTTACCAAACTCTTTGGATTGATACAAATAAATGTATGTAGTCCAAGGTCTAGTGATACTAAAATCCGATCCACTTACTTCATTAAATTCACCGATAAATTATCTCAAATATAAACTTGTGTATTTGACACACAAGTTAGATACCTATTATAACTTCATAGAATATAAAATGGAAGTAGAAAACATAACATGCAAAGGAAATAAAAATAATTAAATCTGACCATGTGAGTAAATATCTTGGATAAGGTTCCAATAGTATCTAAAATGGAAGGTGATCCACTCTCAGAGTCACTCCTCCCTACACTACACATTGATGTATAGATAAGGTGTACTCGGTTGGATAAAGTACGATTGATAATGAGTGATGTTGAGTTACTTATTTCTATAAGGATATGCACTTAAGAGTAAGCACATATGTTACATTTGATTTCATCTAAATCATAGTTTACATATTCATATAAGATATGAATGGGAAAAGAACACCAATCTTAAATAGTTTAAATGTGTAGTTGTCCAATTTACATTATGTATTTAAGTTTCATAAAATCAAAACTAGATCTAGTATATGTAAGCATATAAACAGTTCATAAAATGTTTTGAATGCCTATTTTACCGCACCGAGAAACAAATTATTGTTTCATGAAACGCCATCTTCATGCTGATGGAATTTTTTTCTTAAAAAAACATTAGTAGTGTGGCGGACATGGACACGATCCAAGATTCTAAAAAAGTAATTAATTACTTAGATGAATTAAAGTTAATAAAGCCTAAAACAGACATATTTTATTAGAACGTCTAATATGAATTCTCATACGTTGAGCAGAAACCATGAGTTTCTTATCAATAATGAGAAAACAACTTGTTGGTAATAACAATCTCCTCAATCATCGACATGCCATGTAGAGTATAGACTATGCCACATGGCGGATGCTCTAAATCCAAAATAGATTCTAAGTACATTGGGAAAATATGATTTTGGTTATTATACCCAAAAGGATACGATGCATTGACTGCAAGTGAGTCTTTGAGAAGAAGATCAATGTAGTTGGAATTGTATAAAGCAGTGTTGACACAAAATGACTTCATCCATTTCATAATTGTTGGAGAAATTTCATCATTCTACATACTTAAGTCCATTCGGATTCTAGTGGCAAATTATCATACGATAAACTTAGAGTTGATGTTGAAACACAACTTATAAATATTGATTTAGAAGAAATTATTTGCGCAAAACAACCAAAATATCTCGAAGTTAGTGGGAGCAATAAAAAAATTTGTGGGTTTTTGAATATGCTCCAAGAGCTGATACAACACCGACATCCAACAAGAATATAGTGGTTAACAAGTATTTTGAGACAAAAATCAAGTAGTTTGATTTTAGTCAAAATGCAGAGGGAGCGTGTGCTCGTAAGAAAGAAAATCAAAGTTACTACATAACTTTTAAATACTATAAGTAAATATCATACTACTTATTATTAAAGATATATCCATCTTAAAAGCACTTAAAATTTAGCCGTTTAATTCTCAAAGAATGATTTGAAAGAGATGCTCTTTTATACTAGTATATAAGGTGTTATTACCTCAGTTATTGATTTTAATGATAACAACCTTGAGAACAAAATAAATTCATACAAAACATGGATACTAATATTTTGCTAAGTTATATAGTATATAGTGCATGATATTATACAGGTGTTGAATCAAAGACTGTACAGTATAAAGACTCAAAGAAAGGACATGAAGACTCATGAGTATAATGACTAAGATATGAAGATCTTAAAGCTATGGTATAATATATAGAGTCATATAATATTGTTAAAGTCCCTGGTAGCAATCTTTGATCTTTATTTCTCATTTTATGATCCTTTAGTTTTAAAACAAAATATATTTTATAAAAATTTTTTTATGTTTAAAATGTTTATAAACTATGTTTAAATTATTTTACAAAGTATCAAAATAGTTTACAAAGCACAAGATTTTCAAAACATTTTAAAATAAAGAGTTCTCAAAATATACATGAGTATGTCGACATATATGTCGCTAATTGGTTTTTTAAATTTTGAAATGAACTGTCTATTTGTTGTAACTCTTCACGAACGGACACATATGTTGATTCACTCTATATATGGAGTTTCAAATGAATTTTTTATTAACTACTTTCTTATTATCTTCTTTCCTCTTACTCACTCAAAAGATTTCTTGAAAATTGCTCTTTTTTCTACTCAAAATTATATAGAATCAATTCAAAACTTCTTTGATTTGATCCACTACTATTTACTATCAGTTTTCAATCATCTCTCTCTCAATCAAAGATCAAAGTGCTACTCAAGAGGCTATAGGATCCATTGTATCCAAATTTTAAGAAACTGTCTTTGGAGAAACCATTAAACTCTAGTTGTATTTGCTTGGCTATGATTGTAGCCTGTTCAAATCAATTAGGTGTGTTTGTTAGCCCAAAAATTCAAGTAGGTGTACTTGTATCCCGTCCAAATCAAGTAGATGTACATGAGCCCAGAAAATCAGGAGGGTGTGTCTCGTAGCCTCGGAATCAAGATTGTAGTTGGGTTTTCCTTCTACCCGTTTAAAGATTGACATTTGAAAATAAATCTATACAAACAATTGCATGGGACTAAATATAGGAGATATCCAAACAAGTATAAAATCTCTGGTATCATCTATCTAACTCTCTACTTTACTTTACTGCTTTTACTTTATCTGTGTTTGCATCTGTGATTGATTGTTGATAGAATTATGTATTGAAAATCTATGATTTAACGTTAAACTTGAAAGAATTTAAAACGATTTACAAAAGTTAGAAAACACTATTCACCCCCTCTAGTGTTTATTTACCCTTAAAATCCATAATTCTGCAACCCACACTTGGTACCAGAGTACTATGTTTTCATAAACTCGTAATTTGATTTTTGAAAAGTTTAAATGGTTAGTAATATTTTTAATACTTTTATGGAAAACAGTTTTGTGAAACCAATATGTTATTAGAAAGTAATTGTTTTAAAAGACACTTGATTTCTTGAAAAGGTATGATTTTGAATTATAGGAACAAGTTTGTTATATGGCTAACGATGAACATACAGTTGAAAATCAAACATCACAAATCAAGAATGAAAAATGGACAATAGATAGTGGATGCTCAAAACATATGACTGGAAATCCAAAGATCTTAAAAGATACTGTCTATAAAGATGGTGGATCAGTTAACTTTGGAGACAACTCAAAAGGATATGTGATAAGCATTAACAATGTCTATAATTCTAAAACCCTTATTATTTCTAATGTTTTACTAGTTAGGAATCTGAAACATAACTTGCTTAATATTAATCAATTATGTGATAAGGGCTTTAAAATTAAGTTTAAAAAGATAATTGCCATATCAAAGATAATGAGTCAAACATTATCTTTGAAGGTATTAGGAAATGTAACATTTATATCCTAAGTATGAAAGTGTTCAATGAAAATTTATGTCTTTTGGCTAAATATAATGACCCTTGGAATTGGCACAAAAGGTTTGGTCGTTTGAATTTTAAAATCTTTTTAAAATAGCTAGATATGAATTTGTTAGGGTCTCCCTAAAATGAGTTTTAATGTCAATAATTTATGTGATGCTTGTCAATTAGGAAAACTTCATAAAAGTTCCTTTAAATCGAAAGATATAATTTCTACTTCATATCCTCTTGAACTTTTCCATCTAGATCTTTTTGGACCTTCACAAATACAATCAATAAATCACAATAGATATGTTTTTGTAGTGGTTGATGATTTTTCTAAATTTACATGGATAATCTTCTTGAAACTAAAAAGTGAGGCTTTTGAAATGTTTGAAATTTTTGCTAAAAGAATTCAAAATCAAATGTCAACTAAAATTAAAATGATTAGGAGCGATCATGAAGGAGAATTCGAAAATGATCATGTAACATCCCCCTACTTGGAGGCCCAAAACTAACGGTTACAGATGTTGTAATCATCCATAGTTATTAATCCTCGTCGATTGAATACGGTAATGTTAGATACATTGATACACAGAAACACAGGAATATGGAAAAAAAATTAAACAGCAAACAAAGTCCACATTCCATTTCAAAATATTTCAAATTCATTACATAATCCTAGTGCGTAGACCACGTTCAGGCAAAATATGCTTATTACAAATACGCCAAGAGTGACATATGAAAATGCCCCATTGGATGATCAAAGTATATAATAAGGCAATAAAACAAGTTTGCCTTTACAACCAAACACAGCGGAAACAAAAGAACTCTAAGTAGCTAGCATGCCTCCTGCATGTCACCGGAAGCTTTATTCGTCTAAAAGAACACCTGAAAACCCAAAACTTCAAACTACTCAAAATCAATTGAGTACCCAATAGTTTAAGGGGAAAATAAAAACTTCGAGTTAGACATAAAGCTTAGTATGAATAATAATCTACCATCTCAAACCACTTAGATATCTAGAGAGACCACACCACTTAGCGGAACGGGTTTTCCTCTCACTAGTATCTTAAAAAAATTATAAAACCATAAACTGTGCTCCTGCGTCCACAATGGTTAAAATAATTCAAAATAATATCATGATATAAAAACAAGTATATTAAATCTGGATTACCCATCCCCATTCATCCTGACTATCTGTCTCAACTATAGTTACTAGGGTTACTATTAACCTATTAGTTTTCATTGGCTTACTAATGACCTGTTAAATGTTTATGGACTCCCTATCCAATTTCATAGTTTTCATGGGATCACTAAGAACCTATTGGTAGCTCCAATATCTTTTCTCTTATCCAAGTTTTCATGGACTGAATATGAACCTATTGACTAACTATCGATATCTTAATCCGGATATAGTTTTTACGGGCTAACTACAAACCTATTGGCCTCTGCCAATATCAAATCATAGTTTTCATGGGCTAACTACGAACCTGTCTTTCTGACATTTTCATTTATAAACAGTTTTCATCAGCTTACTATGAACTTATTGGCCCCTTTAACCTAATATCCTTGAAACTATGAAGAAGAAAACATAATAATGAAACAATACCACTCCTATTGGTTTAATATCCTTGAAATTATTTTCATGTGAAACATGATTAATCCCTTTAACCTAATATTATATCAAGGAAAGCTTCTTCTTAAAATCATTCCAAAATTCCTTTACTTAGCCATGGGTTTTTCCTATAAAATGAGATTGGGTTATTTGTTTTGAAAAACTAAGGCTTTCAAAAACTTCAAAACTTTGCTTTCGACCTCACTAGATAACCTCCTTCGAAAGCATATAAATCTCTTTTCAAAACATTAGGCCCCTGCCTTTTGAAACACTTTAAAACTTCTCTTTTGAAACCCTTCGAATGTAATAAAGTATTACTTATTAACTCTTAGAAGCATAGCTTCGAAACCAGTGAAAGTACCCCTTTCGAAATCTATGGAAGTATCCCTTCCGAAACCATTGAAAGTCTCTCTTTCGAAACCATTGGGTTTATATTAAAAAATATTATTTAGGCCAAAGTGAATATAAACGAAAGTATCTTTTTCGAAACCATTCTTTATCATATAAAAGTATTGGGGAAAACTTGATGGGGTCGGCACCATCCCTTTCGAAAGCTTCAAATCATTTAAGAAAAATACTGAAGGATAGCATCGAAACCTCCTTTCAAAGCCATTGCCTTCGGAACCCTTGGACCATTTTGAAAGCATTTAAGAAGTGGCTTAGTATAAGTTTAAAACAAAAACAACCCTTCGAAAGCATTGATAACTTCAACACACACGAAAGGTAAAAGAATAGCGGCTGGGTTTTGACCTAGTTAGAACCACTACTTTCGAAAGCATTATTTTATAAGTAAAGAACCCCATTCGAAAATTTATACTTTAAAACATAAGATGGCAACCCCTTCAATAGCTATTAGAAAATCCCTTTCGAAAGCATATGTTTCATCTCTTTCGAAATCTTTAATAAAACAAAGGCAAACGTTTAACTTTTTAAAACAAACAAAGGTATCGACCCCATCGAAAGCAATGCTTTTGACACCAAGCCTTCCGCCTTTCTCCAATCCACTACGTAACATCTAAGTGATACCTTGTGTATCTGTTTTGGCCTGGGTTGGTTTTGACTGAGATGGAGCGAAAGCATGGGAGTCGAAAGGTGCTTCTAAATAGAGGCGGAACCCACTTTTCATGGTAAACCTGATTTAATACCAATTAAAGAAAACACTTTCTAACATATATGCCCACGTGTAAGCATGTGATTGGTTGCCTTAACTTTTAAAAAAATTTACCAAAATAATTGCCGCTTAATTTTAGATCTAAACCAAGGTTAATTTAGCAAATAAGCCTTTCCATTAAGAAAAACCAATATTGTGAATAAATCCTTCCTAAAATAATTTAATTTCCATAACAAATCACTTAGAAAAACTCCCCAAAAATTACAGAAATTCACTATCATCATGTTGTCTAACATATCAAAATTTCAGATCCAAATTCTCAATATAATTTCTGAAATAAATTTCTAAACCCACTTAACCATATTTTCCTTTGAAAATTCATAATAATCTTTCCATAGCTTGGAAAATTATCAAAATTAAAACCCAACTCCAAAATCATGTTTTACATAACATATTTTACATGGCATTCAAAGACAATTATAATCGGTTTTACCCTTAAAACAGTGAAAAATCATATTTAAACAATCTTGTTTAAATCTAACATTTTATGATTCAAGCATATCATCATCCAAAACATCATAAAAACGAATTTAATCTCAAACCCAAAAACATATTATCATAAATAAAATAGAGATAGTACAAATTATTATTCACCTTGATTAAGATAAGGAGATTGGATTGAGATTTATTCCCTTGGCTTTAATCCTTAGCTTTACTTTGATTTCACTTCTCTTTTCTTCTTAGCAAAGGCGGCTCCTCTTTACATTTGTGTTTTGTTTTTGAATGTGAATGGGAAAAATGAAACATGAATTTGAACAAAAATATACGCAAGGGTGAGGGTTATGTGCGGCTAATTCCCATTATGCCCTTATGTAAATTAATTAACTTATAACCCATACTTAAGCCCATTTAATTTAATTACTTGAGCACGGCCTTAATTTAGTTTCATATCTCAATCCCCTTATCATTCTAATTATTACATTATTCTATTAAATTAATCTAATTAAATCTCTTGAATAATGTTATAAGAAATTAGGGGTGTTACAGACTCCCCTCCTTAAAGAATTTCATCCTCGAAATTCAGTAAGGACTAAATTCTAAACATAGCAATCATCTGTAATGACTCCTAACAACCATTAGTACACCTGACTAGCAATTATCCATATAAATCTAATATAGACATACCCTCAAAGCAGATCAGGCTAAGTATCTTAAATCTTGTCCTCTATCTCCCAAGTATAGTCCTTTTCGTTGTCGCTCCACTGAACTTTCATCAACTTGACTGTCTTGTTCCTCAATCTTTTCTCATCTCTCGCTATAACACAAATTGGTTTGTAACACCCCATATTTTTAGTGACATTATTTAGGATAGTTAATTAGCTAAATTAAATAAAAAATAATGTTGACTAATGGATTGGGATTTGATTTAACCAAGATTAGCCATGCCTAAATGTAAAATGAACTAAATAAATAAAATGGACATTAGTGTTAGGAAATAAGTAAGGGGCAAAATAGGAAAATGATAGAACTTATACCCTAAACCCTTAGGAAAATAAACACGCATTCATTTCATTTTCTCAAGCAAAAATATTCTAAGGCCGGCCACCATTTTTAATTTCAAGAGAAGATAAAGCTAGGATTTTCAAGAGGAAGAAGTAAATCAACATAATCAAGATCAATCTCACATCCTAATCAAAAAGCTAAGGTGAATAATGACTACATCTCATTTTTCTATATGTTTACGGTTTTAGATGAAATCCAAATTTATCTTGCATGATTAGCCAGGTTTTAAAGGTGCAAAATGTTTATATATACTTGTTTATGATTTATGCATATTTATATTGATTTTTATGATATGTTTGATGTGAAAACCCTATTTAATGACATCAAACTGCCTTGCAATTTTAGATATAGATCGGAAATGTTATTTTAGAGATGAGTTTCTATTTTTATAATTTTTTGAATTAATAGAGATTTTATATTAATTTTCTAGTGAAGAAAATGATTTATTGGGTTATAAATTATTTACAGGTAAATTATAATTAATTTGGGTCTGAAATTTTTATATGTTAGAAAACATATAAAAGGGGATTTTTGGAATTTTTAAAGAATTTCCAAAGTGTTTTGATGAATATATAAAATTATTTAAGTCATAGGACTTAAGTGTTTTATATATTTAATTAAGGAGAAGGGGTACTTTACAAAGGATTTAAATTAATTAATTCTGAAATTTTGGCAGTACCTTTAGAAAAGAAAAATTAGCAACCAATAAGAGTTTGACGAACAAGGCAGGTTAGTTAAAAAGTTTACTTAAAACGTTTACTAAGTTAATGGTTGTAAAGGTTGGTTTCGAAATAGTTGCATCCTTGTTTTTAAATAATTGCTTTCGACTATATCGAAGCCTTTACTACCGCCTTCTACCTTTCGAAGCAGAGCTTTTGAAGGGGTTGTTTTGTTTCATAAAACCCTTCCGCTTCTCTAATGCTTTCGAAGGGATGGTTTCAACACCATCACTTCACTCTACAAATTATAGCTTTCGAAAGGGTATGCTTTCGACTATGTTTCTGTGACTCTTAGTGATTTTTAAAGAATAACCTAAAAGGTTTCGACTACTTCAGTGCTGAATGATTTCGAAAGGTGTTTTCCACATGTTTTAAAATTGAATCAAGTGCTTTCGAAGGGGTTTAAGGTTTTAATGCCTTTAAAAGGTTTTAAAGAAAGGTTTCGATGGGTGGTTCCCCTATGTTTTTGAAAGGCTTTGAAAGAATGGTTTTGAAGAGGTGGTTCCCCGATGGTTTCGAAAGGTCTAAAGGGAAGGTTTTTCCAATGGTTTTGAATGGTTTAAAGGAAAGGTTTTCTTATGGTTTCGAAAGGCAATGTTTAATGGTTTTAAAAAGGGATGTCTAAGGTTTTTAGCTTTCTAAAGAGAAAGGAATTTCAATGGTTTTGAAAGGTTTATATGGATGGTTGATTTGGCCTTTCAACCTAAAAGAAAGAAAGGGTTTTACATGCTTTTGAATGGGGTACTTTCAAATGTTTAAAAAAATTCATCAAAAAAGATTTGAGTAGAGTATATATAAAACATAGCAAGGTATTTTTGTGTAAAGCATAGAGTATGAATGTTTTCATTGTTTAAGTTTGGTTTAAAAGGTTTTAAATCAATTTCAGAAGATAAGGTTTTCAAGGAAAATTATGGGAGGGTATCCCTAAGTAAATGACTCGGATATTAGAATACCAGATGGGACTGGTATAGGGTGGCACCCTATACATTAGCTATTATCCCTACCCAATTTAGTCAAAAATTCCAGTGTGTAGGGCTTTGTTATAGGTGAGACTAAAAATATGATTACACATAGAATGGAATATATGATTGTATACATATAGGTTATTGGTGAGCCCGCAAAACCATTAGGATCAGGTGATCTTGGGAGATGTTAAGTTAGGGATAGACTGTCCAGAAGAAAAGTATTTAACAGATAGTTAAGGACAGATAGTCCAGCAGAAGAATGTCTAGCAGATGTTAGATTATTTTGTTTTTGTTTGGTAGGCCCGAGTCAGCCAAAGATTAATAGTAAGCCAAATAAAACTATATTGTTCGGACAGATAGTCCATTTGTTATCTTATATATATATATATAATGACCCAAGGTTTTAGGAATTTATTTTGAAAATATAAATAAGTTTAAAACAATTTTTAAACTAATTTTGAAAAGGAATTGATATGGCTTGAGATGGTGTAGCTATATGTGTACATGTGTGCACAGGAAATACACATGAATAGAAGCTTAATTCCTGGATGATATGAATGAACATATGCTGATGTGTATGGAAAATATATATATATATATATATATATATATATATATATACAGATAAATAGATTAAATCCTTAAAAGCTATATGTATAAATATATATGGATGCTACTGGTTGTATTTGAGTGTACATGTGCATATGTGTTCAGTAAAAATAAAGTATAGATATATATATGTATTAATTATTTCTGTAAGACATATATATACATATATGTATGCTAATCAAATGCCAGAGTTCAAATCAGTAAAATAAAAATACACAAATATATTTTAACTATAAGCAGAAAGAAAGAATGAAGATATAAAAGGAGCAATCCTTTTATAAATAAATAAGGAAAGCACATGCTATTTAAGTGAAAGCTAAAAATAGAAAAAAATAAGGTAAACCAGTGATATGTTTTGTATAGGAAGAATTAGGAAGAACCCTTGGTATATATATAAGATAAAATAATAGAAATCAAGTCACACTTTTAGCATGATATTAGATAAGAGAAAAAGCATTTTCTGGAAAAGCAAAATTTCTGAAAATAACCAAAAAGATAAAAACCTCTTTTCTCTCCACAAACTTGAGCCGGGGAGGGTTGGATTTTGGGTTTAAACTAAATGCAAATGGCATGATTTATGGTGGGCAAAAATGACTTTAGCTAACACCTTAAACCCTAGAAGAACCCTGCATAAATAAGCAGTGATAAGAGAGGCCTTCTCTTCTTCCCTGATAGCTCTTGAAAAAAAAATTATATAAATATAAGACAAGTGAAGGAAAGGGTTTGGGGGCAGAAGCTTATCAATCAACTAAGAAGTGAAGGAGGGCTAGGTGAGAAAACTCACTCAAAAATCTAAGGCACTAAGTCCTAATGAAGGCAGCCAGTTTATAAGTTGATTTTCTTTTAAAATGTATTTTCATATGTGGTTATCTTTCTTTGATTTTTAAGATGAAAATGCTTTGATCTTTAGTTTGGTTGTTCTGCTTGATTTATTATGTGAAAGTTCTAAGTATTGTTAGTAAATATGTTTTTATAAACCCAGATCTCTCTGATATGTTAATATTAGGAAAAATAAGTGAATACCCAGAGAATCAAATGATGAATATAGGCAAGTAGTGTTGGTTTTGGCATAACCCCGAAAATATAAACATGTTGAGCTGCAATATACTTGTGTATAGGTGCTAAGGCTTGAGACAAAAAGGGATTAGGGGTGCAATAGGGTTGCCTATGTGCTTATGCTCCTGATTCAATGAAAATATATAAATAGCCATATACATAGCAAATAAATTTGTGATTCAATGAAACTTGGTCATTCTGAGTTTAACTTAAGCACGGATGTTTGCAAGATGAAAAACTCTCTCAAAAGCCATAAGCCAATGTTAGTTGCCTATACCTCTTTTAAAAATGCAAATATATATATATATAGATGCAGAATCCTATTTATTAGACACCTATGTTTAATTGCCTGTTTGTCTTTGTTTGATTATGAATGATATGAAATGCCATGACATGGATGTTTGTTTTAGTGAAATGATTCACTGAATGGTTTAGTCATGAAAAATCAAAAGAGTTATTATTAACTTAAAACTAATTAGGAAATGGGGTCAAGAGCACTGCAGGAATGACTTGTGTTCTTGAGTAATACAAGTTGACACATGGCTTGTTTAAGTCCTGAGATCTTTGTGTAATGGAGTGAATTAGTCCATTACAATGTGTCCATTGATTCATATGATTGCAGATGGGACCAAGATAGATAAATATATCAATGTAAGAAAATTTGATATAAGGAGGAACTAGAGTTTTCCTGGAATGAAATCTGAGCAGGGAATAAATGATTCAATTCATTTTGGTGATTTCCTTGTTTTGTATGGATGCTTATTTGATTTATGGCTGATTTGTATGAATATATGCATGTTCCATATCTTTATAAGGTTTCTAAAAAGAAAAAGATTTAAGTGTGCACATGTACACTGACATAGAACATGCACACCATGACTTATTTGTTTTCTAAAGGCTGGATATACTGATTTATATATGTTTCAACTTTAACTTGATTTACCAAATGTTTTAGTGGATTTTCTCATACTAGACATGTGTCTGACACTAGTGTGCTAATGGCATATGGGGTGTCTCATTTAATATGGGGCAGCTTCAAATGCATTTTCAGGGACTGCAGCAACTAAGTAGGAGTAGGAGCAAGGCTTTAAGAAGAAGATTATAGCATGCTAAAATTAGTTAGATAAGAGCTTAAAAGATGAAATCTGCATGTATTGATATTTTTAAATTATCACTTGTATTAAGTACTGAATGATGGATGAATATTTTGCTAAGTATTTTGCTAAGGAATTGACTTGTAACTAAGTTTATAAATTTGGATATCATCTGAAAAGTGAAGAAGTTAACCTATGATTTTGTATGTAAATCTGAGCAAGAATACTATGATAAATAGGATGGTTATATTTTTATAAATGTATTAGTCAATCTTGAGTCTTTGAAAAAGATTAAGTATTGGAAATTTGGATAGTTGAGTCTCACTAAGCAATATGGTCTATTCTTTCATCATGACATTTGCAAATAAAAAGTTTAAAGGCATAGGGAAATGTATTATGTGTCTGCATGTTTTCATAATGCAATTTGTACTATGCAAATGTTTTATACCTCATTCTTGAATAAAGGAAGAATCTGTATCTATAGGAGTTGAAAGCCATGTACATAATAGTTTGTATCTATGCATGTTTAAATATATTTTATTCAGATATTTGCACATCAGTTACCTTTGCATTTTAACATGAATCTGAACTCCTTTTACTAAAGCTTTGTTCAAATGCATTTCAAAGCCCTATGTCTTATACGAGAACAAAGAGTCTGGTTTTGTAGCAAAATCATCTTACCATTAAAACCATGTTTTGGATCCTTAGAGTCTCAGGAAATTCATTCATGCTTACATTCCATTTAGTATAGCATCATGACATCAAAGAATTAAGCTTTAGGAACATGATATCTCACTTAAAAATATTCCAGAAAAAGAGTTTGTATCTAAGGCTGATTTTATAGAAAATCAAACATAGAAAATGATATGAACTTATATCATTTTCAGGACATAAGCAATACACCATTAATTTATAGGTGATCATAACACAATTTCCTTGTTTCTAGGAATTACCCTTCATAGAGAATCCAGCAAGAAATCAAGAGTTGAGATCTTACAAATACATATATATGGATGGAATTTTATTGTATGAATTAAATTGAACTATGTGTGGATTGATTAAATTTAATCAATTAAACTATCCTCTTGTTTACCATAACTTTGATTAAACAAGAGAGGCACATGCATCTTCATATGTGTGTGCATATCTTTGTGAATACACTGATATATTTATATTGGTAAAAATTTTGATCCTGGATAAATTGTTTATTTGATAAAAGGAAAAATGACTCTAGGCTTCAGAAATATATATATGATAATAAACATATATATCTCTATGTAAAAAAAATCCTTACAAATCAAGGTATAAAAGAGAGGGTCTTTTCAATATATATATATATATATATATATATATGTTTATATAATGATTCTTTGCAGTTTTAACTAGTTTTGGTTGTAGGATAAAGGTTTGCTAAAGATATGTTTTAAAAGGATATTAGTGAGGGGAAACCCGTTCCGCTGAGCGGCGTGGTCTCACTTAATATCAATTAACCGAGACATATAGTATTATTCACACTGGGCTTTATGTTTGACTCGAAGTTTATGTTTTTTCCTTAAACTCTCGGGTGCTCAAAATTGATTTGAGCAGGCTGAGGGTTGAGGGTATTCCAGGTTTTAGTAGGATGACGAATAAAGCTAACGGAGATGCGCATGAGGCTTACAGATAACTATTTAGGAGTTGCAGTTCTTTGTTTTGTTATTTATTCCGTTGTATATATACTATGTCAATTATGGCTATATGACTCTGATCATCCAAGGAGGCATCTTCATATGCCGCTCTTAGCGTATTTTGTAATAAGTATATTTTATCATTGCCTGGGAAACATATTGGGATTATGTGATATGAATACGGAACATGTGTTTTGAAATGTAATGGAAAAGTCTATTTTGAAATCTGTGATTTGTTTCATATTCAAGTGCTTCTGATATTATAGATATCATTAACATAGCCGTATTTATTCGCTGGAAGTTAATACTATAGATGACTACAGCATCTGTAGCACTTAGCTTTTGGCCTCTAGATAGGGGATGTTACAACTTGGTATCAGAGCATAGGTTTATGAAATACTTTAACTAAAAATGATTTTTGAAAACATAATCCTTAGGAATTAGTGTTAAGATTGGGGTATGGGATAATGCTATAGTAACATACTTGTATTTGCTATATATAAGTATATGCTTTATCTCTAGACTCCTATCTTTGTTAGGGTATTCTTCTATATCTCACGAGGCTTGAATACAAATATGGATGGAAGAAGAGGCAGAGTTAACCTAGGAGGAGACAGCACCACCATGAATGAAAATGCCCAACCAAATGCTAGAAGAAGTCAAGGTCGGGCTCAGGTTGAGACTGTTGGTTCTGGAGTTCCCCAAGTGGACATGGGAGCCATGTATCAGTTTTTCGTAAACATGATGCAAGCTGGGATCGCAGCTGGTGTTGTTGGAGGAAATGTTGCGGGAGGAGTTCAGGAAGCCCCAGCAGTAAATCAGTATGCTAATTTGAGCAGAGACTATACTAGGCTCAGAGGAAAGCCATTCATTGAAATGGATGGTGCTATCGAAGTAGAAAACTGGCTGTTACACTGTGAGAGGATTTTTACTGACCTAGGGCTCAATGATGAGCAGAAAAGGAGGCTTGCTTCAAGGAGCCGCTCTGTTTTGGTGGAATACTATAAATGCTGGTGTGGATGAAGAGACTATGACGTGGGCAGAGTTTAGGAGGTGGTTTCAAGCAAGGTTCATGTGAGTAATGGCGTAGTCAATCTTGGTTAGGAAGTTCGCAGAGCTGGAACAAGAAGAAATGTCATTTTTGGAATATGCTATTAGATTTGAAGAGTTAGCCCGGTATGGGTATGACACTGTTGACACAGTGTTGAAAAGGAATGAAAAGTTTATTAGAGGTTTGAAGTCGGAGTTTGCTAGGCTACTTTACCGCACATCGGAGATCCATGTGATGTAGTAGTTGAAATGGCATTGAGACATAAGGAGATATTAGCTTGTTTGGAGAAGAAGAAGGAGAAGGAGGTCCAGGTTAGACAGGGCCAAAAGAAAAGATTTTACCATAAGAAGAATGCTCAGAAAGGAGGAGCAGCAAAGAAAGGAAAGTCTGAAGTGGTCTGCTATAAGTGTGATAAGAAGGGCCATTATGCTAATGAGTGCCGGACAAGAAAGGGAAAGAAGACTGCTGAGAAGAAAGGAATTAGGTGTTTTAATTGTGATCAAATTGGGCACTATAAGAACCAGTGCAAAGAGCCAGCTAAAGGAGAGAAAGGCCATGTGTTTGCATTGTAACCTGCTACTCCAAAGCCGACAGTGCAGGAGAAAGGAAAAGCGGTTTTGGGAGGTATACTTCAAATCTTCGATATGTCCGTTAGCGTTTACCAGTGCATTTCATTCCTTTATATCTCGATATTTGGTAGATAAACTTAACCTAGAACCAACATATTTAGTTACATCCTTAAGAGTTGCAAATCTGATAGGAGGGTATGCGACCCTTGGGATGAAGTGTGACCACTTAGAGTTTGATTTGCTAGGTTACACCTTTGTTTGCAGTTTGCACGTATTTGACTTTGTAGGGTTCGGAATTATATTGGGTATGGATTGGTTAAGTAAATATGATGCTAGGATATTTTGCATAGATAGGAAAATATCACTTAGACACCTGGATTGTACAGATCAGATAGTTTATACCATAGAAAATCCTAGTTGTGAGGTAAATGCCTTGTTGGGTGTTATGGAGTTGAAAAATGAGTTAAATCGCATTTTTGTAGTTATAGAATTCATAGATGTTTTTGAGCCGGTAGTCGGATTACCACCGAATGAAGCTATTGAGTTTCGGATAGATTTGGTACCTAGGCAGAACCGGTGAGTAGGCCGCCAAGCAGAATGACACCTACATTAATGTAGGAGTTAAAGGCTCGGTTGATGGATCTGGCAGGTAAAAGTTTTATCAGACCAAGTAGTTTGCCCTGGAGAGCAGCAGCAGTATTTGCTAAGGAGTCAGATGGATCGTTAAGGCTATGTATCGATTATCGTAAGTTGAATGAGAAAACGATAAAGAACCGATATCCATTGCCTAGGATTGATAATTTGTTCGACCAGTTGAGCGGGGCCAAGATATTCTTTCAGTTGGATCTGGCGACAGGATTTCATCAGCTTAGAGTGGCAGAAGATAGTATACCTTTAACGGCATTTAGAACAAGCATGGGTCATACGAATGGTTAGTTATGCCGTTCGGACTTACTTATGCACTGGCATTGTTTGTGAATTTGATGAATCGGATCTTCCGAGAGCACTTAGCCAGATTCGTGTTGGTTTTTATAGATGATATCCTGATATACTCTAAAGGATGAGAAGGAGCATGAAGTTCAACTTATAGTCGTGCTTGAGACGCTGAGGTAGCATCAGCTAAAACAAAGTTTTCGAAGTGCCATTTTTGGAAGAAAGAAGTAAAGTTTCTTGGACATGTGGTTTCGGAGAAAGGATTGACAGTTGATCCAGAAAAGATCAAAGCCGTTAATAATTGGAAGAGACCAGAAATGGTAACTGAGATAAGAAGTTTCCTTGGGTTAACTGGGTATTATCAGAGGTTTATAAAGGATTTCTCGTGGATAGCAGTGCCGATGACCAAGCTAAAACGAAAGGATGTGAAGTTTGTATGGACCGATAATTATGAGGAAGCATTTCAAAGCTTAAAGCACTTGTTGACCCATGCACCTGTGTTGGTGGTTCCGAAGGGGAGTCAATGTTTAGTTGTTTATACTGATGCGTGTGGTACTGGATTGGGAGCTGTACTAATGCAAAGGGGTAAAGTGATTGCTTATGCTTCTAGATAGCTTAGACCGCATGAGGTTAAGTATCTGACGCATGATTTGGAATTAGCTGCAGTTATATTTGCATTGAAGGTGTGAAGGCATTACCTTTTGGGAGAAAGGTTTGAGCTTTATACAGATCATAAATTGTTGAAATACTTATTCTCTCAGAAGGAGCTAAACATGAGACAATAGAGGTGGTTGGAATTTTTAGCTGCTTATGATTTTGGAATAGATTACACACCAAGAAAAGGCAACAAGGTTGCTGATGTGCTTAGTAGAAAGCATCAGAATGTGGTGTTAGTCATGATAGTAGAATGGAAAGACTTAGAAGCCTTGACAACTTGTAGAGTACAGTGTAGATCCAAGGCTGGGTCTAGTGGGGGATCTGCTATAATATCTTGTTTGGAAATCCGACCGGTATTAATTGAGAAAATCGCTTCTAAATAGGAAGAGAATCTAGTGTTAGCTGAAATGATTAGAAAATTAAAAGATGGAATGGAGAGCGATGAATTGAAAGATTTTAGTCTTGACCAAAATGGATGGTAGAGAAAGAAGGGTAGTTATGTGTTCCAAATGTAGGAGACATAAGAAAGGATGTTTTAGAGGAAAGCTATCGTTCGAAGTTCACTATCCACCCAGGAGGAACGAAAATGTATCAAGATATGAAGAGAAGTTTCTTCTGGGAAGGCATGAAGAGAGATGTTGGCTTATGGGTGAAACAGTGTTTGAACTGTTAGCAGGTAAAAGCCGAACATCAAAATCCGAGTGGATTGCTTCAGCCATTGGATATTCCAGTATGGAAATGGGATTCTATTTCTATGGATTTCATAGATGGGTTGCCGAGATCTAATAGAGGGAATGAAAGCATATGGGTCATAGTGGACAGATTGACCAAGAGCGCCCATTTCATCCCAGTTAAGGCAAATAGGACGGCACATGTATTAGCTAAGTTGTTTATGAAGAATGTGGTTAGACTACACGGAATTCCTAGTAGTATTGTTAGTGATAGAGATTCCTTATTCACTAGCGAATTCTGGAAGAGTCTACAGGAAAGTTTGGGAACCAAGCTCAAGATGAGTACCGCTTACCATCCGCAAATCGATGGGCAAACGGAAAGGGTTAACAAGATCTTAGAGGACTTGTTATGAGCTTGTGTATTAGAGTTCGGGGGATCATGGGAAGACCATCTACACCTAGTCGAGTTTTCATATAATAATAGTTATCAAACTAGTATAGGGATGGCACCATTTGAGGCTTTGTATGGAAGACCATGCAAATCCCATGCATGTTAGTTAAAGACCGGGGACAGATTGGTACTTGGTCCTGATTTGGTAAAAAAAGCAACAGAAATAATTGAGCTGATAAGGGGAGAATGAAGGAAGCTCGGTCTCGGCAGAAAAGCTATGTAGATAGAAGACGAAAAGATTTAGAGTTCTTTGTTGGAGACCATGTTTTCATCAAAGTACCGCCAATGAAAGGTGTTATTAGGTTCGGGAAGATAGGGAAGTTAGCACCGAGGTTCGTAGGACCATTTCCTATTTTAGAAAGGATCGGGAAACTCACATACAGAGTAGAGTTACCGAGAAGTTGGGCAGGAATCCATGATGTTTTTCATGTTTCTCATCTAAGGAAGTATGTTGGGGATCCAGATACTACTATAGCACCGACTGTGTTAGAAGATTTAGTAGTGGAACCAGACATGACTATAGTTAGGAAGCCAATCCGGATAGTCGCAAGAGATGAGAAGAAGTTAAGGAACAAGACAGTCACGTTAGTGAAAGTCCAGTGGAGTGACGATGCTAGGGACTGTACTTGGAAAACTGAGAGCAGGATTCGAGACACTTATCCTGATCTACTTGATGATATGTTTTACCCTTGATTGTTTTGATGTGTTTCTTATCGTAATTTAGAGGACAAAATTCTTTAAGGAGGGGTGATTATAACATCCCATATTTTTAGTGACATTATTTAGGATATTTAATTAGCTAAATTAAATAAAATAATACATTGACTAATGGATTGGGATTTGATTTAACCAAAGTTAGCCGTGCCTAAATGTAAAATGAACCAAAGAAATAAAATGGACATAGGTGTTAGGAAATAAGTAAGGGGCAAAATAGGAAAATGATAGAACTTATACCCTAAACCCTTAGGAAACCAAACACATGTTCATTTCATTTTGTCAAGAAAAAATATTCTAAGGCCGGCCACCATTTTTAATCTCAAGAGAAGATAAAGCTAGGATTTTCAAGAGAAGGAAGTAAATCAACATAAACAAGATCAAATCGCACATCCTAATCAAAAAGCTAACGTGAATAATGACTACATCTCATTTTATTTTATATCTTTTCGGTTTTAGATGAAATTCGAACTTACTTTGCATGATTTAGCCATGTTTTAGAGGAGTAAAATGTTTATATATACTTGTTGATGATTTATGCATATTTATATTGATTTTTATGATATGTTTGATGTGAGACCCCAAATTAATGACATCAAACTGCCTTGCAATTTTAGATATATACCAGAAATGTTATATTAGATATGGGTTTCAATTTTCATAATTTTCTGAATTAATGGGGATTTTATATTAATTTTCTAGTGAAGAAAATGATTTATTAGGTTATAAATTATTTACGGGTAAATTATATTTAATTTGGGTCTGAAATTTTTATATGTTAGAAAACATATAGAAGGGGATTTTCTGGAATTTTTGCAGAATTTTCCAAAGTGTTTTGATGAATATATAAAATTATTTAAGGTATGGGACTTAAATGTTTTATATATTTAATTAAGGAGAAGGAGTATTTTCCAAAGGATTTAAATTAATTAATTCTGAAAATTTGGCAGTAACTTTAGAAAAGAAAAATTAGCAACCAATAAGAGTTTGGCAAACAAGGCAGGTTAGTTAAAAAGCTTACTTAAAAAGGGTTTAAGTCAGAAATTCATTCCAAAAGCATGTTTCGTCTCTTTTGGTTTCGCCCAGGTGGCTTCTGACTAAGACCCTCCGCCCCATCCTCAAACCAATGCACATAGTATCAACGCCTTGGTACATAGTGAATTGGACAAAGGTGGAAGGTAAGAATCAAAACCAAGGGGTTCCGAAAGGGTCGAAGCGCCTTTTTGTTTTAAATGAGAAAAGTGTCGGCTTGCTTTCGACTAAGTAGCTTTTCACTTAGTTGGCTTCCGACTAGATCAATTGATTTTAAAATGGTTTTAAGGTTGCGCCTTTGTTCTAAGAAATAGCTTTCAACTAAGTCTGCTTTCGACTAAGTCAATGGTTTTGAAACAGTTGCATCCTTGTTTTTAAATAATAGCTTCCGACTATATCGAAGCCTTTACCGCCACCTTCTACCTTTCGAAGCAGAGTTTTCGAAGGGGTTGTTTTGTTTTATAAAAACCCTGTCGCTTCTCTAATGCTTTCGAAGGGATGGTTTCGACACCATCACTTCACTCTACAAATTATAGCTTTCGAAAGGGTATGCTTTCGACTCTGTTGCTGTGACTCTTAGTGATTTTTAAAGAATAACCCAAAAGGTTTCGACTAGTTCAATGTTGAATGATTTCGAAAGGTGTTTTCCACATGTTTTAAAATTCAATCCAAATGCTTTCGAAGGGGTTTAAGGTTTTAATGCCTTTAAAAGGTTTTAAAGAAAGGTTTTGAAGGGTGGTTCCCCTATGTTTTCGAAAGGCTTTGAAAGAATGGTTTCGAAGGGGTGGTTCCCCAATGGTTTCGAAAGGTCTAAAGGGAAGGTTTTTCCAATGGTTTTGAATGGGTTAAAGGAAAGGTTTTCCTATGGTTTTGAAAGGCAATGTTTAATGGTTTTAAAAAGGGAAGTCTAAGGTTTTAGCTTTCGAAAGAGAAAGGAATTTCAATGGTTTTGAAAGGTTTATATGGATGGTTTCGAAAAGAAGATTTGGCCTTTCGGCCTAAAAGAAAGAAAGGGTTTTACATGCTTTTGAAAAGGGTACTTTCAATAGGATCAAAAAGGGGTACCTTCAAATGTTTAAAGGTTTTCATCAACAAATATTTGAATAAAGTATATATATAACATGGCAAGGTAATTTTGTGTAAAGCATAGAGTATGAATGTTTTCCTTGTTTAAGTTTGGTTTAAAAGGTTTTAAATCAATTTCAGAAGAAAAGGTTTATAAGGAAAATTATGCGAGGGTATCCCTAAGTAAATGACTCAAATATTAGAATACCAGATGGGACTGGTATAGGGTCGCGCCCTATACATTAGCTATTGGCCCCGGCTAATTTAGTCCAAAATTCCAATGTGTAGGGCTTTGTCACAGGTGAGACTAAAAATATGATTACACATAGAAGGGAATATATGATTGTATACAGATAGGTTATTGGTGAGCCCACAAAACCATTAGGATCAGGTGACCCTGGGAGATGTTAAGTTAGGGACAGACCGTCCAGAAGAAAAGTATTTAACGGATAGTTAAGGACAGATGGTCCAGCAAAAGAATGTCTAACAGATGTTAGATTATTTTGTTTTTGTCTGGTAGGCCCGAGTCAGCCAAAGGTTAATAGTAAGCCAAATAAAACTATATTGTTCGGGTAGATAGTCCATTTGTTATCTAATATATATATATATATATATGTTTATATAATAATGCTTTACAGTTTTAACCAGTTTTGGTTGCAGGATAAAGGTTTGCTAAAGATATGTTTTAAAAGGATATTAGTGAAGGGAAACCCGTTCCACTGAGCGACGTGGTCTCACTTAATATCAATTAATCGAGATGTATAGTATTATTCACACCGGGCTTTATGTCTGACTCGAAGTTTATATTTTCCCCTTAAGCTCTCGGGTGCTCAAAATTGATTTGAGTAAGCCGAGGGTTGAGGGTATTCCAGGTTTTAGTAGGATGGCGAATAAAGCTACTAGAGACGTGCAGGAGGCTTACGGATAGCTATTTAGGAGTTGCAGTTCTTTGTTTTGTTATTTATTCTGCTGTGTATGTACTAAGTTAATTATGACTATATGACTCTGATCATCCAAGGGGGAATCTTCATATGCCGCTCTTGGTGTATTTTGTAGGTATATTTTATCATTGCTTGGGAAACGTATTGGGATTATGTAATATGAATATGGAACATGTGTTTTGAAATGTAATGGAAAAGTCTGTTTTGAAATCTGTGATTTGTTTCATATACAAGTGCTTCTAATATTATAGATACCATTAACATAGCCATATTTAGTCGCTCGAAGTTAATACTATAGATGACTGCAGCATTTGTAGCGCTTAGCTTTAGGCTTCTAGATAGGGGATGTTACATGGTTGTCTAACAAAAGTCAAATTAGGTTCTACTATCAAATCTTCCAACCCTGTTGAAGGAATAGTAGTCTTTGGATCATGCACATACTTGCAAAGATGAGGCACATGAAATACAATATGGACACCTGCTATACTACTCGGTAATTCTACTCTGCATGCGAGCTTCCCAATCCTCTCTGTAATCTGCAATGGACCAACATATCTCGGTGCCACCTTCCCCGATTTCCCGAACCATACCACACCCTTCAATGGTGATACTTTAATAAAAACCATGTCTCCAACTGAGACATACGCCTCTTATCTACGTAACTTTTCTACCTGGATTGAGCTTCCTTCATCCTTTTTCGGATCAACTCAATCTTCTCTGACGCCTCCCTAACCAAATCTAGACCTAAGACCAATCTGCCTCCAGTCACTAACCAAGGTGCTGGTGATATGCATGGCCTTCCATACAAAGCTTCAAAAGGCGTCATTCCTATACTAATCTGATAAATATTATTATAGGAAAACTAAACCAAATGTAGGTGATCCTCCCAAGATCCACCAAAGTCCAATACACAAGCTCTCAATAAATCCTCGAGTACCCTATTGACTCTCTCTATCTGCGCATCCATATGAAGGTGATATGCAGTAATCATCTTGAGCTTAGTACCTAATACATCCTGTTGACTCTTCCAGAATTTGCTCGTGAACAAAGCATCTCTGTCTCTGACTATGCTACTAGGAACTCCATGTAGTATAACTATGTCCTTCATGAACAACTTAGCTAAAATAGGTGCCATCCTGGTTGATTTAACTGGAATGAAATGGGCACTCTTTGTCAATCTGTCGACTATAACCCATATACTTCCATTTCCTCTATTTGACCTTGGCAACCCGTCAATAAAATCCATGGATATCGAATCCCATTTCCAAACTGGAATCTCTAGAGGCTGAAGCAATCCATTCAGCTTCTGATGTTTGGCATTTACTTGTTGACAGTTTGCACACTGCCTAACCCACAAGCCACATCCCTCTTCATACCTTCGCAATAGAAGCTCCTCTTCATACCTTGATTCATCTTGGTCCCTCCAGGATGAATCGTAAACTTGGACTGATTACATTCTCCAAGAACTTCTTTCCTCAAGTCCTCGGCATTTGGAACACATAATCGTCCCTTCTTTCTCAACCATCCTCTTTGATCAAGACTAAAATCCTTTAGATCATCGATCTCAGTTCCATCATCAAGCCTTCCAATCTTCTCGGCTAATACTGGATCCTCCTTCTACTTAGAAGCAATTTTCTCGATCAACATTGGTCGAACTTCTAAACGGGACAACATGGCAGTACTCTGACTAGAACTAGCAGTTGATCTTAATTGCACACTACAGGTAGTCAAAGCATCTAAATCCATCCATTCTGCCAACATAGATAACACCACATTTTGATGTCTTCTGCTAAGAGCATCCACTACTTTATTACCTTTCCCTAGTGTATACTCTATTCCAAAATCAAAAGCAGCCAAAAACTCCAACCACATCAGCTATCTCATAATCAACTCTTTCTGAGAGAATAAGTACCTTAAGGACTTATGATCTCTGTATAGCTCAAATCTCTCCCCTAAGAGATAATGCCTCCAAATATTCAATGCGAAGATCACTGCTGCCAACTCCAAATCATGAGTATGATATCTCACTTCATGTGGTCTAAGCTATCGTGAAGCATAGGCAATCGCTTTACCCTTCTGCATCAACACAGCTCCCAATCCAGTTCCACATGCATCAGTATACACCACCAACCCTTGGTTTCTGTCTGGAACTACTGACACAGGTGCATTGGTCAACAAATACTTTAACTTAAGGAATGCTTCCTCACATTTGTCAGACTAGACAAACTTCACCACCTTCCAAGTTAGCTTAGTCAAATGCTCTGCTATCCGCGAGAAATCTTTGATAAATCTCCGGTAATAGCCAGCAAGTCCAAGAAAACTTCTGATCTCAGTCACCATCTCTGGTCTCTTCCAATTACTAACAGCTTCGATCTTATCTGGATCGACTGACAAACCCTTCTTTGAAACAACGTGACCAAGATACTTAACCTCTTTCTTCCAAAAAGGACATTTGGAAAACTTTGCTTTTAGCTGATGCTGCCTCAGCGTCTCAAGCACAACTCAAAGATGATCTTCATGCTCTCTTTCATCCTTAGAGTATACCAAAATGTCATATATAAAAACCAATACGAATCTATCCAAATACTCTCGAAAGAGTCAGTTCATCAAATCCACGAAGAAAGTAGGTGCATTCGTTAACCCGAATGGCATTACTAACCACTCATACGAACCATACCTAGTCCAAAATGCTCACAAAAGAATATAGTCCTCTACTGCTCTTAACTGATTAAAACTTGTCGCCAAATCCAATTGGGAAAACACTCTGGCTCCACTCAACTGATCTAATAGATCGTCTATTTTTGGCAAAGGATACTTATTCTTAATCGTCCTTTCATTCAACATACGATAGTTGATACACATCCTCAATGACCCATCTGGTTTCTTCATGAACACCGCGGCCACTCCTCAAGGCGAACTGCTTGGCCTAATAAAATTCTTTCCTTCTAGATCCACTAGCTGCACCTTCAATTCCTTCATCTCAGTCGGTGTCATCCTGAAAGGTGGTCTACTCACATGTTCAATTGTAGGCACAAGATCTATACGAAACTCAACGGCTCATTTCGGTGGTAGTTCTGTGACTAGCTCAAAGACATTTGCAAACTCTCTTACTACTCGAACCTGACTTAACTCATCTTCTATTATAACATCCTCCTACTTGGAGGCCTAAAACTAACGACTACGGATGCTGCAGTCATCCATAGTTATTAATCCTTGGCGACCTAATACGGCAATGTTAGATTCATTGATACATAGAAATACATGAATATGGAAAGAAAAAAAATAGCAAACAAAGTCCGCATTCCATTTCAAAATATTTCAAATTCATTACATAATCCTATACTTAGACCACGTTCAAATAACATATAATTAATACAAAATACGGCAAGAGCGATATATGAAGATGCCCCCTTGGATGATCAGAGTATATAATAAGGCACTTGTTAGTGCTAAAATTGGTCACTAACACCCAAACGTAAATGAAAGCACCAACTAACAGTCACAGATAACAGATAGAGTGTATGTAGAGAGTATAAATATGAAGAGCAGTAAAAATTAAAAAGAAAGCAGAAAAAACAGTGGATTTATAGTGGTTCAGCTAACTCTGGCCTACGTCCACTCTAAAATTTTCCTTTTTATTGATATGAGAATCAATTACAGTTACAATCCGGAGTTTTCAAAACAATTATGGCAGAGTAGCCTTAATGAGGAAAAAGAAGGGAAACAGAATGAAGATCCCTTTTCTGAAGCCCCACTTGCTGTATTTATAGGAAAAATCCACTCCAGACTCCAACATGCCAACCCACTCCAAACTCCAACATGCCGACCCACTCCAGAGTCCAACATGCCGACCCACTCCAGACTCCAACATGCCGACCAACTCCAAACTCCAAAATGCCGACCCACTCAAGACTCCGACATGCCGACCCACTCCGGACTCCGACATGCCGACCCACTTCGGACTCCGACATGCCGACCCACTCCGGACTCCGACATGCCGACCCACTCCAGGCAACCCGCGGCGACTCAACTTTTGTCAAAACTCATATTTCGAGTATCTCGCGACTTTTGTCCATCGAATATGCCGAATCCTAGCTTCATAATCATGATTACCATCTGTGATTGATTGTCTATCCATCCAATTGACTAAAACCCATCGTATTCCAGTCTCGACAACCGAGCAACCGGTTTAGTTAAATCCGCCTATCTATGGCCTTGCCAAAAGGCGGGTTAACAGCACTAAAACAATTTGCCTTTACAATCAAACACATAGCAATAATAAAAGAACTCTAATAACAAGCTTACCTCTTACATGTCCTCGGAAGCTTTATTCGTCTAAAATAAAATCTGGAAACCTTAGCTCTCAACCTACTCAAAACCAATTAAGTACCCGAGAGTTTAAGGGGAAAACAAAAAACTTCGAGTCAGACATAAAGCCTATTATGAAACCCTTCAAATCTAATAAAGTATTACTTATTAACTCTTAGAAGCATAGCTTCGAAACCAATGAAAGTACCCATTTCGAAACCTATAGAGGTATCCCTTCTGAAACCATTGAAAGTCTCTCTTTCGAAACCATTGGGTTTATATTTAAAAATATCATTTGGGTCAAAGTGAATATAAATGAAAGTATCTCTTTCGAAACCATTCTTTATCATATAAAAGTATTGGTGAAAACTTGATGGGATTGGCACCATCCCTTTCGAAAGCTTCAAATCCTTTAAGCAAAATACTGAAGGATAGCATCGAAACCCCCTTTCAAAGCCATTGCCTGCGGAACCCTTGGACCTTTTCGAAAGCATTTAGGAAGTGGCTTAGTATAAGTTTAAAACAAAAACAACCCTTTGAAAGCATTGATGACTTCAACACACACAAAAGTTAAAAGAACAGCGGTTGGGTTTTGACCTAGTCGGAGCCACTACTTTCGAAAGCACCATTTTATAAGTAAAGAAACCGATTCGAAAGCTTATACTTTAAAACATAAGATGGCAACCACTTCGAAAGCTATTAGAAAACCCCTTTCAAAAGCATATGTTTCGTCTCTTTTGAAAGCTTTAATAAAACAAAGGCAGGCGTTTAACTTTTTAAAACAAACAAAGGTATCGACCCCATCGAAAGCAATGCTTTCGACACCAAGCCTTCTGCCTTTCTCCAATCCACTACGTACCATCTAAGTGATACATTGTGTATTGGTTTCGGCCTAGGTTGGTTTCGACTGAGATGGAGCGGAAGCATTGGAGTCGAAAGATGCTTCTAAATAGAGGCGGAACCCACTTTTCTGGGTAAACCTGATTTAATACCAATTAAAGCAAACACTTTCTAACTAACCTGCCCACGTGTAAGCATGTGATTGATTGTCTTAACTTTTCAAATTCTTTACCAAAATAACTACAGCTTAATTTCATATCTAAACCAAGGTTAATTTGGCAAATAAGCCCTTCCATTAAGCAAAACCAATATTGCGAATAAATCCTTCTTCTAAAATAATTTAATTTCCATAACAAATCACATAGAAAAATCCCAAAAAAGTACATAAATTCACTTTCATCATGTTATCTAACATATCAAATTTTCAGACCCAAATTCTCAATATAATTTCTGAAATAAATTTCTAAACCCAATTAACCATATTTTCCTTTGATAATTCATAATAATCTTTCCATAGCTTGGAAAATTATCAAAATTAAAACCCAACTCCAAAATCATGTTTTACATAACATAAAAAATTTACATGGCATTCAAAATCAATTATAATCGGTTTTACCCTTAAAACCGTGAAAAATCATATATAAACAATCTTGTTTAAATCTAACAATTTATGATTCAAGCATATCATCATCGAAAACATCATAAAAAGTAATTTAATCTTAAACCCAAAAACATATGATCATAAACAAAATAGAGATGTTATAAATTATTATTCACCTGATTAAGATAAGGAGATTGGATTGAGATTGAGATTTGCTTTACTTTGATTTCACTTCTCTTTTCTTCCTAGCAATGGCCGGCTCCTCTTACGTTTGTGTTTTGTTTTTGAATGTGAATGGGAAAAATGAAATGTGAATGGAATGAAAATATATATAAGGGTAAGGGTTATGTGCGGATAATTCCTATTATGCCCTTATGTAAATTAATTAACTTATAACTTGGTCTTAAGCCCATTTAATTTAATTACTTGAGCATGGCCTTAATTTATTTTCTTATCTTAATCCCCTTATCATTCTAATTATTACATTATTTTATTTTATTTATTTAATCTTCTAAATAATGTTATCAAAAATTAGGGGTGTTATAGATCATTTTGTAAACTTTTGTAATAAGAAAGGAATAACTCATAATTTTTCTTGTTCAAGAACACCTCAATAAAATGGAGTAATAGAACGTAAAAATAAAACTATATAAGAATGTGCTAGAACAATGTTAAATGATAGTGAATTACCTTAAATTTTTTGGGTTGAAGCAGCTGCTATAGCATGTTATATTTTAAATAGAATTTTAATAAGGCCTTTGACTAAGAAAACTTCTTATGAGTTATTTTATAATAAAAAGCCCGAAGTACCTTATTTTCATGTTTTGGTAGTAAATGTTTTATGTTAAATACAAAGGATAATTTAGATAAATTTGATGCTAAATCAAATAAAGGTATTTTTATTAGTTACTCTAATACAAGTAAAGCTTATAGAGTTTTTAACATCAGAACTAACACTATTGAAGAAACATTACGTGTCTCATTTGATGAGAATTTCAAAATCAATAATATAGTTTTAATGAAGGAGAAAATGTTGATAAAACTAATGAAATTACTAATAAATAAATCATTAATGATGAAAATAATAATAACTCCTAAATTTTACATCCAAATAAAAGAATAAAATATTTGAAAGATCATCCTATAGAAAATATTCTAGGAAATATAGAATCTATTGTAAAAACAAGAAATCAATTGAATAAAACGAGCAATGTTGTTTTTATCTCAAATATTGAACCCAAAAATCCAAAAGAAGCATCATTAGATGATTCTTGGATTCTTCCTATGTAAGAAGAACTGAATCAGTTTACTAGAAATGATGTTTGGGAATTAGTCCCAAGACCTGAAGATAATTCTGTAATAGTAACTAAATGGGTATATAGAAATAAAATGAATGAACAAAGAAGTTATTAGAAATATAACATGTTTAGTTGCTCAAGGTTATAGTTAAGAATAAGGTATAGATATTCATGAAACTTTTGCTCCCGTAGCCAGATTGGAGGCTATCAGAATTACTTTTTTTTGCAAATCATAATAACTTTAAATTATTTCAAATGGATGTCAAAAGTGCCTTTTTAAATGGATTTATTAAAGAAAATGTCTCTGTAGAACAACCTCCACTTTTTGAAGATGAAAAACTACCTAATCTTGTTTATAAATTAAAAAAAGCTTTATATGGTCTAAAACAAGCTCCTAAAGCATGGTATGGTAGCTAAAATCATATTTATTACAATCTAATTTTGAAATAGGAAAGGTGAATAATACTCTATTTATTAAAAGAAATAATAATGATATTCAACTTATACAAATATACGTAGGCGATATTATTTTCGGATCAGAAAATGAACAGTTAGATAAAGATTTCTCAGATATAATGACTAAGGAATTTGAAATGAGTCATATAGGAGAACTAACATTCTTCTTAGGACTACAAATAAGGCGATTAAATGATGAAATTTTTGTAAGTCAAGAAAAATATACCAAAGACTTAGTTAAGAAATTTAGTATGTCAAATACTAGTGGAAAACCAACTCCTATCGCAACAAATGAGAAATTAAATAATAAAGAAAATTCAAAAGATGTAGATCAACAATTATATAGAGGTGTGATAGGATCATTACTCTATATAACTTAAGTAGACTGGATATAATGCGTAGTGTCTATCTCTGTGCAGGACATCAATCTCAACCTAAGGAAACTCATCTAAAATATGTAAAAAGCATACTAAGATATGTAAATAACACACGAGACTATGGACTTTCTACCCAAAAGAAGATTCTTTTGATTTAATTTCATATAGTGATGCTGACTATGCTGGATGCAAATCCGACCGAAAAGTGCAAGTGGAACTTGTCACTTTTTAGGACACTCTCTTGTTTCTTGATTTAGCAATAAGCAAAATTCTATATCTTTGTCTACAGTAGAAGCAGAATATGTTTCAGCGGCATTAACATGTTCACGGGTTATTTATATGCAACAAACTCTAAAAGATTTTGGTTTAAATTTTACTAAATCACCAATATACTTTGTTAACACTAGTGCAATAAATCTATCTAAAAATCCAGCACATAATGCTAGAACCAAACATATAGATATAAGACATCATTTTCTAAGAGATAACGTAAATAAAGAAGTAATTACATTCGAATTTATAAAATACTGAAAATCAAATAGCCGATATTTTAACAAAACCATTAACTCAAACATCTTTTATGAAACTTAGAAGAGAGTTAGGAATATGTTCCTTCTCTGAAATATAAAATAAAATTTATTTATTTAAAAGAAAAAAATGTCAAAATTAAACTACATATATCGACATACCCTCTCCCTATAAGTCGACATACACTGACAATTTCTAAAAACAGATTTCCCTCTTAAATTCAAAATTCAAAATGCAACTATATAACCACCAAATTTTGATCTAATTCTAATTTCTCTACTTCTTTCTTCTGTAAATTCAGAATAAAAATAAATTAATGGCTTCCTCGAGTTCCAAACATCCCAAAGAAGAAATCGCACCCTTTTCCTTCCAAACCCCCACTTTATGCCCCTTCCAAACCACCACCATGGTCAAAGTCACTAAGATTGAAGATGATCTGAAGCATGTACTCGATATGCTTTTAGAAATAGAGGTTGTTCAACTACGCCTCTTAAAAGAGCAAGAGAAGCAAGGACGGATTCTTCACAATCTCCAAAACTGTCTATTGGATAATCCAATCAAATCCAATTATAATCGAAGAGGATAATCCTAATCTAGTCATTCACAATCCTATGAATTGTTAAGAGGAAGAAGAGGAAGAGGAAGAAGATGATGATCGGGTCAAATGTGTGGGCGAAGTATGCTTCGATCAAGATGGAAATCTCATCGAATAAAAGTGGAACTTTTGTCTTCACTACCCTTTTTTCCCCATCCTTAAGTCCCCCATAATCGAAAGAAAACCGTAGATTTAAGTATAATACGTAATATTTTGGTTTTGTGTGCATTTTGGTTTGCAATTTGAATTTGTCTGCTTTAGTTTGCTTTGGTTTGGATTGGCTTATACATATGAATTATGTATAGTTTGACTTGGATAAATAAAATTTACTTTATAAATCTTCATTATTACATATCAATATGCTTAATAGTGAATTGCGTGTCATATAATCATCATATATCATTTTCACTTAGTTATTGATTTTGAATCTATATTCTCTAAGTATTTGATTTAGGGATAATTTTTACTTTTTCATCCATTTTTATTGATGACAAAGGGGGAGAAAAAAATAAAATATACATATGCATGTACTGAGAGAGAGTTATCTATCTTAGGAGGGGTTATATCATGCTTTATATATATATATAGGATATTAATCGTTGTCATCTTCAAAAAGGAGGAGACTGTTAATACCTTAGTTATTGATTTTGACGATAACAACCTTTATAATAAAATACATTCATATAAAATATGGATACTAATGTTTTGCCAAGTTATATGTTATATAGTGCAGGATATTATACATGTGTTGAATCGAAGACTATACAGTATAAAGACTCAAGGAAAAGACATGAAGACTTATGAGTATGAAGATTGAAGTTCTCAAGACTATAGTATAGTTTATAGAGTCATATAATATTATTAAAGTTCCTGGTAGCAATCTTTGATCTCTATTTCTCAATTTCTTATCCTTTATTTTGAAAACAAAATATTTTTTAAAATATATTTAAAAATATTTTATAAAAGATTTTCTATGTTTAAAATGTTTACAAACTATGTTTAAATTATTTTACAAAGTATCAAAATAGTTTATAAAGCACAAGATTTTCAAAATTATTTTAAAATAAAGAGTTTTCAAAACGTACATGGTATGTCGACGTATCCCTATGAGTATGTCGACATATATGCCGCTAATTGGTTTTTCAAATTTTGAAATGAAGTGTTTATTCATCATAACTCTTCAAAAACGGACACATCTATTGATTCACTATAAACAGGGGGTTTCAAATGAACTTTTTATTAACTACTTTCTTATTATCTTCTCTTCTCTTACTCTCTAAAAGATTTCTTGAAAAGTACTCTTATTTCTACACAAAACTATATAGAATCAATTCAAACTTCTTTGGTTTGATTCATTACTATTTACTATCATTTTAAATCATCTCACTCTTAATCCAAGGTCAAAATGCTACTCAAGAGGCTATAGATTCCATTGTGTCCAAAGTTCAAGAAATTATCTTTGGAAAAACCATCAAACTCTAGTTGTATTTGCTTGGGTGTGATTGTAGCCCGTTCAAATCAACCGGGTGTGCTTGATAGCTCGAAAATCCGAGTGGGTGTGCTTGTAGCTCATCCAAATCAAATGGTGTGCTTTAAGCCTAAAAATTCAAGAGGGTGTGTCTCATAGCCTTGGAATCGAGATTGTAATTGGGTTTACCTTCTGTCCGTTTAAAGATTGGCATTTGAAAAAAAATCTATACAAGCAACTATATGGGACTGGATGTAGGAGAAATCTGAACCAATATAAAATACATAGTGTCATCTCTCTAACTCTCTACTTTACTTTACTGCTTTTACTTTATATGTGTTTGCATCTGTGATTGATTGTTGTTACAATTATGTGTTGAAAATCTATGATTTAATATTAAACTTGAAAGAAATTTAAAACTATTTACAAAAATTAGAAAACACTATTCGCCCTCCCTCCGGTGTTTATTTAGCCTTAAGATCCATAATTCTGCAACCCATATGAGGATGTTATGATTGTCATTATCTATGTATAGAAACACTATATTTAATATCAAATATACGGTGCAGAACCTTAATGTACGGGCAATAAGAATCATCATATATGTTATGCGGTATATTAGATCTTGCTTATACAATTTGTGTATTAAGGAAATGTCAAATCTAAGGTAAAATCATTTAAAGGTAGTTAAGAGTATTCTTGAGTATTTATTAAATGCTAAAGAATTGTTTTTGGAAACAATGAACTCCATATCGAGGAGTGTTCGAACTCTTTAATAAGTGACATTGGATATATAAAGCCAATCTTAAATTCATTTCACCTTTTATCAAAGGAGCTTTGTGTTGGAAATGTTACAAATAAGGGGTTGTGGTAGGTTAAACTATAAAGGCTAAGTACATTGCCTTAAATAGCGCAGCAGTAAAAGCATTATATGTGCCAATTTTTTTACGAAAGCTAAGGGTAGTTCCTATCATTGAAAATCTAATAATGTACTGTGATTACAAAAATGCAATATAGATTACAACAGAACTGATAGCTTGATAAGAAGTCGAGATATATTCTTCAACACACGATAAAAGAGTTTATCAATAATGAGGAAGCTAATCGAAAAGTAGATACAAAACAATAATACCACAGATCCATTCACTGAGGCCCTTTCTCGATCTAATTTTGGTAGACTGATCAAAAGTATTAGCATGAGGCACCATAATTATCCCTTAGTGAAGTGGGAGATTGATAGATATAAGGGCATGCCTTAGGGGAAATGATGTAATTTGATTGTATAAATTAACTCTTATAGAGGATTTTGTTAAAAATAAAGTGCACTGTTGGTTTTATTTTCTTTTATATGTGTGCTTATATATAAATATAAATAAGTAAATAAATATAATAAATATATATAAGTTTAAAATTGTTTAGAGCAATATTTTGTTGATTGTAGTTACGAATGTGTTTGGAACCATGAGTATTGAATCGATATCTAAACACTTACTTCTTAAATGTTCCTAGTCAAGATTTACCAAGAAAAGGATACCGATACATCCATTAAGACCAGTATATGTAACATTTTCTATACGGTGGACGGTGCTCATAACTGTTAATGGAACCAAGGGGTTACATAATTGTGGTTGTTTGGAACAATCATAGAATGACTCGACGAGAATCTTTTATAAGTTGATACAACTGAGTCAAAATAGAAGATCTCATAGTAACGACATGCACTACTCTTCAGACTTGAAGGAATTGTCAATCTTAAGTAGCCATGCTATACTTTTATTATGGTCAAGACATGGCATAGTGATCATGTTATGACAATAGTTGGGTACACATTGAACTAGTTGAAGCGAAACGCTGCTCAAGAAGGAATCGTCTTCTTCGTTGTAGAAGGTTAATATCACCATAATTGGTAATCTACTTAAAGTCAAAATCTCTGGCCAGAATAAATCGGTTAATCTATAAATGTTATTAGATTGAACCAAGGACTTTAGTGTAGTTTACTCTATTAACTACAGATATAAATTGAGTTTTTAACCTTAGACCAAACTTTATATATCTAAGTGATATAGTGTCGACCAAAAGAAAACATGCATAAAATGTCGTTACTAGGTGCAACTTAATGAAGATTAAAAGTTGAATTTCGCTTAAATGATCGATAAGAAATGAACTTGTGTTTGATATTGTACTTCAGCAAAGTTCGTATAGGCTTTAGTATTTATAATGTTTAAAAACCGATTGAGGACCTAGTTCACAATAGAGAGCCAACACAACCGTGTGGTTAGTTAATTTCTGAGTTCGACTAGTTGAAAATTAATTTATAAATATTATATACTGATAATACAATTAATACGAACATTTTATTAAAAAATTCTATTTAAATTATTTATTTGTAGCCTAAAAATTAACTAAAAGTACAAAAGTTATACATTGATTTAATTAAAGAACATACTTAAATAAATTAATTAAATGACTGATTTAATGGTTAAAATTAATTTGGCTTGAAATTTGGAAGCCCAAACGACAAGAAGAGGGTCGGCCAAAGTATGGATAGAAGAGGTGGAGACCTAGTCTTCAAGGCTAGAGAGAAAGGGACTAGATATTTGTGGTACGGTTAGCTATAAATAACCACCCCATTCATTCTATCTTGAAACAAAACCAAACCCTAGCCTCCATTATTGGACATTAGTAATGCCTTGTGAATAGTGTTGCATCCCAAAGTCAAGGAGAAAGAATAAGGAGTTTAAGAAAGGAAATAACTAGCAACCAAGGTGTTCAACGATCAGCAGGACCATGATAAGCTAAAACTATATTTTAAATTGTTCATATTTGTATATGCTATCCACTCCCTTTAATTGATTCGAAAAATTAAAAAAAATTAATATTTAAAACTAAAATAACATATATATATAATTATATAATATACATATACATACACATATAATCTTTAATTTGGTTTTTCAAATTTATATAAAAAAATTCCACGGATCGTGTATACACACACACACACACACACACATATATATATATATATATGAATTATAAAATATTTATAAAATTGCTCATGGCAACCTTTTATTAAAAAGGTTAATTTAGTTTTCCTTATCGGTTTTAAAATATTTTTAATTTTCAAAATTTTAATATATATATATATATAATATTTATATTTGGTTTACAAATTAAAAAATTATTACTTTGTGCCAACACTACAAAAAACCATTTTTATTATATTTGGGAAAAGTTAGTTTACTTAAAATTCAAATCCCAAATCAAATAGTTATATTTTGAAATCTATATATATATTGATATATATATTTGTGTGTGTATGAATTTAATATTTTTAAAAATTATGCTTACAGCTTCAATAATAAAAAGATACTTTTTTTGGATTTTGAAAAGGACAAATTATTTAAAATTTAAATTTTAGAACTATCTATATTCAACATTATTAATGGTCGAATTAAATTATACCTATATATATGTTCTATATGTATGCGCGCACACATGTATAAACAATTGCTCAAAATAATTAAATAGAGATTGAAAGAATGTAATAAATGCAGACCCAAGGACAATTAAAATATCAAATATTTATAAAAATTATGCAAAGACAATTTGATCATGAAAGATTCTAGTCCACCAATTGATGGTGTATGGAAACAATATTATGAAGCTCAAAATAAATCGAGAGATGCTATGAAAATCAAGACAATTGAGCTAAAACAAAAGGCAAAAGAAAAGTGACCGACTGAATGGAATGAATGCTCTAATTTTTTTTACACAAACTGTATGTTAGGAAAAATGCTAATTACAATTTATAATCTTTTGATCTTGACGGAAATGCAACTACTTATTTCACAAAAATAGAAGAGGAAGCCACTAAATATTATGCTGAATTATATATAACATTCCTTATTTTAAGACTCGAAAATAAGCGTTACTGATGCAACGGTCATTAACAATATTATTTTGTGGTAACAGAATGAGATCAGTTAACTGTATCTAACATCAAGAGTACATGAATATGGAAATTTTCAAACCACATTTCATTAACAAACTTTCATATTCATTACATAATCCCATTACATAGTCCCATCGATTCCACATTCAGAGAAAATAGAATAATTACAAATATATTCCAAGAGTGGCATATAAAAATGACCCTTAGATGATCAAAGTCCAACTACTTGACATCTATAAATTTTTTCATTACATCCACTCAAACATTGCATATACTTTAAACAATATAGTGGAAATAGACTCCTAATATTAGCTCGCTTGCCTCATGCGCCTCTCCGGACGCTTATTCGTCTAACCTGAAAATCCCTACTCTCGACCTACTCAAATGAGCACTTGAGAGTTTAGGGGGAAAACAAAAACTTTTGGTCAGACAAAAAGTCTTTTGTGAATAATAATATACCATCTTAAACTAAAATAGATATCCAGTGAGACCACACCGTTGAGCGGAAAGGGTTTCCCCTTACTAATATCTTACCAAAATATGTCATTCATAAATCATGCACCTACAACCACAATTGTTAAAACATAACATAACATGATCATATGCATGCAACATAGGTAAGTCTGATTAGTTTGTCATCCTAGGGTTGTGCATACCCAAGGTTTACCCTTTCCAAAATTAGACTGTCTGTGTCAAATCATAGTTTTTCTAAAGTCACTATGAACCTAATGGTTTTGCAGGCCAACCAATAACCTATCGGGTTGACTCGGGCCAAAACTTTAACTAGATATTCCAAAATCTCCAGATGCGACTAGGAGGAAACTGGACCGTCTGTCCAAATCATAGTTTTCCTAGGGTCACTATGAACCTAATGGCTTTGCGGGCTAACTAATAATATTTTTATGTGAGCATGTATTAGCCATGAGTTCCTTTCTATGCATAAACATCATTTAGTCTCACCAACGATAAGCCCTACATACTGGAATCGTGAACCATTACCAACCAGGAGAAAAAGGCCAAAGCAAAGGGCGTGACCCTACACCAATCCCACATTTGCACTTATTAACTAGTTTTAAATCCATGAATAATATCATTTTGATCAGTTCAAGGCATCCTAACACAATTGATCTCTCTGATCTCCTAGATGCAATTCTACTCACTCAAGAATTTAGTATGACCATACTCACTACTGGGATAACCTAACTGGTAATTCTGCTCTCAAATCCCAAGATGCAATGTTGGGTCATAATGATGTGAGTATGACAATGATAAATATGCAAATTTAACCAATTAACAATAACAAAAACATATAACATTACTCAACAACATAAACTCAATTAATAGCCATTGGCATCACAAAATTACTAATTTTAAGTAATAATTCCTTTGGTAAAATCCTTGTAAGACTTAGGCTAAAACACCATTTTATTTCACTGAAAACATTTATCTTTATAAATGATTAACCACTTAAAATCATTCTTTAAAGACAAGGAAAACATAGCCCAATATTTAGTCAAAATTCTGTGCCAAAATACAATCATCTATAAATAACTTTGTAAATTACTTGGTGTCCAAAAACAAGGTTTTGAGCCTCTAAAATACAATGTTAACGAATTTCTTCATCAACCCTAAAAGTGTAAGAATGAGAACCTTAGCTAAATATGGAATTTGAAGAGCCTAAGTTTAACCTCAACGAGTGTTGGCACAAGGTGACACTTGGTTGAGTTAAAGCTTAAGAGGAGTGACAAGCAAGTTTAGGTTCATAGAGAATTATATGCAAGGCCATATGAAATCATATAAGCTTGAAGTAATCCATTTTAGAAAATCATATGATTAAAAGAGAAATCAAGAATATGAGTACTTTTGGAATTTGAAGCAATCTTTGATTAACAAATCATATATGCTTTGGAATTCGAAAGTAAGTTACAATTCGAGAAATCTTGTTTTTATTCATTATAATGTCGGAAGTACAAACTCCAATAGTTCAAGTGCTATAATCAAACATGAATCCCAAAATCATATTAGTGCTACAAAGTTTAAAATGTAAGAATGGAGATAAGAATGATTCGCCCCCTCCATTATGCACCTAGGTCCACATTTATAGGGGAGAAAATGTGGCATGTCACATGGTGCATGGCTTCGATGTGCTTGGTCTTAGCAGCTTCAATGTTGTACGATGTTAACTTCACTTGACAACATCCTTTGACATCGTTAGGTTTAGGATAGGGCTTCAGTGTCATCTCATAAGTGAAGGCACACGACATCAATGACTCTCGACATTGATGGCTTTTGTTGTGATGTTCAGTGCTCTCCATTGGTTGATAGCAATATCAGATTGAAGTGGTACTTGGAACATCGCAATAGTGATCTAGGGCGACATGGATTGGTATAACATTGCCTTTAATAACTTCTGTGAATACGGATGTCTTTCTATGTCAACATGTGTGGTGTCCTCTAAGTACCAATGAAATACGCCATCAATAAGACACGACACTAGTCGTCAATGGCATTGCTAATGAATGACATTGATAAATGAAGGCATTGATAAGCATTGACATTCTTTAGTGGCAATATGAGCAATGATCAGCCTTAGCAATAAACAGCGATAACAATGAATGACGTTGATAGAAAGCGACATCACTAGCATCACTTTGGACGGTGACACTAATAAAATACGGCATCAATGAGATGCGACGTTGGTTATGTCGACATTCATTGATGGCTTACTGTACTGATTGCAGTCAATATCGCTACTTCCTTGGAGGGACACGGCATTGGTTCCATGCATTATTGATAACATTCGGTATCATTTGAATGACAATATTAAAGAGCAACGATATTGGAATAGAAGCAGCATCAAAGAGGCATGACATTATTACTTTACGGCTTTGGTTGCAAGTAGTATCGGTGTGAGCGACATTGATAGGGTGCGGCACTAATGAATTGTGATGTTTATCTTATTTTCACAAGTGAAAGGTGGCATTGATAAGTTGCAACATCAATAAGATGTAACATAGATGGGAGGCAGCATCAAGAAGAAGTGTTATCAGCAACATGCGTTATTGATCATATGTGGTACTGAACGATATTGATAAAGCACAGCATTACTTCTATCTTTAAAGGCGGCATCATATTCATATCTCATACTGCATATCTTCGAGGTTTATAATAGTGATAATGTTTGCCTCTTAGTGTAGAGGAGCCATTGACTTTTCAAGTCAATAACGTCGACGTCAGGTTTACCGCCTATTAGTATTCCATACATATCTGGCTATCCATTCAAATTGAATCAACGGTGTTCATTTACCTTCTTCTTCTTCTATAAATAGACGAGCTTCTCTTTCACTCCTCTTTTACCTGGAATTGAGAACTCAAGCGTGAAATCAAATTCTCAAAAAGAACCAAAAACTTTCAATTCTCAGTTGTTCAATTCATCATTCAGATATGATATGTAATTCTGATTATTCTATTTAATTCAAATTACGGAATTCCCATGAAATCACTTTTAGGATTTTATCAACTTCGAATTGATATTTGGGATTTAATTAGATAGTTTTGATGTTAATGTTTAGATTATCAATGTAGTCGACTGTCGTTTGGTTTTATAGATCAGATTAACACCTGATTTTTACGTTGTCTGAATGAAATTCGAGGTTGTCGACGATGAAAACCTGGATGTTGTTTATTTAACGAATAAAAAATAGCTTATGAGACCTGATATCCAATAAGGATTCACTCTACCCAGACCTTGATATTTCATGACATCATCATGATATTCAACTTCAACTTATATTCCCTATATTATGTCGTAGCCAACATTTTTACGATACTGATATGATATTTAACATTAATAAAGCTTTTGTTGACCCATTTCGCATTAGCTAATGTTTACGATACAAAACTTTTATGAAAGTGAAACGTGACAACCAACTTAGAGTTACAAAAGTTACTGCCATTAAAGCGCCTACGTCGATTGGATGCGAGATCACTTAATTATAAATGATGTCGTCGTCGATTTATATTTTGATACCGACAGTTTTACTATTCGTTGCCATCATTCTATAATTACCTTTAACATTATAAGTTAAGCTTCATTCGATATCATTGCTTGCGACGTTGCCGACCCAACATACTACAAGTTATTTAATTGATTAGCACATTATCAAATCATGTCATCGTTATTCACTAATGACGACAACCTCATCACTTCAATATTAGTTATAACTGCAGTGTTTTCGAGTGCTTTATAATATAAGCTACGTGACATTTGGCATTGACATATCTATCGATATGGATTTATTGACGTTGGATATACATTCTTATTTAATCATTATATAGTTTTTCTATGGAATTCCTTTATTAAAGTTAGGTTTAAGTCTTTCAATAAACTCTACACGTGCCATTTAAGGGTTATTAATTTTTGACTATCTTATACTTTAAGCATCTTGATATCATCACTTAAACAGTACATAAGTTATTTAGATAATAATTTTTTACTTAGCATGTAACGATTCTTCTATATAATTAAAATATTATCATTCTTAAATTTTGGAATAATGTCACCTAGCAGATAGATAGGAGGTTCAAAGATAAGCAAGGAGTCCTCCAAAAAGACTAGCACAGGTTCCAAAATTTCCTCTTATACCGAGGAAGAAGATCGCCTTCTTCATCCGTCGTATATTACCACTCTAGAAGAAGTGATTCTATCCTTAAGCAATTTGGCATCGTAGGTATTGAAGCTATCCCAGCTGGTCCTTCCAACAGAATCAACAACCCTCTAGAAGGATTTTTTTTTACTTTTACGTCGATTCGCATATGGCACTCAACATATCTTCCTTTTCCAGACTTTCTTTTAAGGTTCCTGGAGCACCTAAATATCGCCCCAATCCAATTGACTCCCAATTCATATACTTATTTTACTTGTTTAGAAATTCTAACCAGGGAAGCCAAGCTTCCCTCTCTTAATGCTGAAATACTCTATACCATAGCTGGCCTTGCAAAGATAGGTGAGCAGCTAGGCAATCCTTTATACCGCATTCGTCCTTATCTAAAAAGCATGATCACTAATGCGGTAAACAAGGCTAAAGGATGGGAAAACCAGTTATTCTATGTTAGGTGCTGCTTGAAGATTAGCGGAACTTTCTCTATTACTAGTAAGTTCCTTAATTATGTTACTTATACTATATTTATTGCTCCCTTGCATTAAATGTTTTTCTTTTAGATCTGGTCCCTAAGAAGTTAAGCCCCACTAGTTGCGGGATCATTAAGTCCCTAACTGTAGCATCTAAGAAAATAGGTGACAGGCTTATTCTCTTAATGGAGGTGAACCTTCGTCATTACTCATTGATTCAAGACAACCATATAATACTTAGAGAGCCTTCATTGATGAAAGGAAATGCCCAGGGGAAACGATCGTTGGTTACCAATAATCGTAATGCTTTATCGACTTCTTCTTCAGTTCAACTTGAGTCTGCCGATAAGTTTCAATATAGTTAATATAGAGTTCCAAATATTATAGTTTTTCTAACTTTTGTTTTTATTTTAGGCTCATCCGCCTTAGTAGCCATCTCTATGGAGAAGGAGACCATAAGTGAAGTTCCCCAAGCAAAGAAAAGTAAAGATGGCACCTTTGCCCTAACTTAGGTTCCTGAATATCAGTCTCTCAGGGATGTTATTTCTATCTTATGTAAATCCATAAAAAGGAAACTAAGTGATGGTTCCGCAGCTGATTCCACTCCTAGCAAGAAACTTAAGGTAAAGGGCATGTATTCCCCTGTTATTATGGAGGAAGAACCATTTGTAGGTATTGATTCAAGCCTCGATGCCCTAAACTTTGGCTCTTATGTGGAAAGAACTCACCAAACAACTGAAAAGGAACAGTCTCAAGATCCACTCCTTCATATTACTTTTTGGAGTACTACTAGGGGTCTGAACCGTCTTTATGAGGAGCTTAGATTGTGTATCTCTTTCGAAGACCCGCTCCCTTCCAAGTCTCAGTCTCTAGCCCCTACTTGAAATTTTGATGATCTTCTATAGTTTGTCATCCAGTCTCCATCTTTTATCGCTCTTAAGCTACCACAACCTTTATCTTATTCTCAAGACCATCGCTTTGCTATTCTTAAGCAGCTTTTATCGGTACATATCCTTTTCGTTTGGCTATTTTCAAGTTCCTAGCTTTCTCCATAATATTTTAATTCATACCTATTACTTTTTAGATGGCTAAGCATATGTTCTAATTTCAAGATGATGCCTCAACATCTTCTAGTGAAGTTTCCAAGCTCAAGGAACAGGTTTTTCGCTCAATAGCCACATAATTGACATTACGACTGCAAAGGATGAGGCTGTAAATGAGAAAGAGAAATTTGCTACTTCACTTGACGAAGTGAAAACTTCACTTAATGAAGAAAGAAATGCTAATAAAATTTTAATTGATAAAGTGAAAGCTTTAGAGATGGAGCTTGAGGAGGCCGGCATAAAGGAGGCCAAGCTTGTGGAGGAGAATGGATTTTTAAAGGAGAAATTGCAAAGGAAAAGAATTCTCTTGAACAAACCAACTGGCATAATTAATGACATAAAGCAAAAGGTGTCATATTTTTTTGATATGATTCTTGATACTATTATTGAGAAATCCTACGAGAAGGTATTTTTCATAGTGTAACGACCCACTATTTTGGACCATTCAAATCGACAATAATCCACACATGTCAGACTTGAGTAATTCAAAATAATAGATTGTTAATTTAAATTTGGCAAAACTTAGCATATATAATAAATAAATAATCACAGATCACAGACACAGAGTAATATAACAATAATGCAGCGGAAACAAAAGAATAGTAGTTCATGAAGCTACTATATATAAAAAACGGAGTTATACAGGATACAACGGAAGTCTCGAATACAATAACAAATACAATATCAGAATACATCGCTTGAATAACTGAATATCTGAAAGATGGATAGATACCTGGATCTCCAAGCGAAGCTCCAACTCCAAAGGTGAGTCTTGAATACTGGTACACTCAGTCTGACCCGAGCGTAAAGAAAACACAAAACACTCGAGTCAGGATTAACATTCTTATATCAATAAATCCAACTCAAGAGAAATATCAACTGAAATACAAGTAACTCAAAGGATGTTTGGGATAACCATCCTCTAAGGATCCGTTAAACTATCTACTATGTAATAGGGTACGCTAAGTAGATAATGTCTAATCAGTAAAGTACGATATCAAAATAGCGTTAAGGCGTTACCATAATCCCCCTTAACACAATTTTATTCCCAAGAGCATATACAAGACCGTAGTTTCCCCAAAACCGAAAGTCACCAGAGGGCAATCCATATACTAAAGGTACAAACCAAAACGTAGTGGTCGCGAATAGGATATTCAGTATGACAAGGTACATGAGGCGATACCAACTAGGATACTAGTAGTTGCCTGATCCGGACTGATGTTGGGCATAGCAGCTACTACCCCAACACCGCGAAACAACACTACCAAATCAAGGGGTGCACCCAAATCGAATCACATAAGTAATAGATAAGGTATCGAAGAAGTGTGTCCGCTAGAGATGGCGATCCTCAGTGGCCCGACGCGGCTCCTGTTTTAGTCATGTCAGGGGTCATCCAAAATCGTTCTCTTTCTTCAGTCAACGCGTTCACCAAACCATCCACTTCATTCTGGATCAACACTCCGCGTATATTAGTTATTAAAGTGGTTTCGGTATCGACAGAGAGTATGTCCATATCCGATTCCGGTCTCTTTAATAACTACGTATTATTACACCGATGGTCATTTAATAACTTTCAAAACCAAAACAAATTAAATTTCAAATAGAATTTGTAAACCAACATTTCATTTGTTTTTCTAAATCAGTTTCCATAATTTACGTTTCAAAACTTCCAAATTCCCATTTCAAAATCTTATAATTCAATTTCAAATTTATTTAAAACAATTCAAATATTGATTCAAGTTCGTAAATAAGTTTCATTCCGAAATCATTTAAATTTATTTAATTTAACATTCAAATCAATTTAACTTCATTTATCGATTTCATTCAATATTCGTTAAGTTAATTTATCATTCAAAACAATTTCTATTTAATTTCCAATTCATAAAATCAATTACTTAAGTTCAACTTCATTATATCAAAACTTCAAATTTTATCAAATCTCAAATCATCAAATTCAATTCGATTCAGTTTCTAAATAAACCATTTTAAATTATTGATTTCAAATGCCTATTTGAACCATAAATAAACCATTTCAATTTCAATATATTTCAAAGTTTAAATATTTGACATTTCTAAACTAAATTCGATAATTCAATTTATGTCCCAATTTAATTTCATTACATTTAGTTTCTGAAATATTTCTTTAATCATTTCAATACCTCAAAATACAACTTCAATTTACAAATTTATATAGACAAAATATCCCATTTAAATTTATATAAGTTTGAAATATTCATTTAAGCCACTTCTTAATTAATTCAAGTTATAAAACATATCTTAAAATTTCAAATTTAATAGGTTTCAAATCAACTTATTTAAGTATAATTCTTAAATAATTAAGAATTCCAAATCAATTCAAATTTATCTTTCAACCTGAAACATTATAAATTCTATATTTAAAAATATAAATTTTACATAAATACTTAAACATATTTCATATTGATTCAAATCAACTTTATTGAATCAACTTTAATAAATCTTTAAAATCATTATTTATTAAAACCATATATTTCTTTCAAAACCGTAGAAATGTTTTTCAAAAACATTTATATATAGACCAACGGTGTCTGTATATAATTTTCTATCCTATGGTCAAGTGATACAGATATTTATCATTTCAATCCGCAATTTAAAATATATTCGGGTATATATCTTTTCAACCCGAAATCCCAAATTCAATTTAATTTGAAAATCGCTTGGGTTTATCATTTCAACCCATAACGATTTTCTCCTATTCTAAAGTCCGTTCGGGTATGTATCATTTCAACCCATAGTGATTCTATACTAACAGGGAACTTGCAGAGTGATAACAGATATGATAATAATATAACAACGGTAACAGGCATATATCATCAGTATAAATAACAGATAACGGTGTCAGGTGTCATAGGTGAACAGATACTGATGATGGCATATATATATCAATATAAATAACTAACAGCAGCATATTTCAATTGCCATTTCAATTGAAATCAAATTTAATAAATAAAAGAACGTTAATCGTGAGTGATTGCTCACCTTTCGAGGCTAGAGATGCACGAGAAGATGACACGGATACGCACACTGATACGGACATAGAGATTGAGTTACGAATCCAGGCAAAACAAATCGGCACGAATTCAACGATCAAAGCTGATAACAGAAATCGATGAAATCAAATCAAAACATTCAACATAGCAACAAATAAAACATGTCCTGCGTCAAAGTTTAACAATATAATTCTATGTGCTACCGAGATCGAAATGGTCTGAAATTTGGTATGAATAAAGATCAAAACTTGTATTTTAAACTGCAAAAGATTCACTTGTTTTGGACAAGAGACGAGAAAAGTTACGATGTCACGAACATAGACTCAGGCCATGTTTGCAGCAGTGTAAAATAATTTCTAAGTACAAAAGAACAGCTGCCTGGGTCTAACTTCCAAATGAGAAACAGAGGATCAAATGACCTCGCATGAAGCTGAAAATTCGTAAACATAAAATAGAAAACTCAATCCTTCCAACAAAAAAAGAATCACTGTATTCCGACGTAAGACGGAAGAGATACGATGCGTCAAACATGAACTCAGGTCGTGTTTACAGCAGTGTAAAATAATTTCAAGTATAAAAGAACAGCTGCCTGGGTCAAACTTCCAGATCCTCGACCACTAATCAAACGATGTCGGATTTTGCTGAAATTTGACATGCATAAACTAGGTAACTTCGACTTTTTTTTAAAAATAGAATCAACCCATTCCGATAAAACATGAGTGAGATATGATATCGTGAACATGTAGTCTAACTGCTGTTCAGAGAAAAAAAAAATCATATTCTTAAATTTAAGCATATATTAAATTAAATATATATGTAAGTATTTCAAAATACATTTTTGAAAATTAAAACACATAAAATAAAACTTACATCCCATTTTATATATGAAATACTAACATAAGCTTTAACATATTCATTTATATGATGCCAATCCTAACGCAACGTTATATACAAACACTTTTGAAAAAATTTCAACAATATTTAAACAATACTGCCAAACAAGAACAGATTGCACTTACAAGACTTATGCACTATACGTTAGCAACAGACAAACTTTATGTACAATTCAAAATATTTATATATACCATTTTATTTTAAACACATATCATATATACTACTGACCCAATATAACCAATACATTTTTAAACAAAACAAAACGAAAAGAACATAGTAATAATAATAGTAATAATATAAAAGTATAATAGACATAGTACATATTTTCGAAATTTATTAACTTACCTATACCTACACTTAGGAATAGACTAGATTGGAAAGTAGCCTTCCTCAGTTAACATACATATAACAGTATATGTATTAAACGAGAACCACTAGGAATATAATAATAAAAGTATAATAGGCACCGAGTATCATTTGTTATATGCGAGACCTATACAAATATATTCCCAGTTCAAGGCACTAATAAAATCACCCTCACATGCAACTGTCACGTGTAAAATGAAATCTACTCCGGCTTCAATTATATTGGAAACAAGTTTGCATCACAAATATGGGTTACAACATGTATATACCACATGCCGACTATGCGAAATCAACTATAAGATTTGTATATACATAAAGGACAAATATATATATAACAACATTTACCTCGGGTTTATACGTATATATATGAGCATATATACACGCATCAACACGAGAAGCTGTAGTCTTTGGTTAGCCACTGGAAGCACGAGGTGTAGGTGATGAGGTGAGAGAGGGATGGTTGCAAGCGGATGTTGAGGTGGCTAGCATGAAGGCTGATGTGGGATGCGGAGGTGAGGCGACAGGGTCGACAAGGTGGCAGTCGCATAGGGCGGAGATCTGGTCAGTGGTGGCAAAATGGGTCGGGTTGAGAGGAAGGTTGAAGGATCTGGTGGCGTACGTATTGGAAGGCGGAGTGGACAAGGGTTTGCCGCGTGGAGGAAGACGAAAATGGTTACAGAAGATAAAGTAAAAATTTTGTTTCAAAATGAAATAATTCTTGAAGTGGAGATGTCAGGTTAACAGGAAAAGAAATGAACCGGTTAAGAATAGCAAGCGAACCAGAAAAATACATTTAACTTTGGTAACAGCACATTCAAAGATTGAGTTGTTAATAGCTTATGCCTATTCATATGCACAGTGGGAATGGAAAGACACAAAGAATCGAAAGACTCAAATACAGTACCGATACAGAAAATTGTTCCATAAATTTCGCCGTCCCCGGATGTCGAAAACGAAACACGAATATTCCATGGAGATCAACACGATGAGACGATCAAAACGGTATACATATATCAGTGGTACGATTGAATTATAAAATTCGAATTTTCTACTGGCGGAAAATGCAAGAAAAACGTAGAAAAATAAGATCGACGGAGCCAAAGATGTCCGAATTTGGAAAAACGACAAACTGACATCTTGCTCAGAAGATGGTTTAAAATTTTTCTTTGTAAAAATATTTAGGTTTCGAAAACATTTTATTTTCATCGCTTTTTAACTGATTAAATTGAAGTAAATTTGCGCGCGACATAAACTTTCATATTTTCGGACGAAAATTTACTAGTTGCTATGTTTAACTAGACGCATTCCAAATATTAAATTTATATTTCAAAATTTTATCGTTTAAAAATCCCATAAAATTTCAACTAATAACGTTATTAAAACGGTCAAAATTTACGGGTCGTTACACATAGCATATGCCAACAACATCTAGTAATGCCCAGATCTAGACTTCCCCTTTCTTCCTCCAGCTTGGAATGAAAAGTTTTAAAAAAAATTCAAAGATATGTATGAGGAAACACATGCATCCAAAAAAGAATTTTCTGAGGAGGAGGAGATTGATGCCAAGAAATTGTTGGCTTTTGATGACCTTCCAACAGATGAAGAAGCAGAATCTGATAAGGAAGGGGATGATGATGACAATAACAATAACAATAATGACAATGACCATGATGATAGTAGTCATAATGATGATGACGACAATAATGACAGTGACAATTGACGATAATGGTGGCGGCGAGGGAAAGGGTCTCCCTAGATTGGTAGATTGGGAGGATGGATCAGAACATGCTAATCCAGATCTGACAGCAAACATTACTGAAATCCCCGACTCTCCAATTGAAGGTTCTCTCCACAAGGATAATGCTCCTCAAAGCCACAAACTTAAAAGGAAGGAACAAACTCCTTCATCTTCAATTCCACTCTCTCAGGTATGAATCTCTTTTTTTAAATGTCTTAGATTACCAAATAGCTTTCAGTTAACATGTTGATTATTTTAGTTAAGGAGAAAATCTAAATATCATTTTGAAGTTATGCTTAAAAAGAAACAAATGGAAATAAATCAATTGAATTGAGAGTTGGATAGACAATTGAAAGAGTATAATGACTCTGAGAAACACAAGAGTCTCACCACTAATGCACAAATTCAAGATTTTTTAAAGAGAGGCAAGTTGCTCCACGGATGAAAAAGGCACGATTTCATCGGGAGAAACTCTTGGCGGAGAATGCAGAGCTAATGACCCTCTTTTGGATGCTGACTGATGATAGGAGCGCTTTGGAAGAATTTCTCTATAAAGTTTACTCTAGGGATATATTTGTTCATTTTTCCTAATTAGGTGACAATTTGGGGGGTTGCTCAAGTGCTTTTGTTGCAGATACTTAAATGAACATGGGTCTGATCCATATCCCAAGGCATGTTAGAATCTCCCAAGAGTTGTCTTTATCCCTCTTTCTTCTCGCTTTCTTCCCCTCAAAAAACTTAAGTATAATAGGAAGAGATTTATTTCTAGTTTTATAAAGAATCAATCTTGTATGAATCCAACTGATTGTATAATTGTAATATGTAACCTATATAGCTTATGAACTTTACCATTTTAATTTTATTATTATCAGTCTAATTTTAATATATCATACAGATTAAAGAAATTTCAAGCAGTCTTGTTCTTATGGAACTCTTGAGTAAATATATCAAATTAAAAAAGGATTTTAAAGAGAAATCCCTAATTCTCAAGACATCATAGTTAGTGAGATACTGCTTTCTTAGTGACCTGCAAGAAGTCTACATGTGGTTTCATCACTTTTACTTTGATTTCTTGGGTGATGTAAAGGATAAATTATTGAGTGAAATTTGAACTTATCACGCCAAACTGATATGTGATCATGTTAGCTCTTTAGTTAGGGAATGAGACTACCATCGATTTTCTCCCTTTAATACCCAGAAGGGATTAAAGGTTCTTTTAACTCTACTCTTACCCTATATGTTGGATCATTTAAAAAGGCCAAAACCGATGTTTCAAAACTTTAATTAGCTAATTTAATGTTCAAAAATAGAATTGCGATATAATTCAGATTTCCTTATTGTTTGTAAACTTTTCTTATTTAATGAAGAAGATACTTCTCGCATATACTGATTTTCTTTCCTACTTTCTCTCTTTGTTAGGAAAAACAATTGACTCTTGTATCTGTTGGCACAAATATCCTTGCCTGAATCGATTCTATTTAGGATAGGCTTAAAGCAGAATTTAAGAAGAAATGCTCTTTACAAGGAACTCTAGCTTTACAATTTTCAGATAATCTTGATGCACGGAACTGGCGTGACAAATAGTACAAATTAAGGTCCATATTTAGAGGTGTGAAAGAAGTGAATTCCAATTTATAAAAACCAATTAAAGAAAAGAGTGAGAGAATTCAAAGATTGAACATAAAAGTAGACGTTATTATCCAATCTAAACTTTCTTCTCAAAACAACGAAGCTGATGCTGAAATTGCTTGATTACATCAAAAGGTTTTGGACCTTGAAGTGCAATTGCTGAAAAGTCAGGTGAACTGTCAATCTCTAGAACTTATCGCAAGCAGAGGCGAATCTACTTTTTCTCATCAAGAGAGGTTTCCCGCTCTTTTAAATTCTCCTTCAAGCTTGGATGATAACGACATCGCTAAATGGAGTCAAAGAGTTAGGTTTAAATGTATGCAGTTTCTTAATGGATAGTGGAGATATAAGGTTTCTACTCATCCAAAGGCTTATGAAGCTAAGGTTCAAGGACTCCAGTGCGAAAAACACGCCTTCGATCAAGAAATTGAGGAATTAAAAGGTAAGATCAACAATTTGAAGGGAGCGAATAAAACCCTCGATCATGCATTAAATATTCATATTATGTTGATTAATGATTCAAACGCTATTCGATGAAAGGAGAGGAAGCTTAAACAACTCCTAAGTTTGGCAACTCGTCAAATCACCGACCTATCTCCAATTGCTGAAGATCTAAAGAAGTTAACCTAAAGTTCTAACTTGTAGCTCGCAGATCTTAGGGTAGATCATTTTGTGATTCAATTTTTGCACCTGTGACTTTGTACATAATGTATTAGATCATAAATAAATCTGTATTTGAACGTATGTTACCTCGAATGTATGGTATGTAGCCTCGAACCAAATACTAATCCTTATTTAAAACTGCTTGACGATTAATATCTTGCTTTCCTATACTTTGAGCTTTCGATGTGTAAATTGATACTCTGCTCGTTAAGAAGATTAAGAACCTTGCTAGTTGAGCTTTTGGAACTTGATATCAAAATTTGCCTTCTAATTAATAAGTATCCAGGAGCTTGTTTAATAACGGGATTCCCGTTAAATGAATTCAAATCTAAATTAAGAGCTGATTTAGTGAAGCCCCGTGTCAGAAAATCCTTCTGATAATAATTTGAATAGAAGACCATAGAACCATTCTGGTTATAGTGTGAAGAGAAGACCAGAAAACCCATTTGATAATTAATAAGGGATATCAGAAAACTCATATGATATTGATAATAGAAGACCAAAAAACCCTTCTGGTATTAATAATGAAAGACCAGAAAAGCCATCTAGTATTAATAATGGAAGACCAGCAAACCCATCTAGTAATAGTAATAGAAGACCAAAATATTTGTCCGACAATAGTAATAGAAGACCTGAACACATATCCGACAATAGTAATAGAAGACCAGAACTCTTATCCGGCAATAGTAGCAAAAAACCAAAACATTTGTCCGGCAATAGTAATAGAAGACAAAACTCCTGTCCGGCGGTAGTAATAGAAGAACAGAACTCCTATCCGGCAATAGTAGCAGAAGACCAAAACATCTGTCTGGTAATAGTAATAGAAGACCAGAACTCCTGTTCGGCAATAGTAATAGAAGATCAAAACTCTTATCTGGTAGTTCCTAAACTTTGACGACTCGTATTTTGATAAATCTTCCTCTAGAAGATTGCTTTAATCCTTCTTTCAGATTGAATCAAATTTGGATGATCTTCCTCTAGAAGACTGTTCTTGATCCATTATTTTGGATTAAATATGGTTGGTTCGATTGCTTTTTTCCACCACTGTAGGTGTGGATCTCAACTTGGATCGTACCCCTTATCACCATCTTAGGTGATGATTTAGATTTGTTGTCCAGTGCACTTGGCTAGCTTTTTTTTAGCTGAACCGTAGACTTACCCAACCTCCCTCTATAAGGCACTTTAGTAAGGCTAGGGAGATGGTACTAAAGGCTTGTTCGGCACTTTGGACAAGCTAAAGGCTTACCCATCATCCCTCTGGAGGCGCTTTAATGAGGCCTTTGATGACGGCACTGAAGGCTTGTTCGGTGCTTTAGACATGTCAAAGGCTTACCCATCCTCCATCTAAGAGGTGCTTCAGTGAGGCCTTTGATGATGGCATTGAAGGCATGTAGGAGTTGAAGGCTTGCAGATTCTCTCATGAAGCCTTTATAGACAGAACCAAAGGCTTACTATGATCTCCCTCTAGGAGGTGCTTTGACCAGACCATCTTGGCAGGGACAAAGGCTTTAGCTTCTTACTACCATCTTAGGTAGTGGTTTAGGCTTTCCATTATTTTAGGAGAGTTTCACTCCTCAACCATGTAGATACACTTATTTTGTTAAGAAACTCTTTCTTTATTATTGACTTGTTCAATATCTTTATACAAATTCATTAAGCTTTCCTTGCCCCCAAGAGATTATTGATTATTCCCTTTGAGTTTATGCAGTGATTGGTGCCATAGCCATTAGAGCGATTGTAATGACAATATAACCCTCCAAGATTCCTTTTATTCTTTGGTCGCTTCTTTTCCAAAGGCCAATAATTGAGGTTGTTGTTTGCGCCAAAAATGGTCACAAACCCCAAGTATTGTGAAAGCACCAGTGTATGAATACAAATCAGCAATATTCAGACACAAATCTCAGATCTAAGCTAGCAATAAACAGCAATCCAGAAATAAATCACAAGAACACGAGATTTATAGTGGTTCGGCTATCTCCGGCCTACGTCCACTTCAATGATTTTTATCTTTTATTGATGTTCTTCGCTGATTACAGATGATTACAGCAGATACAATGAATGAATTCGAGTATAACAACAATGGAAAGAAGTAGAATTGAATCTGGCAGAGTCTGGACGTTGGTCAGCCAATCGATCCCCTTTTCTACAGGCTTCAGGGGGCTATTTATAGGCGTAGGAGGCTGAGATCGCGCTCAAACTTCGGGAGACTTCTTCTGGCACGTGAGTGGACCCACACGACCGACCCCACCAAGTTTTGCCTCGATCTATGATCGATTCGAAGCTATTTCGTATCGATCAGAAAATGCTCCAATCGAGCTGAAACTTGGCAGAGACAATCTTTACCTCATGTGTAAACTCCTGTGAAAATTTCGTTGCATTTGGATCAACGGTTTGTGAGATATGATCGATACAAGATTGTATTTTCGTGTGTACTGCTGCGTTCGAATCCATGGTTTCGTATCGATGGCTTTCGCATCGACCTGGACATGTGAGCGTGCAGTGACATGGCGCGAAGATCTTGGATCGCTTCACCTTTTGTGCCGCGTTGATCGATTCGTTCCGAAGCTTTCACCACGTTTACATCGACACGTTCGTATCAATAACTGGGAATATCGATGACGTTGCTTGTTAGATCTGTGGAGATATTCTAATTCACATCGATAGAGGTAGCCTCGTTCGCATCCATCAATCCAACTCTTGTTCGTATCGACCAGAGTAGATGGATACGAACAAACAGTTTTAGCTGTGGCTCGATGGATACGAAGTAGGTGGTAGGCGATCGATACGAAATGAGAACACGGGATGGTGGATACGATCGTGTGGCCCTTTCAATGGATACGAACCCGATGGATTCGAATAGAGCGAGGCGATGTCATACTGGTGGATTCGAACCCGATGGATTCGAATGGACCATCACCTTGACTCTATGATGGATACGAACAGCATATTTCTTTCGACTTGTATCGATCATATCTTCCCTATATGAACTCCGATTAACCTGAAATTTGAACCGCTGGCTTCTACAGCTTTGCTTATCATGTCTTGTCAATTGTGGCCCGATCCGGACTCGGAAAAAATTCATCGATATCCATGGTTATCTTGAAATGCATAGTTGATATTCATGACTAGTTATTATTGATTTTCAGTTAATTTTTGGGTATCTCGGCTTTGCCAAAAGGTGGGACAACACTTTGCCCCCCAAAACATGCCTTTTGGTAAAAGGTGTGTTTTGATCAGTCTCAAATTGAGTGCAGTGAGTCTATGTTTCATTCAAGTCTTATGGTATTTTCAATCGAGTTCATGATTGTTCGAGGCCAAATTGTTATCAATTTCTTCTAGTGGAAGTTAAAAATGAAATTCTATAGTCTCTCCGGACCATCGATGGCCGCTCTGGACCCTTGCCAAGCCCATTCCAGACTTAGCGATTGAATAGAAAGATCCTACTGCACTCCGGTGTTGCTTTCTACCCCTTGCACTCTGACCCCGGTTAGGGCGTAAAGCGATGTCTTGGTCATTCTGGACCGATCGTAGCCTTTCCAGGCTCCTGCTGGATCCCATCCTGTCACTCTCCGGTGAAGGGGAAACAACGTTAAGTGAGTCAATCCTGTCGCTCTCCGGCGAAGCGACTCACTTCCTGCACTCCGGTTCAGTGTACTTGAACATTAAGCGATGTCATGGCCTAAATCGTAGGCCGATCATAGCCTCTCCGGGCTCTTATCGAATCCCGATCCAATCACTCTCCGGTGAATGGGAAATGACGTTAAGTGAGTTGATCCTGTCGCTCTCCGGCGAAGCAACCCACTTCTTGCACTCCGGACCCCGTCTCTCCGGGTAGGATCATAAAGTGATCATTTTTATATTGATATCTAATACTCATCCTTTAACTCTCCGGTCAAAGGTTTATTTCAAGAAATTCAAGTTTATTTATTTAATTCAGGTCCTAGATGTTCAATCTCAAACATCAGGAAAAAACTAAACATTGCCTCTCCGGGCAGATCGGTCTACCTTCATCTCAGAGCATGCCTAGGGATCTCTCTGGTTCCCGTACATGAGTAAGTGGAGTAGCCGTTTATTCTGAAAACAAATCTAATGAAATTATTTGATCGAAGTCCAAATCCTGAACTTGGCCCTTGCCATCTTGATTAGTTGATGACGAGTCGTGATCCCGATCCAGGATCGTTTCTGTTAGGTGGAGGCGGTAGTTGTTCAGGCCTTACCGCCGCTACCCATTCCCTGACATATTGTGGCAATCTACCACTCCTGGCATGTTCTTCCACCTCATCCTTTAGGTGGCGGCATTCGTCGGTTGTATGCCCATCCAGCTCATGGAATAGGTAATATTTTCCGGTTCTACGCTCCCGCTCTGTGGGATCTCTCTTGGGTGGCTTTCGATAGGGGAGTTGCCCCCGAGTTTCAGTGTAAATTCGTTCCAGGCTTGCCGCCAAATCTGTGTATTGCCTGAATCTGGGCTCTCGGAATTTCTTCCGTTTATCAAGACCATCATGTGCGTCATCCTGCTTTCTCTTTCCTTTGTCCACCCTGGGCTGTTCCCTGGCAGTTCCTTCGCCTTGTATAGCGTTTATTTCCTATCTCTCGGCTCGTGATTCTTCTAATCGAATGAATCTTTCAGCTTCATGGTAAAACTCTCCAAGATCTTGAGGTGGGTCTCTCGTTAAAGAATCTTTGAATTCGGTGCCTTCTCCAACTCCTGCCACTACCGCCATCAAAATCATCGATGGATCTGGGCGATCTACAGAAGCCACCGTTGCATTAAATCGTAACAGAAAATATTTTATGGACTCTCCGGTCCTTTGTTTTATCGATGCCAAAGTCATCACACTTTTGGGTCGCGTCACGTGGACCCTAAACTGTCTCATGAAGCAATCTACAAGCTCGCCCCATGTTCAGATCGATCTGGTTTCTAATTGCCTGAACCAAAGTGCAGCCAAATCTGACAAGTATAGAGGGAAGCATCGAGCCATCACTTCCTCGGATGCCCCCAACACTTCCATGTGCCTGATGTATCAAGTAATATGCATCGTTGGGTCTGACTTCTCGTCATAAGGATCCAGCATTGGCAGTTTGAACTTTGGAGGGTTCCTTGCATTCCTGATATTCGGGGTGAACGGACTCCGACTAACTTCCTCTAGTCCTCCATTGGACAATCCTCCTCTCATCAATCGTCGGACTAATCCAGCCATCTTTTCATCTCCATCTTGGGGTTGCCCTCTTGGTCTTGAAGGGTATTCTGGTACGTACTCTTCGTGTGACCCGTTAGCATCAGCATTGGCTCCAGCTTGTTGAGCTCCATCTGTAGGCCTTCCAGTATCAGATCCTGAGGGTCTGCCCCTAAGTCCTTGTTGATTGCCTTCTGGATCTGCATTCTGACCTTCATTGGGTTCCGCAACCCTAGCTCCTTGTTCCACATTCATAGCCGCTGTAGCTGGTCCTAGGTTCTGTATTCCTGCAGCTCTCATCTGTTCAAAGAAATTCTGCAGCATCTCTTGTTGGCTTTTCATCATTCTTTCATGCATTAGGTTATTCATAGCCTCCATCTCATCTCTAGTAATGTAGATCGAAGCTTGTCCTTCTCCAGCACCAGAGGATGCCTCTTGACTTCCTCCTTGTTGGCTTCTCTCGGCTCTCTGTCTTGTTTGTCGAGTCATTGTCGAGTCAATCTGAATCCTTCAAACTTTCAAATTTGAACTTTGAATCTGGTGTAGCGGGCCCTAGTTCCTCTCTGTGAAAGCACCAAAGTGTTTGCGCCAAAAATGGTCACAAACCCCAAGTATTGTGAAAGCACCAGTGTATGAATACAAATCAGCAATATTCAGACACAAATCTCAGATCTAAGCTAGCAATAAACAGCAATCTAGAAATAAATCACAAGAACACGAGATTTATAGTGGTTCGGCTATCTCCGGCCTACGTCCACTTCAATGATTTTTATCTTTTATTGATGTTCTTCGCTGATTACAGATGATTACAGCAGATACAATGAATGAATTCGAGTATAACAGCAATGGAAAGAAGTAGAATTGAATCCGGCAGAGTCTGGACGTTGGTCAGCCAATCGATCCCCTTTTCTGCAGGCTTCAGGGGGCTATTTATAGGCGTAGGAGGCTGAGATCGCGCTCAAACTTCGGGAGACTTCTTCTGGCACGTGAGTGGACCCACACGACCGACCCCACCAAGTTTTGGCTCGATCTATGATCGATTCGAAGCTATTTCGTATCGATCAGAAAATGCTCCAATCGAGCTGAAACTTGGCAGAGACAATCTTTACCTCATGTGTAAACTCCTGTGAAAATTTCGTTGCATTTGGATTAACAGTTTGTGAGATATGATCGATACAAGATTGTATTTTCGTGTGTACTGCTGCGTTCGAATCCATGGTTTCGTATTGATGGCTTTCGCATCGACCTGGACATGTGAGCATGCAGTGACGTGGCGCAAAGATCTTGGATCGCTCCACCTTTTGTGCCGCGTTGATCGATTCATTCCGAAGCTTTCGCCACATTTACATCGACACGTTCGTATCAATAACTGGGAATATCGATGACGTTGCTTGTTAGATCTATGGAGATATTCTAATTCACATCGATAGAGGTAGCCTCGTTCGCATCCATCAATCCAACTCTTGTTCGTATCGACCAGAGTAGATGGATATGAACAAACAGTTTTAGCTGTGGCTCGATGGATACGAAGTAGGTGGTAGGCGATCGATACGAAATGAGAACACGGGATGGTGGATACGATCGTGTGGCCCTTTCAATGGATACGAACCTGATGGATTCGAATAGAGCGAGGCGATGTCATACTGGTGGATTCGAACCTGATGGATTCGAATGGACCATCACCTTGACTCTATGATGGATACGAATAACATATTTCTTTCGACTTGTATCGATCATATCTCCCCCATATGAACTCCGATTAACCTGAAATTTGAACCGCTGGCTTCTACAGCTTTGCTTATCATGTCTTGTCAATTGTGGCTCGATCCGGACTCGGACAAAATTCATCGATATCCATGGTTATCCTGAAATGCATAGTTGATATTCATGACTAGTTATTATTGATTTTCAGTTAATTTTTGGGTATCTCAGCTTTGCCAAAAGGTGGGATAACAGTTGTCTTTAGTCAGGAAGTAGATATTCTTGTAGGAAGTAGTAAGGGTGTAGTTCATAGAAAGTCATGACCTTTTGGCGGATGGTCCTTTTGATTGGCATCTAATTCCTCTATTACTTGAGATGGATTCCTCATCTTCGATGACTAATTTCCTTTTTAGAGAGCCTTGTGTTGCACTTGTTTTATAGGATCGATTAAGCACACTCCTCCATTTTATAGTGAACTGGCCAAAGTCCCTTTCTATTTCCTCTTTGAAAGTGTTCCTCTTGGCTTTAAGTTGAATCTCTTTCCTCGTTTTCAAGAAGAAGCAATCTTTTTTGTATTGCCTACTCAGGGCAAAGATCGGTGTTGGAGCCATATGAAAGGGATTCAAACTCCATTTTTCTGGATTGTATAGAGCCACTTGTCTTCTCTTCTTTTCCATGATTTGTAGTGCCATGATCCTTAATATTTTTACTCTTCATGAAACCAGGGATCATTAGTAATTTGGTAATTTGGCCTAGTTATTAGAGGCTCAAAGGATCCTTAATTGGAGATTTTAACATGGTTAATTGACATGACTAAGCAAAACTTAGTTGATGCAATTAATTGGTGTTAATAATAAAAGGTTGGTTAGCTTGGAATATGATATATTTGTTAGGGGTAAGTCCTTTAAGCCCTAAATATGCAAGATAGGGTAGTTTCGCTTAGGGTTTTAATGGAGGCGGAGGTTCGAGCCCTTCTTCTAGCGTCAAAATGTTAACGAATTTCTTCGGCAACACCTAAAGTGCATGGATGAGAACCTCGACTAAATATGAAATTTGGAGAGCCCAAGTTTAATCTCAATTATTGTTGGCACAAGATGACAATTGGTTGAGTTAAGGCTTAAAAGGAGTGACAAGCAAGTTTAAGTTCATAGGAAAATCATATGCAAGGCTACGTGAAATCATATATGCTTGAAGTAAATCCATTTTATACAATCATATGATCAAGAGAGAAATTAAGAATATGAATACTTTTAGATTTTGAAACAATCTTTGATTATTCGAAAGTAAGTCATAATTCGAGAAATCTTGTTTGTATTCAATATAATGTCGAAAGTACAAAGTCCAATAGTCCAAGTGTTACAATTGGCTATGAATCCTCAAATCTATTTAGGGTTACAAAGTTTAAAATGTAACAAGAGAGATAAAAATGATTTAACCTCTCCATTGCGCCCCTAGTCCATATTTATAGGGGAGAAAATGAAGCATGGCGCATGGCTTTGGCATGCTTGGTCTCAGCAGCTTCAATACTGCACAATGTTAACTTCACTTGACAACATCCTTTGGCATCCTAAGGTGTAGGGTAGGGCTTCGGCGTCTTCTCATAAGTGAAGGCACGCGACATTAATGACTCTTGACATTGATTGCTTCTGTTGTGATGATCGACACTTTCCATTGGTTGATAGCAGTATCGGATTGAAATGGTGCTTGGCACAGCGTGATAGTAATCTAGGAATGCATCAATAAGGAGCGGCATGGATAGGTATAACATTGCCCTTGATAAATTCTACAAATACTGATGGCTTTTGACATCAACATGTGTGGTGTCCTCTAAGTACCAAGGAAACGTGCCATTAACAAGACTCGGCTATTCATCGACGACATTGCTAATGAACGGCATTGATAAATGAAGGCATTGATAAGCATTGACATTCTTTATTCGCGATATGGACAATGATTGACCTCAATAATAAACAGTGATAACAATGAATGACGTTAATAGAAAGCGACATCACTTTGGAGGGAGACATCGATAAATACGGCATTAATGAGATGTGACATTGATTGTGTCGATATTCATTGATGGCTTACTATATTGATTGCAGTCGATATCACTACTTCCTTAGAGGGACGTGAAGTTGGTTCCATGCCGTATTGATAACACTCGGCTTCATTTTAAACGACAACATTAAAGAACGGCGGTATTGGAATAGAAGCAGCATCAAAGAGGTATGACATTATTACTTTATGGCTTTGTTTGTATGTAGTATCAGTGATGAGCGAAATTAATAGGGTGCAGCACTGATGAGTTGCGACGTTCATCTTATTTTCACAAGTGAAATGTGGCATTGATAAGTTGTGATGTCAATGAGATGTAACACAGATGGGAGGCAACATCAAGGAGAAGCGGTATCCGCAACATGCATTATTGATCATATGTGGTACATAACGATATTGATAAAGCATGGCATTACTTCCATCTGGAAAGGTGGCGTCATATTCATGTCTCATGCCGCATATCTTCGAGATGAATAATGGTGATAACGTACATAGCCGTGGAGCCACTAAATAAAGTTATTTAGTTATAAAACATACGGCTACCATGCCGCAAAATAGGGGTGTCGGGTCTCTATGTTGAGCCTCTAAAATATAGTTGCTTGGTTCATAAAACATATGGCTATAATGCCGCCAAAACATGGTTATCGAGTTTCTAGGAAATACGGGCTATCGAGCCACTAAGGCATAGGTGTCGAACCAATAGCGGATAAGAGGTTTCGAATCTAAATACATATAGGGTTGTCGAACCCTTAAGAACTTAGGGTACCGAACCCCTAAAACAAAGAAGGTGCCGAATATTTAAAAGAAAAATATCGAGTCTCGAAACTATAGGTTGCCAAGCCTCTACAACCTTGAAATATTGAATCCCTAAAACATAGAAGGTGCTGAGTTTCTAATAAGCTGATACATCATGTAGCTACTAAGTAGCTATCGCATGCATCGACCTATGTGGTTGTCGAATTTATAAAGTAGATATATCATATAAATATCAAGTAGTTATTCCAGGTATCGACTATTATAGATGTCGAATATCAATATAGCAGGGGTGTCGAGTATTTACAATGGCATTTCTGTAAATAAGTTTAAAACTGTTTTATTTCATTTTAAAGCTGATACTTTCCACCAGCTCTTGCATTTTGTCAAATTATCACTGAATAACAAAATACTTGTCATTTTCATTTCATAAATTAGTGGTAGATCTCATTCTACCTTCCCAAAATAATTTGCAAACCCTTATAAGTAATATTAAATAAAACTTTTCTAGCATAATAAATTCTTAGAAAACCACAACATTTAGGGAAAATTCCCCAAAAATCACCAAAAATTAGAATTTCCCACTTCTTTTATAAATTAAAATTTCGGGACCAAAATATTAATTTAATTATTTTAAAAATTAAAACCTGAAATAAACACTTTTTCCTCTTAGGAAATTTATAAAATATTCATATAATCTTGAAAAATTATGAAATTGAAAACCCATCTTCAAAATAATGTTTTACACAACATATCCAAAATTCAAATTAATACGAGATCGAAAACTTAGGTTTTGCCTTTAAAACCTACTAAAACAATTCCATAAAAATTCCCATAAATCATCATTCAACCCAATAATGACAATCTTCAATCCAAGCATAACAATCAATTCGGAAATTATTCATAGATCTAAAAACAAGCATAAATAAAAGAGATGGTTATTATTATTTATCTTAGATTGGATAAGAGAGATTGAGATTTGATGTAGATTAGTTTCCTAAGCTTTTCCATTGAATTCTCTTTAGTTTCCTCTTCTTTTCTTCTTAGGTAATGGCCGGCCTCTTTAGGTAATGTTTTGATGTTTTGAAAAATGAATATGAGAGGAAGGGTTTAGGGAATGAAATAAGGAGTTGTTCCCATTATACCCCTCTCATAAATTCCTTTCTATTATATGTTTACAACAACCTTCTTAATTAATTGATTAAGGCATGACCCAGATTAGTTAACAAATCTCATTCTCCTTATCACCATACATTATTCTATTTAATTTATCTAATTAAATTCCTGAATAATGTTAAACAAAAATTAGGGATGTTACAAACTCCTCTCCTTAAAGAATTTCATCACTGAAATTACGATAAGGAAAACAACAAGCATACCAATCATGCAAACATGTATGACAAACACATAACAACAACACTAATGTATCCTGCTAGTTAAAAGTCTATATGACATATATAGAACATACCATCAAAACAACGCATGATAAGTATCTCTAATCATGTCTTCTATCTCCCAAATACAGTTTTTGTCCTTGTCACTCTATTGGACTTTCACTAACTTGACCGTCTTGTTTCTTAATCTCTTCTCATCTCTTGTTACAACACGAACTAGTCGGTGCAATAGTAGTCTCTGGATCATGCACACTTCGGAAGATGCAAAACATGAAAAACATTATGGACCCCTACTAAACTATTCGGTAACTCTATTCAATTAGTGAGTTTCTCGATCCTTTCTATGATAGGAAATAGACCAACATATCTTGGTGCAAATTTCCCCGAGTTCCCTAACTGTACCACTCCCTTCATTGGTGTTTAATAAAAACATGGTCTCTAACTGAGAACTCTAAATCTTACGCTTCTTATCTACGTAACAAAGAAGAAAGCATGCTTTTTGATAGTAGTGAGAAAAAAGAAAGTATATGTTAGAAAAGTAACGATCATAATGTTGTCACCATTTTTGAGGAATTACCTTATGTTAGATCACCATATTTAATATAGTTTTAATGTTTGTATTAGGAATACAAACATGTTACAAAAATTAGAATATAAAATTATATTAAAATAGAATTCAAATAAAATATTATAATAATAAACAAATATAAAAATATAATATACAAATCAACTAAACCCGAAAACCCTTTTATTAATCAATGCTAAATATGATTTAGTATAAAATTATCATTCAATAAATACAAAATACAATCCTTTGAAATTAATAAAAGGATACTTTAAATTTCCCCTTTTAACCTCATTTTCGATGCACCTGATCCAACAACATATACATCACACGTTATAAATTTTGAGTATATTGATACTCACATTTAAATAATCAAATTATTTGCAAAACAATTTTCAAATTAAATAAAAATTGAATATTATATTAAATATGATTTGGTATAATAAAATATTTGTTCATAATAACATAAAAGTACCCTTTTGTGAAAACTCAAAGGGAAATTTGTTTCCAATATCACCCCATTTACTTCGTTGCGTGATCCCCCGATCCAACATTAAGACCATACTTGGGTAATGGATTACAAACTCAAAGTGAAAAGGTACTCAACCGAGAATTTGTTTCCCACTGTAAATGGCCACATAACCTCTCCTTCTTTTGTAATAAATTGATAGGATTTCTATTCAAAAAAAGAGAAAAAGGAGAAAATATTTTCCTTTATGAGGGAAAGATCTCTTCTTCATATACTCTTCATTTCCTTCATTAGAGCACTTCAAGATATACCTTGTTAACCGCAGTCAAAATCGAAAAGGAGTTTTCAAACGTTGACCTACATGTTCCAACATGTACAACACTAGGCTCTTTCATTAAGGTAAACTGCATTTCTTTATTTTAAATATATTAGTCGTAGACAATATTTTAGAATTTATTATACTTATGCAGCTGAAAAAATAATACTTTTATTGTTAAATATATTATGTTTACATATACATTTTATATTTACTATGCATACACACACACATGCATACATATACATATGAAAGTATTTATACATTATGACAGATCTATAATATAGCATGCGCAGCTAACGATGATCAAATAAGCAATATAAATATATGAAAACCGGGATTTTTATGTCGGTTCAAACCCCGTCCTACTTCCAATCCCAGAGCTCCTCTCTGGATTTTAACTCAAACACAAAAACCTCTCTTAACCCGAAGGAATTGGTTTACAAAGACTCTGCCTTATCTCTCTGAATAAGACCTCAACAATTCTTTAATAGAAAATATAGCTGACTTCCTCTTGTATGTACAATATGCAGATAGTCTTCTCTTTCGGTACAAAAACCTATAGCCCACGTCTAATGAGGAAAGAAGTGAATGCTCAAGTGGAATAATTGGTTAACGGTCAAATGGTATTTTGGAATTTATAGATCGGATTGATCGAATTGGTTTTCAACAGAAAGCCAATAAGAAAAATAGGCATGGTAGAAGTTAGAAATTGTAGAGTTAATCTACCACATGGATCATTATGTTATTTATATTAAAGGAAGGTGTAGGAGTATAAACGCAATGCTTGGTGAAAAGGTTAGAAGTCATGAAGCTTAGTTGGAGGAGCAACGAATGGAACGATGCCTCTATTGACGAACGGGTGTGTTGAGAACCGATATGTCGATAATCGGTTGGTTGATTATGAGTAATTAGTTAACCGATTACCTTCAAACTAAATGTTCGTGTGGTGTAGGGGTAGGGGCGCATGGTCTTACATCAATGGCCTGCGTTTCGAATCCCGTATAAGGCAAATTTTGATTTATTTTTTGATTTCTCCATCCAAAAAATGAACCCGTAGCCAACTTTTGAATGATAACTTCTGCAGCGTAGTTAATTAAATGCGCTAGCTCCTCTTTAACATGGTCTGGGTTCAATTCCCACCTTATTTGTTTTTTCAGTAATTTATTTCTCAATTTCCTTTGGCGATAATATCGTTCTTCTATCTTATTCTTGAATAAAAGTATTTGTTAGTGAAGTTTTTTGGCTTCACCACACTCAACTGGATCATGGAGCAACCCAGTGACTAAGTGCTTCCATGAATTGGAATAAGCAAATTTAATCTATGTTAAATTCACCTTTGAGTAGCGGCTATATTGCTGGATGTTTATACAATTGAGTAGTCGCACTTCAACTGTTTGTTGAAATGTTAAGATGGTTTGCATATAAAAATGAAAACATATATTAAATAGTAAAACGGTTAAATAAAGAGACACATGAATTTTTTTACGTGGTTCGGATTATTGTTAATCCTACGTCCACAGGATATTCCACTATTTATTAGTTGTTTTTGTACAAAAATGATTATAATGGCCTCATAGGCATACAATATCTGATTTTTGTTTATGGAAGGAGAAGAAGTTGAAAAAGAAGATCCTAGAAGGAGAAGTAAATTCCCCTAAAAGAAGATTCAAAGAAAGATCCCTTTCTTCATCCTCTAATCTTTGCTTTTACAGTATGAAAAGTGAGTTGATAGTTGTTTGCGATCATCTTTGATCTTTTTTCTTCAATATCCGCCTTTTAATCTTACCACTTGTCATCTATCTACACTGCATGTTTATTGTGCCTAAATTAATGATGAGTTTTGGCATGAGACCTTGATATTGGCAGGATTTTGGAAATTCAAAGTGGGATGCCTAAAATATTGGGTGGGAAGCCTAAGTCTCTATGGGTCATCCCCTCTCTTGGAAGGGAAAATGTCTTGAGAGGAATGGTAGGGGATCGCCCATATGTTTCACTATGGTGCTGTTGCATATAAAGAGGTACAGTGGCGAATATTGTCTAGCATTTAGATCAAATTACCCTGTTGATATCCCTGCAATCTTTGCTTGACTTAATAAGGTGTCGGGTCGAAATGGAGTAATGTTTCTTCGTTCTGCTATGAGGGTTGACTTGGCACATGCTTGGAATGTATTTAAGGCTATTCGTGATTTGGATTGCCCTCTGTGCAAGTGTGCTTTCACTGCTGATGAGAGGGAGATGGGAATTCACATTTGTCATTTGACTATAAGTTCGATTCTGCATTGAAACGTGTTTTGAGTAGCCCTGTATATGGCCCTTTTGGAGTGCTTTTGGCTCTGTGTGGCACTGTCTAGTTTTCCTTTGGTATGTGCTAGAGCAGACCTATTCCCATAAACATTGACAAAGTGTGAATTTTAGAGGTCTAGTTATTTCAGTATACCATGTATTGCATCTTATGCCTCGGTCCACCTTTTGTCTTTGGTGTTGGATATGGCTACTACGGCCTACCCCTGTTCCTGGGAGCATGCGGTATTTATCTCATTCTCCGTCGTAGTTCATGGTAAGAATGGGTTTAACACTCCCCCCCCCAAGTCTGCGACAACTGAAGATCGGGGTAGACTTGTTGTCTTAAACACCCGGTTTGTATGTCTAATCAGTTCTATCTAAACTATGTTTTCGACGTTGGAAAAATATTTTCAACTATTCTTGCACTTAATGCTCTTGTACACGCATCAGTTTCTTACTGGACCATTTTCAAACAGCTATTTATTCTGGCTTTTTTCTTTTCATGGTGGATTTTTATAAATCTTTGCACTAATTATTTCTACATTAAATCCATGTTTTACAAAATCTTTGATCGTTTTAATAGTGCAACCATTATTCAAACTGAGATATGTATCTTCTTTCTTCATCTTCCACAAATTTTCTTTTATCCTTTTGCTCATGAAGAACTGCTATGGGTGAACTTTTAAATTTGGGGGTAATTCGGTAGATCAAAAATAGGGAAAATCATTTTGGTTCTTGTTCGATCTTTCTTTGAAGTAACCTTTAGGACTTTAACATGGATTCTTCTTCTTCTTCCTCTGTGCTTCCTCCTTCTAAAATCACTTATCTAGGAGATGCCATTGGCGTCCTTAAACAATTTGTATTTTCTGGATATGCGGCTAGGGTTTCAAAGTTCCATGAACGTGTTAATACTTCGCTGAAGGGATATATCGCTATCACTCCTGAACATATTCGGTGTGGCTTGTTTCTTCCTATGCATCTGACTATCCGATAATAGCTTGCTACTCTTGATGTTGCTATAGTTCAACTTTCTCCTTATTCATATACCCTTGCTCTGGCCACTTTCGTTCTTTATGCTGAAAATGACATCAATCTTTTTGGTGAGGAACTTCGATTTCTTTTCGAGGTCAGAAGAAATCTTGGAAAAGATAATGATGGCTTCTTTTACATTCAAGCTAAGGACTCATTTTTTGCTGATGTCCCAAGTAGAACTGAAAAATGGATCGAATTATATTTCTTTATTTCGAATTTTGATAGATTTCTTTCCTTCTCTCAATATTATTCTATTCACACCATCCCTTCTGATGAGAATGCAAAATTATATGCTTCTCACAGACAGCAGATTCAGGGATTGCCGGTAGAGGTCAGAAAAATAAAGGCGCTGTTTGACGAATCGAAGCTTAAGGGTTGCGACTTATTGCGTCCTCATCATTCTTGTAGTGTATTTAAGCTTACTCCTTCCCCCATTGAACCTGGGGGTGTAAGTTGCTTGTGATAGATTTTGGGGAATTCTCATACTGGTGACCTTAATCTTGTTGTTTCTTCTTCTTTGTAGATACCATGGACATTGAAGCTACTGTTGAGATTCATAGGGCTCTGGAGGAGGAGAAGAAGAAGGAGGAGGAGGCTCTGAAGAGATTGCATGAAGGGTCTGGTGGTCCTTCTACGGTTTCCAAGAGATTAAGCGTTTCTTCCCCATCTGATATTCCGTCTCTTCTTGACGTAGGCATTCCTCCTCCCGTTTATGCACCAGTTGGGTTGACTATTTCTATTCCGCAGAGTGATCCTGCCCTTGACGCTGGCGGACTGACCATACCTGATGTTGCCATCCCTTCTTTAATAGAAAAAGTAGGAAAAGCTGCATATGTACTCCTTCCTTTTCTGCTCTGACTTCTCAGATGTTTGCCTTCGAAGTTCTGTCCGAGTTTGAAAAGCTTTGGTCTTATGTGAGTAATCTTCTCTTCTCCCTTTTTCTTCCTTTTTGTTGCTAGTTTGTCAGTTATATTATTGAAATTTTGCATTCTTGTAGTTTGCAACCTTAATGGTGAAGGCACAAAAGGTAAGAGTGCACAAGCCTTATTTTCAGATCGGGTGATTGAGCTTGAAGCTGATCTTGCCTCCTCTAACACTCAAAATATTGTATAGGCTTCTGCTAGGTTCAAGGTTGAAGAGGAGGTTAGAATGCTTCAAGAAAAGGTCTAGAAGGCCGAGATGAAGGTTAGGGCTACTGAGGATGTCTGGTCTGCAAAGGAACACAAGCTGAGGGAGAAGGATGATCGATTGTAAAGGTTGAGAAGGAGCCGAGGGAAGTGAAGGAAGAGTTGAGCAGTCGAGGAAGGACCTTGATAACGTTACCTCTGATGTGACTTACGGTTTTTATGCTTCATCCATGCATAATTTTAGGATAGAGGTTAAGCCTGATTTCTTGGGAAACTCGCCTGCGGTTTCTTTAGTTTTTGTGTACTGTCAGGGTAGGTGGAAGGAGGAAGAGGTTGACAAGTAGAATGTTGACTCGAGCTTTTCTATGCATCCTTCTGAGGAAGACTGGGTAGAGGCTGATGGGAATCAGAAGAACCTACAATCTGATGAACAAGACCAAACTACAAAAAAGGTTAACTTAACTCCTTTGACAGACTTAAATAATTAACCCCAAATATCTTTTGTGTCTTATTGTACTTAAGAATTTTGAAGTTTATTTCATTAGTTGTAACGAAACATAGTGTTTGACATATTTTTTCTTGCAAATTATCACGCCTTTCTCATTGTTTTGTTTAGTATTCTAAAGCTATTGAGAGAAACTGAGGCTAGGCTTGAAAAACAAACTTGAGATCATCTTGGGTTGAGCGCCGCGGCTATGATTCGATGCAAAAAAGAATTACTCAAGACTTATATGGATCTTAAGAACAGGACTGAGGAGTTATAGCCCAAATAGATTAAGTAGTTCGGGAAAAAGAATCCTTTAGTGATTTCGTGTTGCATTGATGGCGATACACGTTAGAGAGTGGTTCTTTTCCACCTAATAGCTCTGATCTAGAGTAGTTTAAGCTTAAGTTTAGAACCTTCACTTATGAATGACCTTTTTGTATCTTTGTTAAGTTACTATGACTTTCAGTCACGTGGACAAGTAGAGATGATGTAATAAGTAATGAATGTTTTAGTGCTGAAACTTGATCTATTATGTTTTGATTATGCAACTAAGTTTTATTTCAACTATGACTTAAATTAGTTCTTTTTAAGTTCTGTTCGACATTCATTGCATCATCGTTAGGAGGCTTCTGAGGACGAAGTCGCTCAACTCGGATATGAAATTGAGAGGCTCGAAATAGAGCTGAAGCTTAATCATGCATAGCTTGCAAATGCTAAGAGCACGCTTAAACATCAGTATGATTGTAATAGGATTGCGCGCATGGTCGGGGGACGTTGCATTAGAGCTAGAATAGGATGAAGTAGACTGTAAATGTAGGTAAAGAATTCTATGGTATATTTTATAGAGAAGAGATTGCAAAATATAAGAAATAAATGGAGGACATGTTTGCAGAGATTGCCAGGTTGGTTTGGTGACCAAGAGGCTGTAGAATATGGGAGGATGATTCCGAGGACCTTCTTATCTTTATGGTGATGGATGGAAGATTATCGCTAGGAGATTATTTGGTAAATTTTCAGATAAAAGTAGGAGAACGAAGTCATAGTTAATCGAGGGTCTAATTGATACCAAGAGAAGGGCGGTATTAAAGGTGTGTGAGCTTGAGGCCTCATTGCGAGTTTCTCTAGATTAAGTCATTTCTTACTCGAATAAGCTTGAGAAAGAGAAAATTAAAAGCAAGAGGGCTGAGGCGTTACAACAACAGTCTCGAGATGTCCTTAATTCTTCTACCCTACATTGGATCAAAGTATTCTGATAGACAAAGAAGACTTTGAAGTAATAGTTGATCAGGGGATGGATCCTTGGGTAGGATCACGTTATGACCCTTATCAGACATTTGTTGTCAGTACGGCTCCACCTCTTCCTAGCATCCCTTAGAGATCATCTTTGTATTCTACTGTAAAGACTTTAGGATAAGGAAAACGTTTTCTATAGTGTTTAACATGATTCAAAAGTTATAATATTTCTTTACAAAACTTATGAATTTTTTAGTTGTCTTATTTTGCTTATGTATTTGATTCCGATATGTGTGGATTTATTAATTTTTCTTTTAGTTGCTCTCGATTAGGGTTCAGAGGTAACCGTTCTCCAAAAGAAGTTAGATTCCGCTCTACTTAGAGTAGCGGAATTAGAAGGCCAACTAAAGAATGCTGAGATCATATATGGCGCTGTATATAAGGATGAAATCAAAATGCTAAGGAAAATGATCATAGAGATGGATAGAGAGACAGTACTGCACATGAGCATAGAAGAAAATTCTCCAATGACTCCAGTCTCACACATCCCTATCAGGTCGGATGTGGTTCCTATGCCTCCGTCTGGAGCTGACCAAATGAGATTCTTAAATGGAAATATTATGTGAGGAATTATTATAAGACCAAAATTAAAGAGTTAGAGAACTGCTTTAAGAAAGAGTTAGGGATGCCAGATACCTGGGTTTCACCGTTTTGATTCACTAAGGATGAGTTCTTTGGTCTGTTTTCTAGGAATGTCGAAAAGTCAAGGGAGCACCTCTTGGGAAATATTGAGAAAATTAGGAAAGTGGCCATGAGGCGAGTAAATGCCTTAGAAGACAAAAGATATAATTTGGAATGTGAGGCCTAGTTAGATTCTATCGCAGTTTCTAGTGGTGGGATGGAGAGGGCATCTCTTTTAGAAGAGCTTCATAAAGAGAAAGTAAAAACAAAAATAACAGAAATTGGCCGACAGCGTGCAGTTGACCTTTTTAGATGTTTTTGGCTTAGACTTAAATTGTCCTGTATAATCGGTCTGATTATGAGTATAGATCCTCAAACCATGAAGACATTTGGGATGGTGCTAACTATGATCCCCGCATTACCTACCGCAACTCTTCTTATTGTGGGGTTTCTTATTCCCGATCATCGATGGTTATTACTGGGTTGGAAAAATAACTTTCTGCTTTTTGTTTAGTAGACACTTCAGGCTATAACATCGCATTTCAACAGTTCGTAATGGCATAGTGCGGCCATGCCAATTTTGTTTTCTGAATTTAGACCAGAGTTGTTGTTTAATTTTTATTTGTAATATGCCTCAGATTGTAAATTACGTGAGGGTTTGTAGAAATAGATAATGTTATTTCTGGTAGACATGTAAGATTCATAACTAAGTGTTGATAACCCAGTTTTCTAAGGTATACCTAGCAAGCTCTAAGTGGCCACTAGATTTGTACCTGATTAACAACATATTTTTTGCTACATATTGGTATATTATGCTTTCTTACCAAGTCTAGGATGAGCTCCTGAAATAGCATATGCCCCCTGATCATGACCTTTATTGGCCATAGTGTTTTCTTGCACATTGTCGTGACTCGACCCTTTCGCTGGGGTGTGATTTCCAATGCTAGCCTGACCGCATGTGCGATGTGACCTGCCCCCTTTTGTTTGAGGGCGTAGCGCTATGGTCTAACTACGAGCTGAACACAACCTGCCCTCTATTTGGAGGCATAATGTCCCTAGCCTCATGTTTGGCCGTATATTTGTTATGACATGCCCCTGTTTTGGGGGCGTAATGTCTTTAGCCGTATGCTTGATCACATTCTTCTCTAGTATCACTGTTCTCATTTTTGAGATTGCCGTTGTCCCTCGCAGACGAAACTTTACCTCTCAACGACGGCGGTGAGTTATGAAGAGTAAAAGAAGATTTGACGAAGAAATTAGGTTGTGTATATACAACCTATTATTGCATGCGCATGGATTTTTTGTACCGGTTTGGGCCGTATAATATCCGTACGCCCAATATGCTATGTCGAATCATCTAACATAGAGGTTTTTTATACTGGTTCAGGCAGTTCGATATCCCTACGACCAATCTTTCAATGATTGTTTATCATAGACATATCCATACTAGATTAGGGTTGTTTTTCATCATGTTAAGCACATGGCTGAAAAGCCGGACTTGCGTTGCTGCAAGTTCAAGTGTGTGGGGTGGGTATCACGGTTCTCAGTGTTGAGAATGCCTTTTTTGTTGCTGACCTTGCATTAAGCTTAATCGACGAATATTGGCGAGGAACTATAAAGGTGTATATAACCTCACTTTTTTATATGGAAATATTACAAAGGTTTTATGCTGGTTTGGACTGTCTAGTATCCCTACGACCAGTTTAGTACATAGATACATATACATTTTTTTGAAAGGCTACTCTGGGTGGGTTCTGGTGTCCCTGGCGCAGTTCTCTTTCGAAATCTTCGACTCCATTTGCAACCCAGTCATCTCCATATACCATCCAGGCATGAAAGTAGTTAGTGTTGTCATCCTAGCCAATGAGTCTTCTGTTCTTCAAGCGAGAAGTGCGGATACTCCCATCGGCCTGATTGCAGTAGCTTTCTCCCACTTCCTCCCGTTTCTTTGTCGGAGTTGCTGACAACACCAACACATCTCCGTGCATATGGGCGGTCACTAGTTAGCCGTGGAGGAGGGCTGGAGGAGGTAGATGCGGCGATGAAGGAAGATGAAAAGCTTAAATGCATCGGATCCTCGCTGCAAGCAAGGTTATTCCTTCCTCGCGGTCAAAGAGTAATTTATTCGGTCTAGCAAGTAGTTGTGGTTGGTCTCACCGTTCTCATGCTTGAGAATGTCATGGCCGCTTATCTACTACATGAAACATGCAGTAGACAAGCAAGAACAGTGAGTCGTGGGTGATAGAGAAATGGAAGATGAAATTGGAGGCTTGGCGGAGATGAGGAAAGAGGAACGGAGGTTCGGGCCCTCCTTCTAGTGTCAAAGATGTTGGTGAAGTTTTTCTGCTTCACCATACTCAACAGAAATGTAGAGCAACCCAGTGACTAATTGCTTTCACGAATTGGAATCTGTGAATTTAATCTATGTTAAATTCACCTTTGAGTAGTGGCTATATTGTTGGATGCTTATACACGTGAGTAGTCTTACTTCAATTGTTTGTTGAATCATCGAAGTGGTTTGCATAAAAAAAGGAAACAGAGATTAAATAGTAGAATAGTAAAATAAAGAGACGCAAGAATTTTTTACGCGGTTCAGATTATTGTTGGTCCTATGTCCACGGGATATTCCACTGTTTATTAGTTGTTTTTGTACAAAAATGATTATAATGGCCTTGCAGGCATACAACATCGTATTTTTGTTTATGGAAGGAGAAGAAGTTGAAAAAAAAGATCGTGGAAGGAGAAGTAAATTCTCCCAAAAGAAGATCCAAAGAAAGATCTCTTTCTCTGTCCTCTAATCTTACCTTTTATAGCATGAAAAGTGCATTGATGGTTGTTTGCGATCGTCTTTGATCTTTTTTCTTCAATATCCACTTTTCGATCTTGCCACTTGTCATCTATCTACACTGCCTGTTTGTTGTGCCTGGATTGATGACGGGTTTTTGGCGAGAAACGGTGATATTGGCGGATCTTAGAAATTCAAAGTGGGATGCCTAAAAAAATGGACAGGAAGCCTGAGTCTGTATGGGTCGGTCCCCTCTCTCTCGGAACGGAAGATGTCTCGAGAGGAACGATAGGGGATCGCCCAGATGCTTCGCTATGGTGTCGATGCATATGAAGAGGTGAAGTGGTGAATATTTTCTGACATTAAGATCGCGCTACCCTGCTAATACCCCTGAAACCTTTGCTTGACTTAATAAGGTGTCTGGTTGGAATGGAGTAATGTTTCCTCATTTTGCTCTGAGGTTTGACTTGGCACATACCTGGAACGTGTCTGAAGCTATTCATGATTTGGATTGCCCTTTATGCAAGTGTGCTTTCACTACTGATGAGAGGGAGATGGGACTTCACATTTTTCATTTGCCTGTAAGTTCGGTTCCGCATTGAAGCATGTTCCGAGTGGCCCTATTTATGACCCTTTTGGAGTGCTTTTGGCTCGGTGTGGCACCGTCTAGGTTGCCCTCAGTATGTGCTAGAGCAGACATGTTCCTGTAGGCATTGACAAAGTATGAATTTTAGAGGTCCGGTTAGTTCGGTATACCATGTATTGTTTCTTATGCCTCGGTCCACTTTTCGTCTTTCGTGTTGGATATAACTGCTGCGACCTACCCCTATTCCTGGGAACATGCTGTATTTGTCTCATTTTTCTTCATCGTAGTTCATGGTAAAAACAGGTGTAACAGTAGTTGTAGAGTAGTTGGTGTGGAGTGCATGTTTACTTTCCAGTTTCCACACCTAGGTAAAATTCCTGCCCTTTGCATTTTCTAACTATTTTACAGTGCACCTCTTCTTTCAAGCTTCTAAGTATTTTTTGAGTGCAACTCTGAGGCTAAATCTTCTGTTGATCTTTTAGAAGCTTTGTTCTTCACTCCATATACAATTTTATTGCATTTTGTTGATTTTCGTGATGTAATTCCTGTAATTTTTCCTGCATAGAAATATTTCTAATATACATCATTAACATTATCAAAACTAAGGATTAACAACATATATACATACATACATACATACATATTCCATTATGGTGGAGTATTTGTCGCTATAACTAGAGTTGGCAGTACACAACCGACTGACCGAGCTGATTGTGAATAATACTCCGAAGGTCTGCCATTTGTATTATGATGACTACTTACTTATATGCACAAAATATAATGCAAAGGATGCTAGTTGTATCAAACAAAATTTCCATAACTTAGAAATCTATGTGGGTATTAAAGTTAGAGAAATAAAAACAAATGCTATTTTAACAAGTTTTGTAAAGTTAACATTCTAGTTACTCATTTGCCTGGAGTTGCAGAAGGGAAACTTGCAGTCAAGTATTTAGGGGTTCCCCTTTCTTCTAATTTGATCACTAAAAGCAAGCATGGGGAATTATTGGTTCAAATAAAGGGTAAAATGCAGAGTTAGAGCTCCAAACTCCTCTTGTTGGAAGAGTGGAACTGGTCCATGCTATGATCATAGCAAAGGTACTTTTTTAGGTCCAAACTTTTCAAATTCCTAGTGCATCAATTTCCAAAATTAATTATGCTTATACAAACTTCATCTAGAGGGGGAGCATAAAATTATCTATGAAATCTTTGTATACGAAAGAGAGAAGCGGGTGTGGGCCTTATTAAATTGAAATTAGTGGAAAAAATAGCAACTATGAAACTCGCTTGAAAAGTAACTGCTAAGTAGTCTCCGGGTGTAGTGGATGAGAGTGAGGTACTTGAAAATTTGTAATTTATGGACTGTGTGTTGATAATAACGCCTCAATGACTTGGAAAAATATTCTTAAAACAAGAGAAAAATGGCATTGCAACTTGAAAGGTAACCGGTTAATGGTTACGACTTCGGTTTGGTTTGATCATCAGGTAAATAGTCATATATTAGTTGACCTACTATAGTGGGATTCCTATTCAGCTGCCAAAGGAAGGGATCGCACGATGAGTGACCTTATAACTAATGGTGTTCGGGATATGGGTAAAATCAAATAGGTAAGAAGCTATGCTATTTGTTTCACATGTACATCACTTTTTTTTTCAATGAGAGTGCATGATGTTTGGACGAGGAAACATACTACTAATGGTGATTTTTCTTTTAATTTAGCTATGGAAATAGCCAGAGCTACACACACGACAGTGGACTGGCACAATACAATTTGGGCACGAGTTAATAGTCCTAAAATAGCCATGTGTACATATAAGGCAATTAATAGGACTAATTACTGACATATTGATGAACTGAGGATTATTGTAGATACTAGATATGTGTTATGCAAACAAGAAAGTGAAAATCATAAACATTGTAGCACCCCGTAATTCTACGACCATTAATTAAAAAAACTAATTAATAAATAGCAACATCGAAAAAAAGAATTTTTTAAATGTCAGAGTTTGGCTACGAAACTTACACCATTGGGTTTATGGCGATTTTCTGATTAATTTTCATATATAAACTTTTCCAATCGAGGTTCAAACGAAAAAATCATTAACATTCGAAGTTTTCTAAACAGAAATAATTATATATGTAATTAAAGAAATAAAAATTATTTATTAACATTAATTACCATTGGTTAAATTTAACGGACAGTTAACGTTGCTTAAACGTTAAGAAAAATGTTAATAGGAATAAATGATGATCGGTCAAAGAAGGAACAAAATCAAACAAATCACAGCACAATAATTAATCACGATTAAAACAAGCTACAGGTCGACCGATAATGCACCCATGTCGATTGGCAGCGGTCGACCCAAGGTAATAAGTGATCGACTATTGCTTTGTGTAATTTTGATAGTAACACATGGCCAAGTGGCCCGGATTTAATATACTACAATCGTATGGCTGATATTGATTTGAACCCCTATAAATATGACCTTGACCCTCACTTCTAAGCTCATATTTTCAAAGCAATGCTGGAGCTCTGCCATTTTCTCTTCTCCTCCAAATCCAAAATTCTTAGAAATAGTTATAGTTTATATGTATATACAATTGGAGAATCGCAAAGGATAATTAAGGAAGAGAATAGGGTCAAATCAAATCGCCAAAGTCAAGGTAAATTGTAAATCCGAATCAAAATAGTAAATTAAATCCAAACCTCCTTTCTAATCTAGATCTCTGATAAATTAAATTTAAGCCTGCGGTGTATAAATTTGTAACAACCCTAATTTTGACTAACATTATTTAGGATATTTAATTAGATAAATTAAATGAAATAATGTTAATGGTTAAGGGATTGAGATTTGTATGATTAGAAGGTAGTCGTGCCTAATTAACTAATGAACAGAAGAGGACTAAAATGAAATAGGTAAGGGTAACAGATAAGGGCAAAATAGGAATAAGTTATATTCTAATACCCTAAACCCTCATGCCACTTTCATTTACACGTTCATAAACAAAACCTAAATCAAGCAAGGCCGGCCACCATTAGGAGAAAGCAAGAGGAAGATAAGGTAAAATCAAGAGGAAGAAGCTTAATCAATTTAATTCAAGAGCTAATCTCAATCTCCTTAATCACAAGCTAAGGTGAATAATAAATTACATCTTATTTTTATAGTTTTCGATTTCTAGTTTAGATCCGAATTTATTTTGCAAATGATTTGCCATGTTTTGATTGTTTAAACAAACATATATGCTTATTGATGATTTAAGCTATTTCATATAGATTTTATGATAAGTATCGATTTGGAAAACCTATTAAATGACATCCAAATGCCTTGCGATCTTGATATAAGGTCCGAAATAATATTTTAGCGATGGGTTTTAAGTTTCATAATTATCTGAATTAAGTGGATTTATTATGAATTTTTTAGGAAAGAAAATGGTTAAATTGGGTTTAAAATTAATCACGACTATATGTTAGCTTTGGGTCAGAAATTTAAATATGTTAGAAAACATATTAAAAAGTGATTTATGCGAATTTTTGAAGAATTTCCCTAAGTATTTTAATAAGTATATAAAATTATTTAAGGTATGAGACTTAAATGTTTTATATGTTTATAAAAGGAGAAGGGGCAATTTGCTAAATGTTTTAATTTATAAAATAATGAATTCGGTAGCACTTTTAGAAAATATTTTTATAAAAGAAATTGGCAACCAATTATATGATGACAAATAAGAAACTTAGTTAGAAAGATATTACTTTATAAAGAAAGAAATCGGTTTTTGTAAAGGTTTGCTGTTTTGCCACTCTCGGCAGCTACCTATCGACTTCATACTACCACCTCTATCATAGACGAAACCAGTACACATGGTATTAATGCCTTGGTATGTAGTGGATTGGAGTTAGGCGAAAGGTATAGGGTCGAAACGTGCTTCCGAGGGGTCGAGGCCTTGTTTTGCTTTCAAAAGAGATGTCGCTTGCTTTGCTTTCAAAAGAATGGTTTTGAAAGGGTTTAAATATAGCTTTCGACAGAGGTTGCCGCCTTTTGTTTTAACCAAGCTTTCGACAGGGTCAAAACACCTACTGCCGCATTCCACCTTTCAACTCAGTTGAGGCCGCTTTGCCTTTAAACATTGGTTTCGAAAGGGTGCTTTCACTTTTAAATAAGAAGCCGCTTCTCTATGTTTTCGAAATGGTTGGTGTCGAAACCATCCACTTTCTTTTACTTAGGAAATTTCTTTCGAAAGAGTCACTTTCGACTTAGTTCTTTTAAGACCATTTTTGATATTTTGAAAGTTAAACCCAATAAGTGGTTTCGAAACTATATTCCACAAGCTTTCACTTGAACCCAATGCTTTCGAAAGGTTTGTTTTAGTAATGGACTTTAATGCTTTCGAAATGTATCTAATAAAGGTTTCGAAGGGGTGATTCCCCAATGCTTTCGAAAGGTTACTTAAGTATTTAAATGGAACGTTTCCAATGCTTTCGAAAGGCAAGTATAAAGAGTTTTGAAAAGAGGATGTTTATAAAGCTTTCGAAGGGATACCTTCAATGATTTTGAAAGGTTTTTATAAAGGTATCGAAAGGTATGTTTCGGCCTTTTGGCCTAGTGTTTCAAGGTATAGTAGTTAACTTATTTTGAAAGGGGTACTTTCAATGGATTCCAAAGGTATTGTGTATAGTTTTAAACAAAGTTTTCGAATGTTTTCATCAACAATGTTTTATGTAAGGCATATACCATGGAAAAGAGATTTGAGTAAAGCAAAAGTATATTTTCCTTGTTTAAGAATGATTTAAAGGGTTAAATCAATTTGAAAGAAAGGTTTTCAAGGAAAATTTAAGAGGTAGTTAACCCTAAGTAAATGACTCGGATATTTGAATACCATATGGGAATGGTATAGGATCACACCATATACATTAGCTAGAGCCCTTAGCTAATTTAGTCCAAATTTCCAGTGTGTAGGGCTTAGTCATAGGTAAGACTTAAATGATGTTACAAATAGAAAGGAATATACAGAGAAGGAGGATATGTTATTGGTGAGCCCACAAAACCATTAGGATCAGTTGACCTTGGGAGAAGCAAGTTAAGGACAGACCATCCAGAAGTATGTCTAACAGATATTAGATTATTTATTTTGTCTGGTAGGTCCGATTCAGCCAATGGTTAGTAGTTAGCCAAATAAAACTATATTGTTCCAACAGATGGTCCATTTATTACCTGATTTATGAGCATATATGATATTGCTATTATTGAGTTAATCAGTTTGATTATTTGCAAAAAGATATGTTTTAAAGGGATATTATGAGAGGAAACCCGTTCCGCTAAGCGGCGTGGTCTCACTTAATCTCAGATATCCGAGATGTAATAGCATTATTCACACCAGGCTTTATATCTGACTCGAAGTTTATGTTTTCCCCTTAAACTCTTGGGTGCTTAAAAATTAATTTGAGTAAATTAAGAGTTAAGGTTTTTCAAGTTTAGTAAGTTGGACGAATAAAGCTTTCGAAGACGTGCAGGAGGCAAAGCTAGCTATATAGAGCTATTTAGTTTTATTTCCACTGTGTTATATTAAGATTGATATGTCTATTTAGTACTCTGGTCATCTAAGGGGGCATCTTTATATGTTGCTCTTGGCGTAATTTGTAATAGTTATATTAGATCAAAACCTGGGAATCGTTTGGGATTATGTAATGAAATATGAAACATGGTTTTGCAATGTAATCAGTAAAATTGTTTTTGAATTTGTGATTTTTTTTTATATTCATGTGCTTCTGATAATATAGATACCATTAACATTGTCGTATTTTGTCACCGAAAGTTAATATTATAGATGACTGCAGCATCTTTAGCCCTTAACTTCGGGCCGCAAGATAGGGGATGTTACAGCTTGGTATCAGAGCATAGGTTTATGAAAAACTTAAAATGATTTTGAAAACATAATCCTAAGGAACTAGAGAAAAGATTGGGGTATGGGATAACGCTATAGTAACGAACTTGTATTTGCAATATATAAGTATAAGCTTTATCTCTATTCTCCCATCTCCCTTAGGCTATTCCTCTATATCTTACAAAGGCTCGAATGCAGATTTTACGGACGTAAGATATGGATGCTAAAGGGGGAAGAGTTTACATTGGTGGGGGAAACACCATAACGAATGGGAATGCCAGACCAAATATCAGGAGGAACCCAGGTCAGGCACAAGCTGCAAATGTGGGTGCTGGAGTCCCGCAAGTCGATATGGAAGAAGCACTGTATCGGTTTTTGTTATTATGATGCAAGCAGGAGTTGCTGCGGGGTTGGCTGGAGGAAATGTTGAAGGAGGAAATCAAGGAGCTCTAGTGGTTAATAACTATGCTGTTGTGAGCAGAGATTATGCCCGGTTGGGAGGAAAGCCATTTACTGGTACTGAAATTGAAGTGGAGAATTGGTTACTTTATTGCGAGAGGATTTTTGCTGATTTGGGACTCAATGATGAGCAGAAAAGAAGACTCGCTTCTAGACAGCTACAAGGGGCAGCACTGTATTGGTGGAATAGTGTTACTGTAGGAGTCAATGAGGAGACTATGACTTGGGATGAGTTCAAGAGGAGGTTTAAAGAAAGATTTATGTCAGAGATTGCTAAGTTTACCCTGCTAAGGAAGTTTGCGGAATTAAAGCAGGGAGATAAGACAGTGCTTGAGTATGCAACCAGGTTTGACGAGCTAGCGAGGTACGGATACGCCACGATTGATACTTTCATTAAAAGGAACGAGAAGTTCATTCGTGGGTTGAATCCTAAGCTTGCTAAGGCCATGTTATCGCATATTAGGGATTCGTGCGATGTAGTTGTGGAGATGGCTTTGAGGCAGGAAGAGATGCTTGCTTATCTTGAAGGAAACAAGGAAAAGGAGGCTCAAGGAGGGTAGAACCAGAAGCTTTTCCACAAGAAAGGAGCTTAGAAGAGTGGAGCTGCTAAGAAAGGGAAGGAATAAGTTGTATGTTATAAGTGTGATAAGAAAGGACACTATTCCTATAATGTCGGACAAACAAAGGAAAGAAAGTTGCTGAGAAGAAAGGAGTGAGATGTTTTGATTCTGATCAGATTGGACACTATAAGAACTAGTGCAAGGAGCCATCCAAGGATGGAAAATGCAAGATGTTTGCTTTGGAGTCAGCTACCTCGAGACCAATAGCAGAGGAGAAGGGAAAAGCTGTGTTGGGAGGTATGCTTTTGATTCATGGTGTATCGGTTTGATTTCTATTTGATAACGGTGCATCACATTCATTTATATCTCATTGCTTGGTAGATAAGCTTAACCTAGAACCTTTATACTTAGTTACTTCCTTAAGGGTTGCGAATCTGATAGGAGGATATGCGACTCTTGGGATGAGATGTGACCATTTAGAGTTTGAATTGTTAGGTCATGTATTTACTTGCAGTTTGCATGTGTTTGATTTTGTAGGGTTCGGAATTATTTTGGGTATGGATTGTTAAGTAAATACGATGCTAGGATATTTTGCCACGATAGGAAAATATCACTTAGACACCCTGACTGTAGTGATCGGATTATATACTCGTAGAAAACCCTAGTTTTGAGGTTAATGCTTTGTTAGGCGTTGTGGAGGCAGAAGATGAGTTGAATTGAGTTTAAGTTGTTAGAGAATTCACAGATGTCTTTGAACCTTTAGTAGGATTGCCGTCGAAACGAGCCATTGAATTTCAGATAGATTTAGTACCAGGAGCAGAACCGGTGAGTAGACCGCCCAGTAGAATGACACCTACCTAGACGAGGGAGCTAAAGGTTCAGTTGGTGGATTTGGAAGGCAAGAATTTTATCAGACCAAGCATTTCACCTTGGGAAGTAGCTGCAGTGTTTGCAAGGAAACCGGCCGGATTGTTGAGGTTATGTATCGATTATCGTAAGTTGAATGAGAAGATGATAAAGAATCTATATCCGTTACCGAGAATTAACGATTTGTTCGACCAGTTGAGTGGAGCCAAAGTATTTTCCTAGTTGGATTTAGCAACAGGGTTCCATCAGCTTATAGTGGCAGAGGATATTATTCCTTTGACGGCATTTAGAACCCAATATGGATCGTACGAATGGTTAGTGATGCCGTTCGAACTAATGCGCCAGCATTCTTTGTAGATTTGATGAACCGAATTTTCCGAGAGCACTTAGATAGGTTCGTGTTGATTTTCATAGATGTTATTTTGATATACTCCAAAGATGAAAGAAGGCATGGGATTCATCTTAGAGTGGTGCTTGAGATGTTTAGGTAGCATCAGTTGAAAGCGAAATTTTCGAAGTGTCATTTCTGGAAGAAGGAAGTAAAGTTTTTTTGTCATGTAGTCTCAGAGAAAGGGTTATTTGTAGATCCAGTTAAAATCGAGGCGGTGAATAATTGGAAGAGACCCGAGACAGTGACTGAGATAAAGAGTTTTCTTGGATTAGCTGGGTATTATCAGAGATTCATTGAGGATTTTTCGTGGATAGCGGCACCGATGACCAAGCTAACGTGAAAGGATTTGTTTGGACCGATAAGTGTGAAGAAGAATTCCAGAGATTGAAACACTTATTGATAAATGCACCTGTGTTGGTTGTTCCAGAGGGGAATCAGGAAATAGGGATGTACACAGATGCATGTGGAACAAGATTAGAAGCTGTGTTAATGCAAAGAGGAAAAAGTGATTGCTTATGCTTCTCGACAGCTCAGACCGCATGAAGTTAGATATCCAACTCATGATTTGGAATTTGCTACAGTAATTTTTGCATTGAAGGTGTGGAGACATTACCTGTTGGGAGAAAGATTCGAGTTGTATATGGATCATAATTCGTTGAAATATCTATTCTCTCAGAAGGAGCCGAATATGAGACAGTAGAGGTGGTTAGATTTTTTAGCTGCTTATGATTTTGGTATTGTGTACACACCAGGAAAAGGCAACAAGGTTGCAGATGCACTTAGCAAAAAACATCAGAATGCGGTATTGGCAATGTTAACTGAGTGGAAAGATTTAGAAGCATTGACTACATGCAGAGTACAATGGAGATCGCAGAGTGGTTTTGGTACAGAAACCACTATGTCGTCATGTTTAGAAGTTCAACCGGTGATGATCGAAAAGATTGCTTCTAAACAAGAAGAGGATCCATTATTAGCTGAACGGATTAGAAAGTTAAGGGATGGAACAAAGAACGATGACTTGAAAGATTTCAATCTTAACCAGAATGGATGGTTAAGGAAAAAAGGAAGACTATGTGGTCTGAATGTGGGAAACATTAGGAATGGAGTTCTAGAAGAATGCCATCGTTCCAAGTTCACTATCCATCCGGGAGGTACTAAGATGTATCAGGATATGAAAAGAAGTTTCTTCTGGAAAGGTATGAAGAGGGATATAGGCTTATGGGTAAAGCAGTGTTTGAACTGTCAACAGCTAAAAGCCGAACATCAAAATCCAAGTGGGTTACTTCAGCCTTTAGATGTTCCAATATGGAAGTGGGATTCTATTTCAATGGATTTTATAGATGGGTTGCCTAGGTCAATTAGAGAAAATGAAAGCATATGGGTCATAGTGGACATGTTGACCAAGAGTGTCCATTTCATTCCAGTTAAGTCAACCAAGACGACGCCTGATTTAGCTAAGTTGTTTATGAAGAATATAGTTAGACTTCATGGAATTCCTAGTAGCATAATAAGTGATAGAGATTCCTTATTCACTAACAAGTTCTGGAAGAGTTTATAGGAGACTTTGGGTACCAAGCTCAAGATGAGTACCGCTTACCATCCGTAGACAGATAGGTAAATGGAAAGAGTTAATAAAATCTTAGAAGATTTATTACGAGCTTGTGTGCTAGATTTTGGATGATCATGGGAAGACCATCTACACTTAGTCGAGTTTTCGTATAACAACAGTTATCAGGCTAGTATAGGGATGGCACAATTTGAAGCTTTATAAGGAAGGCCATGGAAATCTCCCATTTGTTGGTTAGAGACCAGGGATAGGTTAGTTTTTTGTCCGGATTTGGTTAGAGAAGCTGCATAAAAGATTGAGCTCATTCGAGCTAGAATGAAGGAAGCTCAGTATAGGTGGAAGAGTTATGCTGATAAGAGATGAAAAGACTTAGAATTCTCAGTTGGAGATCATTTTTTCATCAAAGTATCACCAATGAAGGGTGTGATCAAATTCGGAAAATCAGGAAAGTTGACACCGAGATTTCTTGGACCATTTCCTATTATAGAGAGATCGAGAAACTCGCATATAGGGTAAAGTTACCAAATAGTTTGGCAGGAGTTCATGATGTTTTTAACATTTCTCATTTAAGGAAGTGTATTTGAGATCCAAAGACTACTATAGCACCGACTGTGTTAGATGACTTAGTGGTGGAGTTGAATTTGGCTATAGTTAGAAAACTAGTTCGTATAGTCGCGAGAGATGACAAGAGGCTAAGGAACAAGACAGTCGGATTGATCAAAGTCCAGTGGAGTGACGACGAGAGAGACTGTACTTGGGAAACTGAGAGCAGGATTCGAGATACTTATCCTGACTTGTTTCATGGTATGTTTTACCTTTATGATTGATTTTGATGAGTTCCTTATCATAATTTTGAGGACAAAATTCTTTAAGGATGGGAGACTGTAACGACCCTAAGTTTGACTAACATTATTAGGACATTTAATTAGATAAATTAAATGAAATAATGTAAATGGTTAAGGGATTGAGATTTGTATAATTAGAAGGTAGCCGAACAAAAGAGGATTAAAACGATATAAGTAAGGGTAATAGATAAGGGCAAAATAGGAATAAGTTATATTCTTATAGCCTAAACCCTCATGCCACTTTCATTTACACGTTCACAAACAAAAACTAAATCAAGTAAGGTCGGCCACCATTAGGAGAAAGTAAGAGGAAGATAAGGTAAAATCAAGAGGAAGAAGCTTAATCAATTTAATTCAAGAGCTAATCTCAAACTCCTTAATCACAAGCTAAGGTGAATAATATATTACATCTCATTTTTATAGTTTTTGATTTCTAATTGAGATTCGAATTTATTTTGCAAATGATTTGCCATGTTTTGATTGTTTAAATGAATATATATGCTTGTTGATGATTTAGGCTATTTCATATGGATTTTATGACAAGAATTGATTTGGAAAACCTATTAAATGATATCCAAATGCCTTGCAATTTTGATATAAGGTCAGAAATAATATTTTAGTGATGGGTTTCAAGTTTCATAATTTTTTGAATTAATGTGGATTTATTATGAATTTTCTAGTAAAGAAAATGGTTAAATTGGATTTAAAATTAATTACGGCTATTATATGTTAGCTTTGGGTCAGAAATTTAAATATGTTAGAAAACATATTAAAAAGTGATTTATGCGAATTTTTGTAGAAATTTCCTAAGTATTTTAATAAGTATATAAAATTATTTAAGGTATGGGACTTAAATGTTTTATATGTTTATAAAAGGAGAAGGGGCAATTTGCTAAATGTTTTAAATTATAAAATATGGCAGCACTTTTAGAAAAGATTTTTGGAAAAGAGATTGGCAACAATTATATGATGACAAATAAGCAAGTTAGTTAGAAAGATATTACTTTATAAAGAAAGAAATCAGTTTTTGTAAAGGTTTGTTGTTTCGCCACTCTTGGCAGCTACCTTTCGACTTCATACTACCGCCTCCATCATAGTCAAAACCAATACGCATGGTATCAATGCCTTGGTACACAGTGGATTGTAGGCGAAAGGTATAGGGTCGAAACGTGCTTTCGAAGGGGTCGAGGCCTTGTTTTGCTTTCAAAATAGATGCCACTTGCTTTGCTTTCAAAAGAATGGTTTCGAATGGGTTTAAATATAGCTTTCGACAGAGGTTGCCACCTTTTTTCTAAACAGGCTCTCGACAGGGTCGAAACATTCGTTGCCACATTCTACCTTTCGACCCAGTTAAGGCTGCTTTGCCTTTAAACATTAGTTTCGAAAGGGTGCTTTCGTTTTTAAATAAGAAGCCGCTTCTCCATGTTTTCGAAAGGGTTGGTATCGAAACCATCCACTTTCTTTTACTTATGAAATTTCTTTCGAAAGAGTCGCTTTCGACATAGTTCTTTTAAGACCCTTTATGATATTTTGAAAGTTAAACCCAAAGGTTTCGAAAGGAATGCTTTAAGTGGTTTCGAAACTATATTCCACAAGCTTTCACTTGAACCCAATGCTTTCGAAAGGTTTGCTTAAGTAAAGGACTTTAATGCTTTTGAAAGGTATCTAATAAAGGTTTCAAAGAGATGATTCCCTAAAGTTTTTGAAAGGTTACTTAAGTATTTAAATGGAACGTTTCCAACGCTTTCAAAAGGCAAGTATAAAGAGTTTTGAAAAGAGGATGTCTAAGGTATAAAGCTTTCGAAGGGATACCTTCAATGATTTCGAAAGGTTATTATAAAGTTATCGAAAGGTATGTTTCGACCTTTTGGCCTAGTGCTTCAAGGTATAGTAGTTAACTTATTTTGAAAGGGGTACTTTCAATGGATTCCAAAGGTATTGTTTAGAGTTTTAAACAATGTTTTGTGTAAGGCATATATCATGACAAAGAGATTTGAGTAAAGAAAAAGTATATTTTCCTTGTTTAAGAATATTTAAAGGGTTAAATCAATTTGAAAGAAAGGTTTTCAAGGAAAATTTGAAAGGTAGTTAACCCTAAGTAAATGACTCGGATATTTGAGTACCAAATGGGACTGGTATAGGGTCGCGCCCTATACATTAGCTATAGCCCTTAGCTAATTTAGTCTAAATTTCCAATGTGTAGGGATTAGTCACAGGTAAGACTTAAAGGATGTTACACATAGAAAGAAATTTACAGAGAAGGAGGATATGTTATTGGTGAGCCCGCAAAACCATTAGGATTAGTTGACCATGGAAGAAGAAAGTTAAGGACAGACCGTCCAGAAGTATGTCTAACAGATGTTAGATTATTTATTTTGTATGATAGGCCCGAGTTAGCCAATGGTTAGTAGTTAGTCAAATAAAACTATATTGTTCTAACATATGGTCCATTTATTACCTGATTTATGAGCATATATGATATTGCTACTATTGAGTTAATCAGTTTGATTGTAGGATTTTGATTTGCAAAAGGATATGTTTTAAAGGCATATTAGTGAGGGGAAATCTTTTCTGCTAAGTGGCGTGGTCTCAGTTAATATCAGATATCCGAGATGTAATATTATTATTCACACTAGGCTTTATGTCTGACTCAAAGTTTATTTTTTCCCCATAAACTCTCGGGTGCTCAAAATTTAATTTGAGTAGATTGAGAGTTAAGGTTTTTCAGGTTTAGTGGGTTTGACGAATAAAGCTTCCGAAGACGTGCAGGAGGCAAAGCTAGCTATATAGAAGCTATTTAGTTTTATTTCCGCTGTGTTTTATTATGACTAATATGTCTATTTAGTACTCTGGTCATCCAAGGGGGCATCGTTGCTCTTGGCGTAATTTGTAATAGTTATATTTGATCAAAATATGGGAATCCTTTAGGACTGTGTAATGGACTATGAAACATGGTTTTGCAATGTAATCAGTAAAGTTATTTTTGGATCTGTGATTTTGTTTCATATTCATGTGCTTCTGATATTATGGATATCATTAACGTTGCCGTATTTTATCACCGGAAGTTAATACTATAGATGACTATAGCATTTGTAGCGCTTAACTTCGGGCCTTAAGATAGGGGATGTTACAACATCCATATAAGGAGAAAAGGGAGTCAAACTGTAATAACAGGGATTAGATTTAGGGATTTGGAAAGCTAAAAAGGTGAGTGTGAAATTATATATTTTTATATAATATTAGATTAATATCGTTCTAAATCTATTCCAGTATGCTTGAAATGTAAATTGGAGTTGTGGGCTAAATTTGTATATGTGAAATAAAATTATAAACCTTGCCTACATAATCTATTATTGATAACTCGAATTGTATATTTCATGTATGTAAACCTGGAAAATATTGGGTATTAACAGTCTTTGAGTTTAGTCTTTAAAATTTATGGAATATGTGATAGTTCCAGATTTCTGAATTTAATATGACATGCAAATAAAAAAGATAAATTGAGTTATCATAGTAAATTGTAGGGATTTAAGTAACATTTCAATTTATTGGATTATATAGTGTGTTGCAATGTGAATTTCTATAGATCATCAAGTTTTCGATTTATAAATAAAAGTGTAGTAGTTGAAATAACAAGGAATACACTTAAAAAGAAAGAGATATACAAAATAAGGATATTTACCATATTTTGTACTGTCTATTTCAATAACTATGAAAAAGATAATTTCTTATAATTCCAAATGTAACACAAATTCCCTTTTTGGATAGGATATAGAAATTCACAATGTTAACCATTCCATTTGTGAGATATGTAATTTCAATGCATTAAAATATAAAAATCCCTAAGGAAAATTCAAAAGAGTATGAAAGTGATAATAAAAAAGTCTACGAATATGCACAATATAAATAAGATGGAAATGAAATAAAAAAAGCAAACAAGTCATAATTTAAAATAAAAAGGAATAGAAATAGAAAAGTAAATAGTGGGGGAAAAGAGGAAGTAAATGAGAAAAGGTATTTAAATTTTAAAAAGAATGCGGTAAATGACTTTAAACTAAATAAGTTGCAAACACGTAAAGAAGTAGATACATATCGTTAACAATGAACAGTAGAGGCACAATAATTAAACAAGAATGAATGAAGGTATATATAAACATATACACACATACACATACATATATACATATATCATTTGCAAAAAAATTACATACACACATATATATACACACGTAGCCTCAAATATGCATTTATGAAGGATGTGAATTATATAAGTATGTAAATAACTTAAATGGATAAGAATGGTATAGTCATTAGTATGAGTTCGAATGCGAGATTTGTAGTATTACACAATAGAAGTCTGCCCACTGCAAGGGGCCACAAGCAATTGTGTATACATTATACCGATGTGGGACATATCCGACTATAGGAATCGTAGAGTTATATACGCTTGCGTATAGGTGAAGGAATATCCTTAATAGAGTATGCTTCAATAAGTTAGGGTATTACCTTGATTATGTTAGGCAATTTAAATAGGATGGTGAGCGGCTCGATGCTATGTCAATATGCATTGGTACCAAATCAGGAGTAGGAGTTGTACATAGATTGAGTATGCCTCCAGTCCTGTGCAATCAATGGGAAAGATAGGATTACACCTAACGGACTACATCTCCTACTAGGGTTGGCCACGTTGGGTAATGCATGGCCATAATTTTACTAGTTTGTTTGTTAGGACAAAACTAGTTAACCCATAAAAAAGATCTTTCAAACCAAATGGGGTAGTCCGAGGAGCTGAGTCCTCTACAGTCCATGGAGTTGAGTCCATAATAGAAAGTAGACAAGTAGTAAATCCCCAAAGTGAGATAGAATACGACTAAATTATAGTAACGCCGTTAGTAGGCACTGCGGGAGTTCCTTGGTATGCACGACTACAAGAACGTGATACTGCATGGCGATGGATACTAGTGAGGATAGTATCTTAGTCCAAAGGGGAACTGTGATACTATATATATTTATATATACACGTATGTAATTATGGTCTACTTTTGGTAGATGGGACATACTGTATACATACATGAAGTCGAGACGACTAGGTAAAATAGAAAGACATAACATGAGATGGAAGTCAATCGACATAAACTAGTGTTATGTATAAAATGTATAATTTACCAATCATCGGAACATTGTTCTGATCCCTTCCTCATTACAACCCACATGATAGCTTTAAAGGGACAAGTACGGGTGTAAAGTAAGAACAGCGGAAGAATTGGTTTCCTAATGCATGATCGGCACTGACAGAGACACTAGATATTAGATGTGTCAATCTCGGTCAGTAACTTTATGTTTTATTATATTTTACCATTCCTCTATGAGTTATATCGATAGTGTTCTGATATGCAATTATTTGTAGGATACCAAATTAACGATCCGTACTTTTGGACATGGGTTTTCAATTTAGCGAAAATTCAAGCCCACTAGGGTCCGGGTTGTTACAAACATTTATTCTTCATGTGTAACTACAGCAAAATAGTATGGAACCATTTCAAGAATGGGCTTAAGTTACAGTCTATTAATACTTCTAATCTTAGAGATGAAGTTCAGTTTCTCACCCAAAGCTTCACTTTCGAATGGTTGGCGAAAGAGCTATCCAAAATCTCGATTATAGCTATAACATGACACCTATGGAAGGAACACAACTAGAGAATGTTCACAAAAAAAGAGAAAAATTATCGTTCTTAGATTCACGAAATAACTCGAGATACATATTATCATTCAGAGAGTTATGAAAAAATATTTAGCTTATATGTCAATTAAGATCTGATTAACAATTGGAATTTGAAGGTTGAAAATAGTTGGATCCATCAAATTCTTTTAGAGTTACCATGAATAATTATATTAGGGGTGCTGAAAAGGGGAGGAATGTTTGGTAGAAATTTTGAAATGGGATGTTTGTTAATCCATTATGAAGGTCACATGTGCTTGGGATTAGGTCTGGGTTGGGTAATGCAGAAGTGGTAGCATGTTTTTATAATCGAAATTATTTGTAATGGGTTATAGGCCGCATTTATAGGGCCACCTTATATCATTGTTCTTATTGTATACATTACACAATAAAGTACCATACTCCTTTCCCTACTTCAAGCTTGACGATGAAGTTTGAGTAGGTTTTAACGAGGCGGTTTTACCCAGTATACATATTATTGTTTATGCACACACACGCGCGCGCGCGCACGCGCACACACACACATATGTTTTTATTTATGGCTTTATAAAAAAATTATGCATGAACAATAATATATGCATATATATGTGTGCGCGCGTGCGTGCATAAACAATAATATATATATATATATATATATATATATATATATATATATATATAATGTATTAGATATTTTATGATATTGGATTTTACTTCAAATTTAAATTAACGTGTAGATCCTAAATACTATGAATTATATTACTTCTTGTCCAAAAGATTAATTATTTATCATGTTAATTTAAATATATATAGTGGTTATATTCGATAGGAAAGATATCCTTATGAACATTATTCAAAATATATCTTATATTTATAACCAAATGAATAAACGAATGAGTATATATACATATTAATTATGGTCAAATATAATTAGTTTACATATATGAGTGTACATATACATACATAGATACATACATACATATGTATATTTGTGTGTGTGGGTGTATTTATATGTATACAATATGCATCTATATTAAACACCAAACATATGCATACAACGCTTGCAATTAATACACACATACATAGTTATAACTGTATATATTATCATCTATACATTTATCTCTTTTATCATATTGTTATGTTCACATGAAATTAAACTAATACATACATTGAGTATATTGATACTCACATAATATGATTAGATTGTTAAAAAATCATTTTTAAATCATCTAAAATTGTATTTTATTAGGATGATTTGATATAATTTGCATATTTGTTCTTAATAATACTAAACTGATCTTTGTGAAAATCTAATAAATTGATCTCCGTGAAAATTTAATAAAAGGATTTTTTTCATTGAAAGTCAATGCACAACTACGCATAACTAGAATATTGTACAAACTTATTTGTAAGATTATGACAGTTTTACAAGCAAGTGGTATATAAACTATAACAAAGATATAGATAAAATGTCATCATATAGTATCTCATAACATCAACAGGTTTTTATGTATGGAAAGCATAATGACAGTGCATTAGAAACTACAGGCACATGCCCTTACATGTCATCAAAATAAAAATACAAAAGTCTATGCAAAAATAGAAGAAATTTATAGCCCTGTTACTTTGTTCACTCAGCTTTTGTAGAGACGGCTTCTCAGTTCTTGAAACCCTGAGATTTATAAGTAGGAGACAGTAGGTCTACTGTAAAACCTTTACCTTATGTCTTCTTGGCTTGTTCTTCACCCTGCTTTTATTTGATTTTTCCAAGTAGCGGAAACTTGTCTTTTCAGTTGGAGGCTCCTGAAGCCTTTATGATGGTGCATTCTCCCGATAGATCCTCGTCGCCAAGATTTAGCAAAGGGTCCCAAGCCATGAAATCCAAGGCCTCAATGAACTTCTTTAGAGAAAGATAAGTATGAGCAAGAAGGCCTGAAGTAATATCCTATGACGGTGCCTCCACTGAAGTGTGAACATAACCATCAGCTCCTAGAATCATCGTGGCGCCTGCTCATGCATCTGAGGAGTGTGCATACTGATAGCGTCAGCAGATTATGGATCTATTGTAGTAATTATCATCTTGAGGGAGGATCCATAGAGGCTTTAGAGCTCTCTAGATCTATGGCCTTATATTAAGAGGATCCATGCTCCTCTAGTCAAATTTATGATAGAAGTCTACTTAGTAATGGAGTAAGTTGCTCTGATATGGTCCTTAATGTGGGAAACTATGTAGGGAGATCACTAATAGAATCCAGAGTGGTAGGATTCGTTTCACCGTTACGGAAAAAGGAAGGGCTAGAAGACTGTGCTTAGCTAGCCATTTCCTTTATTTCAGCTTTAATGCATACCTATCCAACGTCAATTTCTTCTCGTCCTTCCACCGTGGAGCATCAAATAATGAAATTCTCTTCATCAAACCCCTCACCCTTCATTGTAAATTTGTTCCTCTTTGAGTAAACAAGATGGTTGATAGTGAACATGACCTTATTGTAATTAGGTAGGCAAGTTAGATTTCCTAGCTACAATGTACATCTCGATGAACACATCTTCGAAGATCTCATTTGTGTCATATATCGTGATATGAAGCTCTACAGATTTAAATTCTATCATTCCCTTCTAATTTTCTAATTTGATGATTTTTGCATGCGCTGCCACGAGATGATTTTGCAAATTTTCCACTCTTTACTTTTCTATTTCCATTTCCATTTCTAATGATTCTAACTCTGTTAACCAAAGTTTGTACCATTGATTTGTGGTTCGAGTTCTTGTTTGTGAATGCGGAATATTGCTATCATGGATCTGACGACAGCTTTTCTTTGCAAAGCTTCACGGACTCACTTTTCAACTAAGTGACTTCAGCAAAGAGCTTGGAGTTAGCAGTGGTGAGGCTAGAGAACTGGTCTTAACATTAAGTAACGCTTTATCTTGGAGTGACACTTTCAAGTAGGTGTCTATTTTATATATAAAGGATGTATGATCTGAAAATCATATGGCCATATTAGATAAATATATAGAAATAAAAAGATATAGAAGTCACGGACCATGAGGTCCACATAATAATCACACTACCGACACGTCTGGCGACATAACATAAAAACTCAAATAAGCAAAGCCAACATGCTTGGCAGAATAGCAATACCATGATGCAATACCCAGAGGAACCAATCGGCAAAGCAACAACAAATAATAGCCTTGAAGAGAACAAATCAAACTATATTTCGGCACGTCTATGGAACCATCGTATAAGCACAGGGCAGAAACCCAATGTGCGAGGCGAAAAAATAACCAGTTAGTGTCCTTTTGAATTCAGCAAAACGCTGCTCATGGTTTTTGATCACTTCAGCCTTCTCTCTTAATTTGATCTGAGGTCATGGATAATGTTGTCCTTGACCCGTAACCGCTAACTAAAATTATTGTCTGTGTGAACCGAAATGTCATACCACTTTTTATATTTTTTCTAGGTCCTCCAAGATTTTTGTCCATTATCAAAGAGGGACAAGAGTTTGTGCTTTCATAAGGAGATTGAAATGCATGAATAGGGGTGTGAACCCATAAATCTTGAGGACATTTGGTGCAATAGTAGAGGAGTTATGCTTAATTAAGGTGTTACGGGAGCTAATGAATGAATGGCAATAGAGGACGATGTTGGTGTTAATAAAGGTTGAATTCTACCGGAGAAAGAAGCGGCAATATGAGCCATAATGGTTTGTATGTTTGCAGTGGTGGAGCCACCACTCTTAGATGCATCCACTATAGTGGGAGAAAAGGACAAATGGAAGCAAAGTCATAATATTGGCATAAAGAAAGATTTTTCTAAAACCTATGATATTGGATACCATCCTAAGAAGAACAATAATGAGGTGAGTAGCTATTGTGGAGGCAAGTAATGAGAAGTTGTAGCATCTCCGTTGGTTGCGACTTGAGTAGTGGTATGAACAGCACCTTTAAATCAACCATTATGAAGAGAAGATATTTCCTTTATGTAAACTAAATATACATATGGATTTGTCTAGAGCCATATGTGCACATACAAAGAAGGCCTTATTCGCTATAAATACCAAATGTATTCATTTTAAATGCATGCTTGAATTTTCATAGCTTCTTTAATAAAGTTCCGTTCTTCTCTTTATTTTATTTCGCATTTTTTCATAGTTAATTGTGTTATCTAGTCAATTAGTTTTGCTAGAACACAATTACTATTTTATTTTAATTTTTTATATTAGAGATTGACCGTACAATTAGTTTTGGTGGTAATCCTAATTTTTATTTCATTTATTTTACTTTGCGCATTTTCAATTTTGTTCTTCTATTTTTATATTCTTCAATTCTTATACTTATGTTTTGCCTTTAATTTTCTTCCATTTTATAGTTAATTGAAATAGGTTTGATTAAATCTTTATGTTTGAAAAAAGTTAAGTAATTAAAATTTTTGTAACAATCTTTTTTGATTAGTTTTTAAAAGATTGAAAATTTGAATTATCTTACTTGAATTGATACTTGATTTTTAGTCGATTGATTCAATTAGATTCGTTTCAGACTAAATTTCAAAATTAGTTTTTAACACTTTTGATTTTATCAATTTCTATTTTTCATCACTCTCCAAATCTCTTTGTAACACGTCTAAGATTTTTAATTTAAGGTTTTAAAATTTTCAAACCAAGTCTTTGTGTTCGATCTGCATACTACATGCCTGTGTGCTTACAGTATTTTATAATAAATTGCACTTTTCTTGTAATAGCCTGCTTTTCCGTACCCCTTGAATAGACACTAATCTCCATCTATTTACTCAAGGTGAACGAAAAACCGAACCATTAGGGTTTTTAAAAGAAGAGGTAGAAGAAAAGATAGAAGAAAAAGAAAAGAAGAACAACAGAACAACATCAGAACAGAAACAATATCAGAATCTCACATATCGCAGCGGAACAAAATATAATAGATAATCACTAGTCTTTTAAAACAAAGAACTACATCAGTTTATACATACATTAATCAGAGTCAATATACAACAATGGACAGTTATATAAACTTGTCCTCATACAGAATACACAGCGGAATAAATAATATCAGATACAAATACTACGTCTCGCCATCCAGCTTGCTTCCAAAGCTCCAGAATATCCAGAATATCCTGATAACATAACTCTAGGCTGCCCGTGTGGAAAATTTGTGGGCACCCAGAGTTTAGAAGGGAAACAATAAACTCTGAGTCAGTCATGGTGACTGGTGTGAGATCGTAAAACAGTTATTCTTTAAAATAAACAACAGGATAATTTTAAAGTCAATTCGAAATGCTTTTGGAAAATGAAACTACCATAAGACCTCCCGCCACACACACAATGCAAACGCAGAATTGGAGGAGATTTCTTCTTATGATAGTCAAAGATGCTTACTACGCAAAATCAAATCATTTTGGATATTATTATTAGTGCATAGTGTAGAAAACATTTCGAAAGTATAATATAAATCTTAGCCAGCATAGACATTTCGAACTATGCCTACTATAGCTACCATCTAAACAGTGGGGCGCCACCATAAGTAAATGGCAGGTTCTACAACTAATACCGTACAAGTTCCGTATTGGGAAATGGATTTCCAACAAATGGTCAGGCTAAGGAACTTCCTTTCCTCCTGCCGAATAGGATCGCCTCTGGCTGGACGTCCCGAGAGACAAACTGCTCTCTGCCAAACAAGGCCGGGTTACTCCTGTAACAAGTAACTCACGAATATGTCATCACCCGGTCCTTTGGGACCTTTATCCGAGCGCTCGATATCCAACATCACACATCATAAAGAAAGTGTATCCACATGAGTAAGTATCTGGGCTTCATACCATGATACCACCCCTTTCCAGAAGGAAATGACATACCCTAAAGGGCGCGACCCTCATAACCTTGCCGCAACATTCCTGTTTCGACCATTTCCGGGTTGTTGAGGCCCTGACGAAGTCTCGTCCACAAAGCTACGCTTTCTACAAAAAGCCCTGCTTCGGGTCAAACAAAATGATCAACCTATGATCACAAAGATATAAGATCAAACAAATGATCATATCACAAATGATCAAACACTGATCATTTCACAGCAACACTCAGTATGCCACGTTACCAAATTGGGATATATCGCTGATAAATTTCAACTACATAACCTCTGAGCTCGTACGTCTCAGAGAAGGGTGTTAAGCTAAGAGAATAAATTCTCCGCCACCAACAGAAATGTATTTGAAAGAAATCAGCTTTATATCTCAAATTGTAACGTCAGACACACAATCCATACAAGTCTGTTCCGGGATCGAACAGAACCGAAGGCACTTCTCACGAAGCCCTTGCATATCCGGATAAATTTCAATCATGTCGGAACTTCCCGTCACTAAGGATGATAAAACCTCTAAACCGGAGATCAGCCGATGTAGAGTAACTCGACGGTAATCCTTCCGTTTTCAAAAATATCCGGTCTTCAACACCGGTCTTCGAATGCAATTCATAACGACGTATCACATATTCGGAATGGGTTATACGACCCCATGGTCCTTTCCCGGCTAACCCGAATAGTGAACGCTTATTCAAAAATAAGTGTGGCATTCAAATTCATCCAATTCACAACAAATACCTATCTAAAGGTAATTATTGATAGTCGGTTATTTAACTATCAACAAAGATGCGCAACATCATCAGATTCCAAATAATTTTCCCAAATTATTTTATCTTCCAAAATATCTTTTACTAGATATAAAATTTCCACACTTAATCATTTGAAAACAATTTCAAATCAGTTTCCACATTTCAATTTATCTTTGAAGATAAAATCTCAAAACAGTTCATTTCATATTGGAAAAGCATTTCCATACTTATTTAATAATAAGTAATTCACAAATCATTTATTTTCAACATTTGAAAATATTCGATATACTTAAATCAATATTAAGTATATATTCATTCTTTAAGGAAATCATAAATTTTACATCTATTTGAGTCAAAACGAATGTTGCGTAAAACATCGTTACGACGACTCAAAATCACTAGTATAGGGATTCGAATTTAAGATAGATATGTAAATCCCAATACTACATTAAAAACATTTCCTTTCGGAAATCATTTACTATAACAACAGTGTTATAGTCCACCATTTCCTTATTTTTCGAAAACGTCTATTTCAACAATAAATGTTGAAATCTATGATTTCGATAGTTCACACGTTTTAAAACATCTTTTAAAACAATCACTTCATTTCAAATATCGCTTTCCCAAAACAAGTTCATTTTACTTAACAATATATTCACTGTCCAAAATCGTGAATATACTTCAATAACCAAATTTCAATCTTTTCTACACATTTATTTCAAGAATTATCCACTATCCAAAATCGTGGATAAAATTCCCTTAATAACTTCTATATTACATTCATCAAATTTGATTGATTTCAAATTCATAAAACAACGTTTATAAATTCACCTTTATATTTTCTAACAACTTCGATTTACAAAATTCTCCTTTTATTAACTTCAAAAATTACTTATCAAAATAAGTGATTTCAGATTTACAAACAACGTTTATAAATCACATTTATACTTCATAACAATTTCAACTTATGAAATCATTTCATTTAGCAATTTCTATTTATATCCCAATTAAGTGCAAAAATCTAATTTATAAGTAAATTACTTATAAATCGTTTATTTTACAACATCTATTCACTTTATAACTTCACGTTATAAATCTATTAATTTCATTCACTTATGAAATCCTCTTATACTTCTTTTTAACACTTATAAAAATTCGTTTTATAAGTCCAATATTTTGATTTACAACATATCAATTTTATAAATCTTTCTATACAAATCGTTTATAGTTATTCAAAAATCCCAACTTAGAACATTTTATAAATAAATCGACTTTTATTTCAAAACGACACTTCGGTTATATTTCACTAAAAATTATAACTTTTATAACTTTAAAATTTTTCGTTTATAAATCGATTCAAAAATTCCATAAAACGTATATTCTCGAAAATCACTTTAAAAACCCTTTTTAAAATAACAGTCGTTATTTTTACATTTCAAAACTGAATCCGATGATGCAACAACACCAATCAGTCCATCACAACAGTCAATATCATATATCATCATATGATAACAGAATATATCAAAATATCTGTAAATAAATAACTACTAGTGAGGAATCCAGTTGGATCCCTCCAACCTGTTTCCCTGCATCCAAAGATGTTAGCACAATACCAATTCCGCTCCAGTACGGAATTATCGCGGTATATGGGTTTTATAAAAATCCGCTTACTAACGGCGCAATAGGGTCTCATCCGCTATACGAGGCGGGAATCAATCAATCCAATATATACATATGCCAATATGTATATATTGCTATATATAATAGATATATCCTACTATATCTAATATCACACATCAATAGCAATCAATAACTGCAAAAATTCCACATTCAATTTGAGTGAGAAAATCTCACCTTGTTTTTTAATTCTGATTTCAGCGTTTATTTCGAATAAAATTAAACACGCGTTTAATTTTACCCGAAATTTTCGCTAGCTCCAAATGGCTTCAATTCAGTTTCATCACGTAGAGCTCGTCAATATGAAGCCAACGCAACTGGTTTCGTAATTTTTCAACCTCGTATGAACAAGATATCAAATTTTAAACATCACATAAATTAAATTACAATTTAATTTACATTTCTTTTATTTATTTTCACCTAAACCCTATCTGGACCGTTCGTTCCTCCCCAACAAATCACGGCCGTGATCTTCTTCTTCCCTCTACCAGGCAACGCACGCGAATTTGAACCCAACAGCCGCCTTTAAACCCTAAATGACGCGGCCTCCCCCATCATTTTCAAGTCGATCGAATACTGCCATTCGCCTCGGACACTCGTACTCCACCCACGACCGGAGCATAGGCAAACTCGGTCGCCTATCTTGCATGTAAAACGTGCTCGAACTCGCCGCCTTTGAGAACGAATTGCCATCGATCCACTTCATCGTTTCCAATCATGACCGTTGATATTAAAGAGCTTGACGAGCTCTTCAATTTGCTAGTTAGAAGTTTTCGCTATAACGTGATGGATTGATCACAAATTGAAGATGAAAATCATCACTTTTCGGCCATTGATAATTTAGTGGCGGCTGCACGTTTTAGCTAGGGTTTTGCAATTGCCTTGGGTGATGAGGTTCCCTTTTATAGAATTTCAACGAAAAACACTATTCACTTCAGAATTTCCAAACTCCGATTTACGCGTCGAAACTGGCGTTTCTGGGGTTTACCCCGCATTCCAAACGCAATGGAACAGGTTTCGGAAGCTAATTCGATCGTATGTGTGAGATATGGAGAAAAACGATCAATTTAAATTAAACCGATTTAAATCGATTTCGAGGCGTTTTAAATTGTACCGGACAAACGGTAAATCCAAAAATTACGAAATTTGAAATCTTACAATAATATCACATTACGGATCCGATGAAACTAGTTTCGTCGAAATCCGAGACCGTTTGAAAAATGACTATTTTTAACTCGACGATTTAAATTAAAATAATATCGATGCGTTTCGAGTTGCCACGGTCAAACGACAACTCCGATGGATACGAAAATTGAAATCCGATAATAACTAACTATTACGGATCCAATGGAACTGGTTTCGTTCAATTCTGAGACTGTTCGAAAATTGGCTATTTTTACAGTCGATAATTAAATATTAAAATATTCGATTTTCACAATTTAATTCCAAATTCGATTTTAAAAGTCCTGTAACATCTCTATAACTCCAGTATGATTAAATATAATTTTACAAATCATTTTAAATCACATTTAATCCAGATTTCAATTATCTCTGGAATTTAACTATTAATTTATCGATTTAATTATCAAATTAAATCCAATATTCGAAAAATAAATCATTCGACTTTTTAATTCCACTTATTAATATTTAAAATTAATTAAATATTCCAATTTTAATTATCAAAAATCCTGGGTCGTTACATTTCTAATTCAATAGAAAAGAAAAAATAGGTACCCATCTAAGTTAGGAGAGTTGTAAGGTTTTGATGGGGCATATTAGTGAAGTATATAAAAAGTTGTGAATAAAGTACGAATTTTCAAAAAAATTGGATATAAAATTTATTATTAAATATAGTATATAAATATATGTAGTGATAATAGATTTCCCAAAAAGAGGTTCACAAAATTCTACTTGCTTTGGCTTTCCTAGGTTACACATGGAAGAGTACAATAAAGGTGCTAATAACTCCACGCATAATCAATTGAATCGAACATCAATTTCTATCAACTGTAAGAAGTGTAAAGGGATTGGTTTGAAATGAAAGCAAGTTGTACAAGATCCAATCTTTCTTCAAGGCAGCCCACTTCCTTATCACCCTGCAGGTCCAAAAAACTGCTTGAGCATTTACAGGGTTTTGCATGAACCAGGCTGTTCAAGTACAAAAAATTCTAATCAAACATTTAAGCTTTTTCTAATTAATTGATGAGTTTTAACTGGAATTAGTTTTAAATGTTATTACACTGAAGTATTTTCTTACCAGTCCACCAGTTATTTAGTCATAAGAAATTCTCAAAGGAACATCGATCTTCTATATTTATAGTGGTAGGATAGGCTTAGCACATCCACGTTCGCTCATATTACTAATAGTGTGATATATCTTTATGAATTTCAGAAGAAAAATCATATTGGATTTTGCTAATAAAAAAAATCATGTTCTAAAGTGTTAGCAGTTCTTAATCAAACTTTATTTGTTGCTTTATATTAATTTAGTTGATTATTCACTAGCATACACGCAACATAAAAGACACCGGTTTTGACACTCAAAATCTCAAAAGCCAATAGAAACTCATTTTGAGTACCGGCATGAAGCCGAATTTGTTCAACTACACCAAGTAGAAGATTTTCCAATAAAATGTGGTTTTAAAATAGCCTACATTTCTGAGTTTGAAGCAACGACCGTAGCCACATTAATGATGGGCCACATATGCTAAATAAAGACACTCTAGATTGCAATGATGTATAAATACTTATCGTAAAATGAAATAAGTGGATAAGATAACGATAAAGGCTAATAGTTTCTATATAAGTAAATGGATATGTGATAAGCTTTATAATTTTATCTTAAGATGGTATGATAAGGTAAATACAAAAGTACTAAAGAAACCGAACTCATATAAGCAACAAAACAAAGACATTTTGACATTACGTTTTCCAAACATGGATCAATGTTTTATCAATGTATTCTTTCCTATACAAGTTTACTTGCTTATATAAGAGTAATGGATGGAAGAATAAGAGTAACATGATATGTTTGAGATTTGTATCTTCCATAACTGAATAGGAAAAAACCATTAAATATGATAAGGACAAAATAAATATATAGTACGTTATAAATAATAATTCGTGCAAATCACTATATTGTTCAGCAGCGATCAATTTTGCATTCAGTTTTTAGTGTTTTAGATAAATTAAATGGAGTAAAGTAAGATCTGAAAGGATGACGAACTTTCAGCATGCAAGAGTCACTATATTGAAATTGCCACCTAAAAAACATCATGGTGACTCTTAGATGCTGGGCCAAAAAGGTGCAGAAAGAAGTTGGTTATGATTTCTAATGGACAAAGTTCATGCTGAAAGTTGGTATAGTGAATATCTTTACTGGTTGATGTTTTGGTTTGTAGAAGTTGAATGAATAATTGTATTTGTATGTCCTAAACCTTTAAAGGGTTGTTGTGCTTTGTATTTTTTTTATAGTACGTTTTTGTGGGTTTCGATTGTTTATCGTTGTATATTAGATGAGATGTAATTTTTATGACTTTTATTCGATTTTTTTTTTCAATATGCATTTAAATGACAATGTAGTAAATTGTCGTTAAAGGAAAAACATAGCAAGATGTTGCTTTTATGTAATATTTAAAAGCTTTGTGAAGTTGCTTTTGTTGTTGTAACAAAATAAATGTAGTAACCGATACATATCTTATTATTAATAACTTTAGATAGGGACACAGAAATTTATTACTATATTTTGAAGTTATTTAGCAGTAGCGGCATAGAAGTAGGGGCATGGAAGTCAACATGCACTTGAAATTGTTGCTATTTGATATGCTAATTGAAACTCGAAATAAGATATGTGGGGTATTTAAGTGAAAATCAATATTGAATTCTTATTCATGCATCGAGGATTAATGAGTATATTTTAGTGCAGGACATATTATAAATAAAGTAAAAAAGATGAAATTAAAGTTGGTTATAGATTTCAATGTATTTATTAGAAACATTGAATTGGTACAAAAATATCATACTCAGCGGTAAAATAAAACAAGTTGAGTTTCACTTGTAACTTAAGTATGAAGAGTACATACATGATTTTTTTAAACACATTTAGTTAATGAGCACAAAAGCAAATACCTAATTCGTTAATATTTTTATTTTCTATAAGCATGCTTCTTCACATTCTTTGTAGAAGATACAGACGACTGAACAATAATTTGGTTTTACAAAGAATATAACTAAAAAATTGAGGAAAACATTAATTAGAATAATGTAATACTAAGACAAGGAAAAAAGTAATCAACATATGAATAAATAGCAACGAATTCGATAATCATCAAATAAATTGTACTGAAGTGAAAAAAACATGTGTTCATTGAAAACGACAATAAAGATGTTATAATACATAAATTCCAAATACCCAAGTGATTAAACACAAGCTCGTTTGGATGTGTATGCGTGCACATATAGTCACCACTCAAAATTATTTATTATTACTATACATATACACCAGTATGAATCCATGTGCATTGCACGTGCAAATTTGAGCGTTGCCACAAATGTGATGGTCATACTACTTTCATGTTTACAATCACATTAGTAATTGCTGGATGGTGGATTACATCTAATTCCTTATCATTTCAAAAATCAAGCAACATATGATCGACTAAAGTCAAAGTTTGAGATACCCAACACATGTTAAACCAGGGAAAAACATTGAGCTATAATACATGTAATTATATATATTGAAACACATATATCTTAGTCATTCACTTTGTTTTAAATAAAGAAAATATCGACAATGTCATGTTAACATCATCATGGTGCATACTAAACATAATTAACATGATGATTCTATTAAGGATCAATATTTCGATTAATAAGTTTAACATAACATTAGCTCAAAAACAAAATCCATTCAACCATAGAATGCATTGAAAAGAATTGATAGGTAATGAATTAAAATACAATTAATTCTCAAATTAGTTTTAATTAATAAGGCGATCTTATGATTCTACGATCTTGATTGAATTAAAAATAAAGATAATTGGTTTTTGTTAATTATCTAATTGGTTTGAATCTAATTAAAATTGACTAATCTCATAACAATCAATGCTTTTAATCAATTCCATTTAATATGACTATTAATTATGTTGTTTTTTTCTTTGTTTATTTTAGGTATTTAATTGTCTAACTAAAAGAAAACACATGTAATCAAATTAATACAATTCTCAATATCACGGTAGCATTAAATGATAGTTGCAATATTAATCGGAACTGACAATGGAGAACCAATCCATTTCATTAAATAACAACTCTCATTCATTCTTAATTGAAACATCAATTATATACAGTGGTTTGAACTAGACATCTTCAAATATTAACATATTACTAGATCTACCTCACCATATTGAGCTTCAAACTACTTAACATAGACGGAAAAAAAAACATAATTTGTACTGAATGAAAAATAATAATAATACTTGAACTGATGATTCACCAAACAATGCACAAATTTATACATCTCAACAATCGAAGGAAATTGAAGAAATCCTACCGTTTGACTAAGATTGGATCTACAAAAAATAGGAGAAAATGTGGTAAAATTTTTGTGGATTTCTTTGAGAACTCGACGATGAAGATGAATAATTAAGTGAGAATGATGAAGAGCATAATGAGTAATTGAAGAACATGCCTAGAAATTATGTAAATATGAGGATGAGTTTTGTCCAAAATATTGTTTCCTTAATGTACAATTTTATGGGGTTTTTGCATAAATTCAAAAGCATCGAATGAAGGTTTTCTCGTTATATATAAAATATTTATTATCTTTTGTATTTCTGTGCAGTTAAAGCGCTAGGTAGATTCAATGCGGTAGAGATGCCAAAAGTCATAGTAGGGATACAGCAAGGATATAGCGGATGACTCTAAAATAACAAATAAAACTCGTATTTAATGTTTTTACAAATATATAAATGATAATTAAATGAAAATTAACATTCAATCGAATTATAATCATTACGTAAATAATTTTAAATAAAAACATGTGCGAATGTACTGTAAATAAACGTAAAACTGTTATGTAACATAATTGAATTTAGTAGAATATTAGAGTATTTTCATTTCTGAAAATATATTAAAAATTCAACTAAATGAATTAATTTCATAATTTTTATAACGTATAAATGTCATTTTTCATTTCATTTCTTTTAAATAAGATATAGCGAAAATAGCGGGAATAACGGGGTATAGCGGAAATAGCGGGGCTTAAAGCGAAAATTTTGTGGCTATATGGAAAAATCGTAGCGGCAGAAATCCGCTATGAGATATAGTACAGTTATAGCGGGGCATCAACTGCACAGTTGTATTTTTATAATCATTAGGACTAAACTAATTTTATGTTAAACTAATTTTTTTTTATTTTTACCTTTAATTTCATTAATAGGATAAATATCCGTTCAGTCGCATGTGCGGATCCGAATATTCGATATTCAAAAATAATTACGGATACAGACGTAGAAATTGCATCATCCGCCTTCAATATTCGTTGACAGACCAATTGAGAATAAATACCATATAAAATTAGCAACTACGTCTTCTGTTAAGGGAAATGTAAGTAAGTCGTGGTAGTATAATATTTTTTTGGTTGCAATTATAAACGGAGACCACTGAAAACTTAATAAAAACACGATCGATGCAACAAAAATCAACATACTTCTGCAAATATTTTGAAAATCAATTCGATCCTCGGACAATTTTCTAAATTAGTCTTTTTCGAAAAATCATTCTATGTTTATATTTACGTTATAAAACTAATAATAATTAAAGTAACAAAAATTAATTTGAAAAATTCAATTAATAGTTTAATTATCTTTAACAGATTCATGCAAAGGATAACAATTATTGGAAAATTTACCATATATCTAAATAACTGTTATTGGAAAATTGCCATCTTCAAAACGCATGCGTTATTGATTAGTCTTGCACTAATACAACTCCAGAACTGTACGTTAAAAAGGGACGGTAAGCTTTAAAAAAGGAATGGGACCCACTATAGGTAAAAATCCAGGTCTAAAGTACAGTTCTAAATTATAATTAACAAAAATACATCTCCATTCAAATCCACGCTACTCTTTCAATAAGCAGACGCACTTATCACCAGAACTCAATAACCTCTAAGCCTGCTTATCAGCTTATCACCTTATCAGCTGTTACATAATATATAAATACGTAGTCCCCACACAAACCCTTCTTCCCCTGCAAAATTTTCTCATCCTCTTTCTCTCTCTTCACTCAAACATCTTATCGGATCCAGATCCGACTGAATAAACAGATCCGTACCATTTTTTTGAAAAATCATGTCATCTCTCAGCAGGGAGCTTGTTTTTCTAATCCTCCAGTTCCTTGACGAGGAGAAATTCAAAGAAACGGTCCATAAGTAAGTTTGTTTCAACTTTTTGGAACCCTAGATTTTTTGGTTGAATTAGGGATAGTATTATGACGTGTTGATTTGAATTTTGTGCAGACTGGAGCAGGAATCGGGGTTTTACTTCAACATGAAGCATTTTGAGGAGTCGGTTTTGAATGGGGAGTGGGATGAAGTAGAGAAGTACTTATCGGGGTTTACTAAAGTGGATGATAATCGGTATTCAATGAAGATTTTTTTCGAGATTAGGAAGCAGAAGTATTTGGAAGCCCTGGACAAGTTTGTGAATTTTGAATTTTTGTGCATGTTTTGTTATAATTTTTGCAGAAGTTTTGTCTAATGATTTGGTCTTTAATTTAGGAGGGATCGATCAAAGGCTGTGGATATATTGGTGAAGGATTTGAAAGTGTTTTCAAATTTTAATGAGGATTTGTTCAAGGAGATTACACATTTGCTTACATTGGAAAATTTTAGGTAATTTTTCCCGTTGATGCGATAATAACGACGACGACGATGATAATAATTGAGTGCTATTAGAGGGACAATGAATAACAGCAAGGGAGTATAAAATTTAGTTAATATATTTTATACTAAATAGGGCAACTTAATAAAGATTTCCCTTCAACTAGTAATAGTAATCTTTCTTTTCTAAACTACCCACTCCATATTTCTTTCCCATTATGCAAATATTATCTAAATTAAATTAATCCTCTTAAACCCATTAAACTCCATTTTTAAAAATTCATTGATTCAATCAAGAAATGCATCAATTGAGATGGAAAATATGACGATGATGAAATTCTATTGGGAATAACCACTGTGATGAAAAATTACAGTTTCCAAAAGATGATTGCTTTGCATTTGTTTTTCATGTTTATTCCCTAAAATTTCCCCATCCTTGTCTTTTTCCATGGGATGAAACAAATGGAAATTGTAAAACTTTGGTTCAGTGTAGTGTACCGGCTCAAAAAATTTCAACATTTAGTATTTCCTTGAAGATTGCAGCCATGCCTAAAGATTTTTTGTGGAAAAAATTGGCAGTACCTTAAAGTTTTCACCATTATATTCTCCATTCTTGATCTTGCGCGGCAAAAGTGGGGTGTGGTATTTATGTCCCCAATGTTTTGGTGTATTAACTATGAGAGGAGAAAGAATGAAAGTGGTAGAGATAATATAGAAGGGGTATTTTGGTGATTGATGAATTTTGTTTAATTATCTTACCGAGTTGGGTGTCCTTTTAATAAATCCAAAGTTTCACAAAAAAAGTGTTTATGTTTTTGTACCTCCATCGGTGTTTTTGGTGCAGTTTTGTGGTTACCAATTGCTTATTATTATTTTACCTTTTTGAGTTTTTTTTTCGGTTTCAGGGAAAATGAGCAGCTTTCTAAGTACGGAGACACCAAATCAGCTAGAGGTGTTATGCTTGTTGAGCTCAAGAAGTTAATTGAAGCAAACCCTTTGTTTCGCGAGAAACTACAGTTTCCTAATCTTAAAAACTCACGATTGCGAACTTTGATAAATCAAAGGTATAATCTGTACTTATGTAGTCTTATAACATAATCCGTTTGTAAAAGTTAGTTAGAAACTCTTCACACTTAATGCAATTATTTGTGTTTGTTGCAGTTTAAATTGGCAACATCAACTTTGTAAGAATCCAAGGCAAAATCCAGATATTAAAACCCTATTTTACGATCATTCCTGTTCACAACCCAACGGAGCCCGAGCACCTTCGCCTGCTCCACCTCTTATGAATATGATTCAGAAACCAGGAGGCGGTTTTCCTCCAATGGGTCCTCATGGTGTAAGTCAATCAGTTCTGAATAAGCTTTATACCGGTATGCATGCCTGCTTGTGCCTTTCAATTTCAGGCATGCAAATAAAAAAATGTTAGCCAAACTTGATAGTCATGTAACCAGGGTATATGTTGTACAATAGTGATCATCGTCATCATACTTGCTTTTTTTTTCTTTCAGCTGATTGGGGGCCATGTGAATTATCATTTTCCTTTTTTAAATATCTTGCGCCATTTCTTTAATTTAATTTAACTTTTTAGATCATTTTTAATACTCTTTCCATGTTAATTTTGGTCCCCTCTTTTGGCTTTTTCTTTCAATGTAAATACCGTCTTATCTCCTCACCGATGCATCACTCAAAATGTGCATGTTTTACTCTTTCTGATGTGTAACTTTTGTATTTTGGTTTTTACAAAAATCAGCCATTTCAGCCTTCGGCAGCAGCACCAATTACAAGTTCTCTTGCAGGTTGGATGGCTAACACATCCAATGCTGTTCCTCCAATGGCACATCAAGCAATGCCTGGAGCAGTCTCCGGGGCACCTCTTGGTCTAGCTATACCTCATACTGGTAATTATCAGTGTTTGCAGATGCACCTTTTGTTTTATTTTTTTCATACATATTTTCATTGAATTTCGATTACAGCAAATATGCTGTCCAAATTACTGCTTTGTTAATAAGTTCTTTATAATGTTGCAGCTGCTCTCTTGAAGCGTCCTCTAACTCCAAATAACCCTGGTGTAGATTATCACACGGCAGATTCTGAACATGTGCTTAAGCGGCAACGTCCCATGGGAATATCCGAGGAGGTAAAATTTTGAAATCTTTCACTCTAATGTATCTCATGTCATATGGTGTGCTGGAATAGAAAAGCAGCAAACGACATCCTATTTTTGTATGCTAATGTTAAGAACTTGCAGGTATCAGTGCCTACTAATTTACCTGTTGGATACCCAGGCATGGGACGAAATGCATATTCTACTGAAGAACTACCAAAGAACGTTGCAACTGTTCTAAATCAGGGTTCTTCCGTCATGAGCATGGATTTTCATCCTTCTCAACCAACTGTGCTTCTAGGTTTGGAATTGGTTTCACCCCTTTGGTTTCTTAGTCGACTTCTTTGTTTGATATAAATTTACAGTCATAGATGTATTAAATTTCCCAATCAAATTTATATCCACCTTCAAATTATTTTATTTGCAATTAAGCACATGCACCCTATTTGGTCATTGTTAATTTTTTTTTATTGACAAGCTATTCTCAACTACACACACATATAATGTTGGATCTCACTCAATATTTTAATTTTTTCTCCTAATTTTAGTATTTAAATATTCAACTCTCTTTGGTTTTGTATACTCTTGAGAAAATTACAAGTTCAAATCCCACTAACCGCACTTAATCTAATATATTTTAGAATAACTCTACCTCCCTTGATTCAGTTTACTCAAGCATCCAAGTTTGAATCCAATTAAAGTATTATATTATAAAATCATTGCGTGTTTAAAAATCTTTACCTTTTCTTAGAAAGCCCCTTCTTGTAAATTTATACCAAATCCAAGCTTAAAGATCTTATATTTTATAGCTATTTTAAAAAATAAGCATGTTTTTGTTCGAACTTTATTGGTTCTATTCTTAGAAATATAAACTTTATTGAAAAAATAACATATTTTGAGACACTTATGAATAATAAGAATGAAAAAAAAACTAATAAATTAATTATAAATGAAGACTATTAAATTAAAAAGAAAACTATAATAACCAAGAAATCTATATATTATCAGGTTGAGAGCTATATTTTTTTTCTTAATTCGACCATTGATCTCAGGTCATACATAAGACACAAAATGGATTCTCGGTTTATTCGGATTCAACCACTGATACTACTTTATTTTTTGTAGTTACTTTAGATAATTAAGCATGCTATTTGTTTGAATTTCGTTTATTTTAAGTAAATTATAGCATAAAAAATAATATCAATGCTAAGCTTTAATTGTATGCCATGATCTTGATGCACTCGCTCAGTTTATTCCGTGCTACTAAATATGGAAAATGCAAAGTTGAATAAACTAATATAATGCTATATAAATATATGTTTGAAACTTTGAATCAATCACGATTTATTTATTTTTCTTATAATTTTCAAAAATAAAAATAGAAATTTAAGCTTAACATCGTTCCAAAAAATATATCCATTCTTCTCTTTTTTTTCAAACAAAAAAGTTAATATAAAGGTAATTTAAGAGTTTTGAATTCATTTTTCTACCAACAAATAAATTTGTTCTAGGTCTTTCTTTTCTTACTTCTGCTCTACTGTTTCTATTTAAAAATCTCCGTTATTCTTATTTTGCTTTCTTTCATCCTTATTTTTTACATATAAATTGCAAGATAAATTGAATATAAACATCCTAAATGAAATCAATTCTTCATTTTTCTCTATAAAACAAATATCGGTCGTTCTCTTTGTTAATAACTTGTGGCTTTTCTTCATATGCCATCTTTACCTTTGGAATTAAGATTTTCCCTCTACAATTTTAACTTGCAATTTAACATTTTTTTCATTTAAGACAAGAACATACAGTACCTCTTTAATCTTCTTAATCAAATGTTGACCATTCTCTTTTGGGTTCATTATTCCTCAGTCTATTCATTTTGTCAAAAAATTGCATTGGACTTGATATATACCCCCCCCCCCCCCCTCTTCCCTCTTTTGGTTGCAACATCATGGAAATTTATCTTTAATTAAAGAAAATTAATTTTCAAGACCAACATCACTGTCCCGGTGGTGAGGCGCTTCGACTTTGGTGCGAGCGGTCACATGATCGAAATTTGTGTAGCGTGATTTGAACATACATGACATGCAATATGTTATATACTACCTAAGACTTGTAATACTAATATGTACTACCATCTAAGTACTCAATTTTAAAGAAAATTAATTTTCAATTCTAATGGGTTCAATGTTGCCATCATAGAGAAAACTCGGATTTTAAAGGCAATCAACACAAGATGAATTTTAACCCTCTGCTTGTATTTCAATCAAGGTTAAAATTTTTTGGTTTATTATTTGGTAATTTTTTTATTGGTTTAAAGAAACTCAATAATGAGGGTTGGAATAAATGAAAAGTAAAGTGTATCTTGTGATATCAATGATTTATGACACTACTAATGATGTTTATGAGAATAATTGTAATCATCTTCCTTTTAAGATATACAATTTATATGCATATTATATTTTTATTTATGAAAATGTACTTTGTACATGTATGAGTACACATACATAAAAACTACCTAATAACACATAATATATTTGTCATTTTAAAAATTGATCTAAATTCGATTATTGATCTGTTACTATATCAATAACATTGAAAGACCTTCATTACTTAAAAATGGTTTATACAGGTGGTGAAATTATGGGAAAATAAAAATAAAGTCAACATTGTTTATAAATGTTAGCAAATGAGAACCAACCCATTAGGAATGACTATTGTCATGAAATGCTCGAGTTGGATTCAATAATGGGTATCATATGGTGATAATTTATTATCTATAGAATCCAATGGATCAATTATTATTAACAACACTTGATGAGTTCATGTTCGTCTATACCACTTGTTCGATGTATCACAAATAAATTGTTGTCAGTAGTAGAATGATTCGGTCTGCTGACCTCTTTATGTGGTATTCTTTCTATTTACAAAACGCAACAAGCTTGACATGTCTAATTGTGTTTCGGTCTAATGTTGAATGCATAAATAGTTCCACATTTCTTTGCATACAATGTAATCTTCTAAATTTAGTGTACAATACAAATTATCAATTACATTTTCACATATCGGGGCTCTAAACTCCAAATTTTTAATTATGTTTTTCATCTAAAAAAATTAGTTGCGGTTAGTTTTATAATAACTCTTATTGCTCATTCGGCGACGAATTGTGTTTTATACTTTCCTCATACAAGCGTGCTTCTACTACAAGTTTTTATCATAAATAATTTATATGCTCAACATGTGCATATTCAAGCTCATCATAAATAGTATCATCACATTGCGTTGATTTTGTTACTAATTATAAATTAGCAATCTGTAAATTTACATTAGCTTTGTAATAGCAAATATGATCTTAAATATTTTGGATAATTTGATGTTTGCCATTGTTAATGGAAAACTTAAATTTTTATTGTAATTTACATAAGTACGTAATATTATTATGGTGGAAGACACATCACCTTCGAAAATGATCAGAAAACTCGGGAGATGTTTGATTTACAAATACTGAAAATCAGAGCTTCTAAAGTTCGTAAGTGGAGTTCAATAAATGGAATGTTGGAAGTAAATTTTGGTTTATAATGTGTTGGAGATACTTGGTGTCACATTGTTTGGTTAAAGTTTAGTAAATACAATGATGTCATGCTCTGACAAACATTTGTATTTTCCTTTTTATGCTCTTTTAATTTTCTTACAAGTTTTATATCTCATTCATATATTGAGAAATGCAACTCACCGATTTTCTTGATTAACTTAGACATATCAAATTGAAAATGTAGGAGTAATTGAATTTTGAATATTAATAAGTTGAGATGCGACTAAACTATACATTTAACATCCTAACTCACTATATGTTTGCTATTATTTAACATGATTTTTTTAATTTGCTTAAGAATCGCCACGGTAAAATATCACATTGATGATTCGATTTTTATAATCAACATTATTTTAACATATCGAATGCATAACATGTGTTCGCCCTAATAATCGTTAATCCTAAATCAACCGTGCTTATAGGTTTGGAATTGGTTTCACCCTTTTTGTTCTTATCAATTTCGTTTATCATATCTACAGTCCTAGTTGTGTAATTTATTAATTAAATTTATACCTACCCTCAAGTTATTTATTTGCAGTTGAGTGCATGCACCTTATTTTGTACTTGTGAACTAGTTTATCGACAAGCTAATAATCATCGTTATTAAAAATCTTAAAATCAATTGTACTTCTAAGTTTGGAATTGGTTTCGCCCTTTATTTTCTTAGCCAATTTCTTTCTGTCTGATATCACATCTACAGCCATAGATGTATATAATTTCTGAACTGAAATTACACCCGCCCTTAAGTTATTTATTTGCATTTGAGCGCATGCACCATATTTGGTACTAGTGAATACATTGTTGTCAAAAATCTTTTTATAGTCTTATGATTTAAGCCTGTTTCACATCAAATCTCTCAAATTACAATTCAACTCTCAAATCTTGATTCAGAACTAATCAAAGTAGCAATTGAGAAAAAACATTCAATTCATCATGGCATAAAAATCAGCTGTCAAATTATATTGAATTAAAAACAAATAAACATTGAGCAAGAGAGAATATTTTGTTTTAGGCTTTAGATGTAGATGCTCACAACCATTGAAATTATCCCTTAAGTTATTTATTTGCATTTGAGCGCATGCACCATATTTGGTACTTGTGAATACATTGTTGTCAAAAATCTTTTTATAGTCTTACGATTTAAGCCTGTTTCACATCAAATCTCTCAAATTACAATTCAACTCTCAAATCTTGATTCAGAACTTAATCAAAGTAGCAATTGAGAAAAAACATTCAATTCATCATGGCATAAAAATCAGCTGTCAAATTATATTGAATTAAAAACAAATAAACATTGAGCAAGAGAGAATATTTTGTTTTAGGCTTTAGATGTAGATGCTCACAACCATTGAAATTATTTTCCCAAATATAAATTATTAGCACAGACAAAGAATTGATGCTTTTATATACTCAAATATCATTTATCAATCTAAATAGAGTAAAATTACGTGCACGCACATGCATGCGTGCGTGCACGCACAGACACACACACACATTAGAATATAAATCCTTTGAATCTATGGTTTACAATTTAATTCTAGTTTCATTTTGCGATGAAAGTGCAGCTGAAAATTCTTTATTTGATTGGTTTGATGGTACAGTCGCTGAGCGGCACCACCATCTGCATTCATATTGAATGCTTTATTGGCAGTATGATTCTCTTATCCGTTTGTTTATATCCAGTTGGCACAAATGTTGGTGATATTGCTGTATGGGAAGTAGCATGCAGGGAGAGACTTGCTCATAGAACTTTTAAAGTCTGGGAAGTTCAAGCATGCTCATCCCTTTTTCAGGTAAGCAAGTCGATTTGATTATTCCAGATATTATGAACTCAGATCTAATGGACGCGTATGTGTATTTATTGCTTGACATCATGACCAGTCTGCACTAGTCAAGGATCCTGGAATGTCAGTTAATCGTGTACTATGGAATCCAGATGGGAATCAATTTGGTAATTTCTGGAACTAGGTTTATATTCTTTACTACCCTAAAGCATTATTCATTACTTCAATTATATATTATTATAGAATTTATCAGAAATTAGAAATAGTTCTTGCTAATGATTTCATCTATTTATGCGACAAACTTTGACAGGTGTTGCATACTCTAAGCACCTTCTTCATCTGTATAATTTCAATGGCCGTGAAGATCTAGTTCACCATTTAGAGGTTGATTGATCTATTAAACCTGGTCCCCGTTTATTAATTATTTGTTTAGCCTTTAACAATAATCGACTTTTTTCTGTATAATTTAAATGATTCCAGATTGATGCTCATGTTGGTGGGGTTAATGACATTGCTTTTTCTCAACCAAATAACAAGCATTGTGTTGTAACTTGTGGAGATGACAAGACTATTAAGGCATGTGCTGTTTTTTAGTCTTGATAGTGAAATTATAAGTTTGTATCCTTATCTATAATGTATTTGTGTAATAAGGTCTGGGATGCGACAACTGGTGCCCTACAATTCACTTTTGAAGGTCATGAAGCTCCTGTTTATTCTATTTGTCCGCACTCCAAGGAAAATATTCAGGTATATAACATAACATCACTGTGCCTGATTTGAAAGCCCTTTCTTAATATTAGTATTGAATGTTAGTGCTTATTTTCAATCACTCTACTTTCTTTGGCCAATGGTAAAGTGCAGCAAACCTTTATTTTTTTTATTTTTCAGTTTATCTTTTCAACTTCAGTAGACGGAAAGATCAAAGCATGGTTATATGACAATGGGGGCTCAAGGGTTGATTATACCGCTCCTGGTCATTGGTGTACCACTACAATGGCTTATAGCGCTGATGGAACAAGGTCCACACTCATTAGACTGCCAAGCTATTCACTGATATTATGACACTAACCTTTTTTTTTGCAAAACAATTTTATTAATCGAATGTCTTTCCATGTATAGGTTGTTTTCTTGTGGCACTAGTAAGGACGGAGATTCTTGTATTGTAGAGTGGAATGAGAGTGAAGGTTCAGTTAAGAGAACATATTCTGGTTTTAGAAGAAAGTCGATTGGTGTGGTGCAATTTGACACTACAAAAAATAGATATTTAGCTGTTGGGGATGAGTTTATGGTTAAGTTTTGGGACATGGACAATACTAACCTCTTGACAACTGCTGATGGAGGTGGAGAGTTGCCTGTAATTTTCTAATCAAACTCCTTTTCTCTTTCAATTACTCTCTCTCCCTCGTAGCACTACTTAACTTGTACCATTTTCTATAATCCTCAGGCTTCTCCTCGCATTAGGTTCAACAAGTTTGGGTCTCTCTTAGCTGTTTCCACATCTGATAATTCTATTAAGATCCTAGCAAATGCTGATGGTATTCAAATGCTCCGGTCAATTGAAAGCCGGTCCTATAATGCTGCTAGATTATCATCTGAGGCAATTACAAAGGTGAGATAACAAGAATCTTTAAACATTTCAATGGATTCATAATGGTTAAAACAGGGAGCATGATTATCACATTATTATTGCAGACTACCTCACTTTTTCCCATGAATATGGCTGGAACTAGCAGTGCAGTAGCTGACAGAGGCACTCCTGCTGCACCAAATGCTGGATTGGTAACTTAGAAATCGTGAAAACTTATGAAATAATCATATGTTTTTTATCCAATTTGATTCAAACAAGTTCACATGGTGTTAAGTTTTGCTTAAATAATATTGGTTTCCAATATGCAGCCAAATGGTGACAACCGTATCCTGGAAGATGTGAAGCCTAGAATAGTTGACGAGTCGAGTGAAAAGTCCAAGATCTGGAAGCTGACTGAGATCAATGAACCATCCCAGTGTTGCTCGTTGAAGCTTCCTGATAATTTATTACTAGTGAAGGTAATACCTTCTCTTTGTTAACCTTTTCTGCATTAGTTTGCTAGCAATCCAGATATTCAAAGTGGTTGATTGCACGTAATTTGTGTCGTCGTACATGGTAAAACCTGTGTTTAACTTCATGGGATCATTTCTTTTCAAAAATAAAAATAAAATTAACCTAATGTTAGAAGTATGCAAACGTAATTATTTGACTAACATGAAACATACATCACCAGTCTTCTTAAAACGGCCACTCAAAAATCGTGATCACATCAGCTTATATGATGAGTACGGTACGTATTGTTACAAACATTATATGCTAGGTAAGAGGGGACGGAACAAAAAAGAAGAAGCAATATTGGTAAATACATATGAAATACTGCTAGAAATCTGGAAGTAGAAGATACTTGATACCTCAACAGTTAAACTACATCTTATTTTCAGGTAGCCAGATTGATATACACTAATGCTGGATCTGCAATATTGGCTTTGTCATGTAATGCTGTTCATAAGCTATGGAAATGGCAGAAAACTGAAAGAAACGCCAGTGGGAAAGTAAATTACTCAAATTAACTGTTTGATATACCATTCTTCCACTTGTTGTATGTTGATATGTAAGGTTCCTTCTTTCTCTCTTCAGGCCACAGCTTTGGTTGCACCGCAACTGTGGCAACCTGCAAGTGGAATTCTCATGACTAATGATATAAGTGATGCAAACCCAGAAGAATCCATCAACTGCTTTGCACTGTCAAAGAATGATTCGTATGTCATGTCTGCGTCAGGCGGGAAGATATCTCTTTTCAACATGATGACATTTAAGGTTTCTTGGATTCTTTTGTCTCTTATTGCATTTTTGATGATTCCTTGATATCTCAAGTTTAATTTTATTTTTCCTGTCGTTGCAGACGATGACGACTTTTACTACACCTCCACCTGCAGCTACATACCTTGCTTTCCATCCACAGGATAACAATATAATTGCAATTGGCATGGATGATAGTTCAATTCAGATCTACAATGTTCGAGTTGATGAGGTTGCTATTGTTTGTTTTGAAAAGTGTTGTTTTATCGATTATATACACTACATGGTCTTATGTCATATTAATCTTGTAGGTTAAAAGCAAGCTAAGAGGCCACCAGAAAAAGATAACTGGTCTTGCGTTTTCCAATGCTTTGAATATTCTAGTCTCATCAGGAGCAGATTCTCAGGTTTGTTCCTTTTCGAAAGACAATTTGCTTTGAAAGTCAAGCGTAGGCATTGCTAAAGATATCTTTGCCTATGTGAAGTTGTTCTCTAGCTTGTGCTGAATTTAGTTGTATATTAGATGATAATTTTGTTCCCTTCGATCTTTCCAAGTATAAGTGTGCGCATGTGTGCGTGTACATGTGCATGTATATACATATACATATACATATACACCACATACTGATGTATACCCAGTTTGATTTGATGCGTGTTTGATCTTATAATGTTGCTGAATTTATTTTAGTTATGCATATGGAATACCGATGGGTGGGAAAAGAAAGGCTGCAAGTATTTGCAACTTCCTTCTGGGCGAGTGATGGACACACATTCAGAAACTCGAGTACAGTTTCACCATGATCAAATTCACTTATTAGTAGTGCACGAGACTCAACTTGCTATATATGACGCATCAAAACTTGAATGTCTAAAACAGGTGACCTGGTTATTTTCTATCCACATTTCTCCTTGCATCATAATTGATATTCTTCTATGCTCAAAGGTTCATGGTACATTATATGGGTACAGCTTTGCAATACAGTTTCACACATGGTTAACTCAATTTTATTTTAGGACAGTATTTTAAATGTAATAATATGTTTTACAAAAAAGCCGCCGTTTAAGATTTATTGTCCATTTATCATAGCATTTTGTTGAATATTAACCATACTGATATATAGCAAATAATTTTGAACAGTGGACACCTAGTCAGGGATCTATCACCCATGCAGTTTACTCATGCGACAGCCAAACGATATACGCTAGCTTTGCAGATGGAAGCGTATGTGTCTTCTCTCAGGCACTCAAATTGAGGTGTCGTATTAATCCCACAGCCTATTTAACTTCCCAACCCAGGTATTCATTATTTCCATTCATATTCCCCATTGTTCCTTATCTAATGATCTCCAATAACATACACCGAATTTGAACTCTGCAACTTTTTGTATCAGTTCGAATGTGCATCCAGTAGTAGTTGCAGCACATCCGTCGGACCCAAATCAATTCGCGCTCGGACTAACCGATGGAAGCGTTCATGTGCTCGAACCTTTAGAATCAGAAGGAAAATGGGGAACCAACCCACCAGCAATCGAAAATAATAACAACAGCAGCATCGTCATCAATAACAACAACAGTAGTATCAATATCAGTAGTAATGGTGTCACCAATGCATCTTCAAGTCAACCACCATCAGGAAATCCTTCTTCAGATCATCAAGCGTCAAGATAACTTTGCATGTATTCTCAAGTTTGTTAATAGATACCGCTAATGAGATAGAGAAAGAGAGTTCTACATCCGTGATTTTATCCTTTACTCTTTTTTTATGACAGACTGGAGAATCATATGTTCCGCGCTTGTTTTAGTTCGTGCACTTGGATAACTGGCAAAGGAATTATAGAGTTTTTTTTTTTCTTCTTTTCTTTCTTTTTTCTTTTCTTTACCCCTGGTTCTCTAGTGAAGAATGCGACAAATGTATTGTGTAACATTGTTTTGTGCAATGAGTTGTTTTTTTTTCTTCTATTGCTATCTATGTTGGACTATTATAATATAACATTCGATCCGTTACTCAACGGAGTATATAATGCATACTTTAATGTTTATTTTTGGGCTTTTGTGATTCTTAATGTTATACCGTTTTTTCTTTCTTCCAAATCTCTAAGTGTTACTTTAACATGAAGGTTGTTGCTGGAGTGTTTTTTATGAACGGGTTTTTTTAGTTATATCAGTTTATGAGTGCTGTATTCGGGTTTGTTATGAGTTTGTGGAGGCCTTATTGAGTACACTTGAGTCTCTGGTTGGATTGGCTAGTTTAGGTAGACCAAACTAAAAGTCAAAAAATGTGGAAGTTGAACCAAACGGATCAAGATAATTTTAGTTGATTCCACAGGTTTTTTTTTATGGTTCATATTTTATGCTAAGGAAACTTGTTTGGGGGTAAAATTTTGAGCAAATTTTATCCCTAAAGACGACAAATATTTAAAACTAGGTATGAGAATGAATGTTTTTCCCAGAATACCAAAAGTTCAGTTTTTTATGTTTCCACATACCTCTAAACCTGATTTTAGGGTTTTCTATTCTGGTCGAGTCGACAAATCACAGTGAAAGTAGAGAGCTTGTATAAGGGAAGATGAGTTGGGTGGTTTGACAACGACGTTAGACAATGCACTTGGCTATGGCAGTTAGGTAGTGGATGAGGTAATGTTGATGAATACTAGGGTGTTGATGAATGAGCAATACATGACGCTTAGCTTAGGTTGTTGGCAATAGTGACATCTGGGAGTTGTGGTGGTTGAGGAAGAGATCCCGACGAGTGACAAAGAAGAATGAAAAATTGGGGAAGCAGTTATTACAGTTCGTAGTGGAGTATAGTATTGTTGCTCATTTTTCTCACAAAAGTATAAATGGACCCATCAAGTCCAAATCCCAGCAACAAAGACAACTATCCCTTCATCCCAATAGGCCCCCCCCCCCCCCCTCATTACATCCCAACCTGCAAGGTCGGATCACCCCAACTCCTTTGCTTGAAACTTGCCCGCTGCTTTCCCAAGAACAATAAAGTGCTTCAGACCTCACAGGCAGCCCTCCTAACCATCTTCCATACATCTCCTCCCCTCGTCCCTTGGCGATTAAGTTACAACACAAAGAGACCACTTGACAATCCACGAGATCCGTTCGTACCTCTCCCTATTCGTCAAGATTCCTTGTTGACTAGTGTTAAACCAAAAATTAACTCAACACCCGAGTTGTTGTACAAGGTAATATTATTCGAAATGGTCCCAATAATGTCCATGGGCTTTAATATAGTCACGATGTTATTAAAAGTTCGAGTCATATGTCCAATGATAAAATATGCGAGTCGGATAAATGTGCAATAGTCTGTTACTTGTTTGTTAATGGGCAAAATAGACAATTTACGTATATCACAATCCTCTGTTCATATGTCAATGGGCATAGTAGTCATTATGCAAGGTAAACTTTAATTTAGGCAAGAGCTTAAGTGGTCTTGTTCAAATCGACAATATGAAAGTCAAAATTCAAGTCCAAATCCAAAAATAAGTCATATGCACATCCATTATTCAATAATAGTTAACTTTGCACATTCAAGGAAAATATGCTATGCAAAGTTAAAAGTCCAAGTTTTATTTGCAAAAATTCAGGAGTTACAATCAACTCTAGAAATCCCCAAATCGATTTAGGATTTACAACTTGTAATTGGGAAAAAGAGAAAAAAATGATTCGCCCCCTTCTAAGTGGCGGAGGAGAGCTATTTATAGAGGTAACAACAGGCATGATGACTAACATGTGTCCATCTAGCTAAGTATTCGCCATCTCTTTACATAGTAAATATTCGACATCCTTCATAATTGTTGATGATCGACAACTTGCATCATGGCAGTTTACTCAATAACCTTTATATTCTTTGAGGTTTGGCATCCCTCGCTGTTTATAAAAGCTCGAAATCCTTTGTTGAAGCTCATCATTCTCGTACAAACCTAGTAATACCTCTATGTAGAAGTTCGGTATCATTGGTTGTTTGTAGATGCTCTACAACAGCTACTGTTGTAAAGGCTCGATAATTGTTCTTGTATCAAAGGCATATTTTCCATAGAAACTCGATATCCTCACTTTATAATTGGATGCTCGACATCTTCTAGAGGTGCGACATCCTTTCTTTGCTACATACTCTACAACACTTCGTGTTGTGGAGGTCTGACATCTCTTCCTATGTCTTTGACAACCCTGCTATCTTTGAACTCGATAGCTTTTGTGTTGTGAAGCTCGATAACCCCTGTTCTTCTATATTTATAAGCATTTGTTGATTCGACACCTTCATCACCTTACAGGCTCAATACCATGATTCATTGTTAATGCTCGATATCAACTTCTGCTTGTGAAATGCTCGACAACTCTTCCTGTTATAGAGGCTCGTTACTCCTTAGAGATTTGATACCTCTTCATTGCTTATTAACCACTTAAAGCTCGATATTGTCTGCTGTTTATAGATGCCCGACATCTCTTCCTGCTGTTGAGGCTTGACACCACTCTTTATAGTAATAAAGGTTTGACAATCTTACTGTCTTCAAGTTTGGGAACCCTTGTAGCTCGATAACCCCATTGTTCGATGTTTCACTTAAGCTATTCAACTCTTTAGAAGAAGCTCAACATTAATCTTTATATTAGAAGCTTGATACTGTTAGAATTATAGGCTCAACAACCTTCATTGTTTCCAGGTTTAACATCTTTTCTTCAAACACTCGATAGACTTGTCGATAGAGGACTACTAACAGTTCGATATCACTGTCTTTGAAGGTTCAAATTATTGGCTGGTCATTTCACAATGCATTTATAGGCTCGATACCTATTTTTGAAATGTTTCCAAATCTTCCATGGACTTAGTTGCTTCTTTTTCTCTTGATGACTTCTCAAGCATATTTGATAGTTGGAAAATAAGTGGATAACGTTTGCCCCACTCTTTGTATAAAAGAAGTTTTTTTACACTTTAGTATAAAACCAAGTTCAACACTCGAAATGAATCGATCCAATAGAAGGGATTGATGATATCTTTGGCCTAAGGACTCATACCAATTACCATGTTGGGAATGGTAAGCTCAGACCACAGGAGCCAATCTTCTAATAATAAGGAAACCAAAAATCCAAAGAAAATTTGTTGATATATATAGGCGAATCCGAATTCACGCCTTGAGATTGAGGATTTGACAATAAGAGTAAGGATTCCACAAACTCCATTTCAAGTGCAATATTCATAATTTAGAAAACCATCTGATAAGAAGACCAGAATTCACCTGGTAAAAAGACCAGAGATTTAACCGACAAGTAATCCAGAAATCCATTTGACGATAAAATTAGAAATCCATCTGATAAGAAGACTGGAAATCCATCTATAAGAAACCAGAAATCCATCAGGTAAGAAAATCAGAAATCCATCTATAAGAAGAATAGAAATCCATCTAGCAAGAGAAATTAGAAATCCATCTATAAGAAGACTAGAAATCCATCCATATATTTTCATTTTAATGGTAAAATTCCCATTACAGCTAATAGAAGGCCAGAAATACAACTAATAACGAAGAATATTCCTTTTATTTGGATTCCAGTTCGGAAATAAAATATTGAGAGTTAATTTAATTTAACATTTCAGAGAATAATGCCCCAAGCTCCAATAATAATTTATGCTTTGATTATAGAATTTCCTTTGCGACCATTATCTTTAAAAATACTCGACCGCAGTAGCGGTTTGACCCTTCTTTTGAAGGTTTCTCTAACTTTCCCTTGGGACAAGATTGGTCGTGTTTGATTGTTCTTCCTTTGAAAGATTGCTTTGGCCCATCACTAAGATGGAATTAAACTCGCCCGATCAATTTCTTTTACCTCTTCTATACCTTTTATTTAGGGATTTAAGCTCTGATAGATTTCTTTTGCCCCTTCCATGCCTTATAGGTAAGGATTTAGGCAGGTCGTAACTTTTGGCCATCTTTGGTAGAACTAAAGTCTTACTCTCCCTTCCTCTAAGAGGCGCTCTGAGCAGGCCTTGTAGGCGGAACCGAAGGCTGGTCCGTACTTTGGCCAGACCATCTTAGGCGGGACTAAAGGTTTACTCCGTCCTCCCTCTAGGAGGCGTTCCGGCCAGGCCACGTAGGCCGGACCAAAGGATTGCGGTGCTTTGGCCATGCCTTATAGGCAGGACTAGAGGCTTACTCCGACCTCCTTCTAGGAGGTACTGCGGTCAGGCTTTATAGGTGGGACCGAAGGCTTATAATGCTTTGACCTGGCCCTTATGGTGGGATCAAAGGTTTTTCCTTTATTCTGTGATTTCCTTTCTTTCTATCAGTTATTAATTCCGTAGATATACTTGTCATAATTTTATTTATTTATTTATCCATTGTAGGAAAATAAGGCCTCAGATGCTCAAAATTCCAATTTCTTTTTATTACATTACCATCAGGTCGGCATAGTCGATAAGCTTCTGGTTGGATTACTTTATGGATGACAAGTGGTCCTTCCCAGTTTGGTCCGAGTGACCCGTCTGTCGGGTTTTTGGTATTTTCCATGACTTTTCGGAGTACTAAGTCTCCTTTTTGAAATCATCTCTCCTTAATTTTAGAGTTATAGTATCTTGATATCCTTTGTTGATATTTGAACGTTCATATGGCCGCTTTATCTCTTAGTTCGTTAATCAAATCTAGGGATTCTTTTCTTAGCTCTTGATTGGGATTAAAGTCATTTGCAATCCTCCGATGGGATGGTATTTCAACTTCAATTGGAAGCATTGTTTCACATCCATATGTCAAAGAAAATGGAGTATGTCCCGTAACTCCCATTGTAGTGTTAGTAGAGTTTGATTGCTGAAAGCATAAGTGGTAGTTCTTCTACCCAATTTTCTTTTGCTTTGTCTAGTCATTTTTTGAGGATAGTCTTAATGGTTTTATTGGCGGCTTCAATGGCTCCATTAGCCTTGGGATGAGCTACGGATGAAAAACTTTTAATTATCTCATTCTTGTTGCAGAATTTGATGAATTCCTCACTTTCAAATTGGGTCATATTATCAGATATTATCTTATTCGGTTTCCAAACCGAGTGACTATGTTTTTGCTCACAAACTTTAGCACTTTTCCTGCCTCTACCCATTTGGTAAATTAGTTGATGGCTACTGCTGCAAACTTGGGTTAGCCTTTTGATATAGGCAACGATCCTACTAAGTCAATTCCCCATACATCCAAGAGTCATGGACTTGAGATTGGGGTTAACTCATTTGGTGGCATATGTGAGATTATTGAAAATCTTTGACATTTTTCACATCTCTTTACATTATTCACTGCATTGTTATTCATATAGGGCCAATAAAAACCTTACCTCATGACCTTTTTGGCCAACTTTATGCCATTAGAATGATCCCCATAGAACCTTTCATGGGCTTCTCTTAACAATTTTGTGCCATTGTAATGACCCTAAAATAAAATAAAAATAAAATGAAAAATATACATTTATATTAAGAAATTCTGAAATTATAAAATATATATAATGCATTAAAACAGAAAAAAAAATTTGGCAATAAATAAAATTTGCATGGGAGCTTCTGTTTGATAAAATGCAAGGGATTAAGGTGATTAAAAGAAAAATTGGAACTCAAAATAAATATAGCTCTATGTCCAAAGAATTATATAAATACATACATTAATATATATATGGAGTGTTTTCTGTTTTATTTAAAGATAGAATAAGATGAAGTTTAATAAAAAGGTTTACATGTCTTATAATTGTGCTAAAAATAATTAGCATAATATATGTGATTTTTATTTAAATATAGAAGGAGTTACTGATTTGACAAAGAGGCAGAAATATATATATACATACAGAATCAAATAAAAATTTCCATATCTTATATTTATTTCAAGCAAATAATATGGGTGAATGATTTTTACATTACATAATAAGGTATGATAGTATGCATGATTGAATGGAGATAATAGATAGGTAGAAAATACAAAGGAGATTTTCAGATTCCTTAAACTTATAAAAAGAAATAATAAACCGAGGGTCACATGCATATGGCATGAGTAGAAAAGAGTCATGAAAATAGTATTGAGTGTTTAAAAAATGCATGATCCCCGAAATAACTAATTAAAGTAACCTAATGTGTGCATTTCCAATTTATGACCACACAGGAATATGATATGTACATGAACATCTAAGGGTATCGGGGGAATTGCCCATTTTCTTAAACCCTAGAATGGATTTATAAATAACTGCACATAACCAAATCCATCATTCTCTCGGGGTCAAAACAAAAATAAAATAAACTAGGAGAAACACTAGCTTGAGGCTTTGGAGGATTTGCTGTTCAAAGGATTAAGGCAGTGAAAGGAAAACATTAACTGAGTATTTATCCTTTGTATGCAATGGCATTAAGTCCTATTGCAGGTAGCCTAAAATATTATGAGACATTTAAATCTCTGAAATGATTTGTTATGGGTGATATGGATGTTTGTTTGTGCATTTTTTTATTGGAGCATTAATCTGTAAGTGGGCTTTTAGAGTTAACATGTTTTGAGCATTCTTGTTCTATCTTATCATCATTAAACATGGATATAGATTAAATAGGGGAACATGGGGTTGAACCAGAAAATATACAAGCAGTTATATCTTTCTGAAATATGAATGAAAGAAAAACTAAATTGGTCACTTGGGAGTTAGTCAATGATCTGCTTACTTCAGGTGGGAGCAAGTATATGCATGGTGCAACTGCATCCTGAGGCCTTTGTGTGTTGGAATAATTTAAACAACCTAGGAGTTTCCTTCACAATGCATACATAGTGTTCATTTGACAAGGAGATGTAGACCATAAAATAAATAAGGAATGGGATTTATAAATTTGGGTTATGAATATCTAGATAGGGAGTTAAATTAATCAGGATTAATGTGATGTTCTGGTTAGTTGCTGGGTGAAAATTTGGAGTATAAAACCTGAGTTTAATTATCTAGATTTGGGGAGAATGAATTAAGAATTGTACATATGTTTATTTTAACATGTTTGCTGTGTATTGTTTAAATAGATGAATGTGTTTGTATCACTTTGTATGAACCAAAACATGCTAAGTATAAAAATCTGTTAAACTAGGAAGGCACTGCAAGATTATCAAAATAAAAATTTATGAATATGTATACAAAATTGATAAATGCTCATACCAGTGAAAACTGACCCTTTTGGTTTCCCTTGCAATCATCTGGGTGTCTCATTAAAATTGGGGCAGCTCAGTGATTTGCTTGCAGGAAGATGAAGTTGGCTTGATGAATGGAGATGGCAATTAGCTGCTAGTATAAATAAAAGAAACCAGTTTTAAAAATCTGTAGTTGCTTTGTAATGAATTTATTAGTCAAATTTTATGTTGTAACTGAAGTTTCTTGTAAGGAGATTACTAAGTATTTGGGTTGAAAACATGTACTTAAGTAAAACCTGTTGTGAGTGATCATTGATGATGTTTGGTTAACTACCAATTTCTTTTATGAATGTCTGATTTGGAGAAAAATAAGGAGATAGACATATCATATACATATGATATGTGCATATATATTTGATCTCTGATTTTTATTGCTTATATTTTGTCTTAAGGAAATTAAACAGCTAAGGGGGTTGGTTTTTGAAATGAACTCTCAAAATTTTAGTAGGATATTCAAGTGAAATGAATTTGTGCATGGCAGGTAAGTGATACTGGCATGTGCATGAATTCTGGAAATTTGTATGTAATTGAGTATTTAAATTTCAAATAGAACTATGAGAGCAGTAGACCTGAAAGATACTGAACTTTGAATAATTGATTGAATACATATAAGAATGCATTTCCAGAAAAACTTAAACTAGGCATAAACATGCTTGGGATTAGGAGTAGGACTTTGTAGAAGTTTGTTAATATAAGGGATATGGGTTTGCAAGTGGTAAAAGAGGGACTATGGCCGGCCTAGATGGCCATGAGTCAAACCCTTGGAGCCTGGAACCACTTCATTTCAATTAATGAAGTGTAAGTGCTTCTGGGACAAATCAAAGAAAACACCAAGCAGCCCTTAAATAACACCAAGTAGATCCAATAAATCACCAAGAATGTAAGTCTGCACCATATTAAACTTAAAAATGCTAAAAGTCCTCATCCATTCAACCTGAAATGATAAATGGAAATTAGATCCAATATCCATGCCTGCAAGCATAATTTGTAAGTAATTTCATGCAAATACTTGATAACTATCTTGAGATCAAGTAAATGCTATTTTAGTGTTAATAGAATTATTTAGACAGATAAATATATATAAGTCAAATAAATATATATATATAAGTGTTATAATTTGCCAAAATGTACCTCTGGCAGTAGAACAAGACTTAGAAAAGAAATAAGTGGCTATGTCAATAGCTTGTATGGTATTTTGATTTCTATTTGATTTAAATTCCCTTTGATGAAAAAAATAATAATAAAGAAACAATTGTATATCATCAAATATATAATTGACTTAATTTGTTTGTACACTGATATGATTATATTGGTAAAACCAGGGTCTTGGGAAAAATATTTGGAAATTATATAAATATTCAAATATAAAAGTAATGAGGTTTAGTGGTGAATTCCTCTTGAATGTAAAAAAAAAATCTATGTGTTATAGAGTGAGGGTCACCACAGTTGGTATCAGAGCTATGTTTTAAATAACATAGTAAATGTTGTTATATGCATATGGATGTTTGAATGCATTGTTTGAATTATTGGTGTTGAATGCTTTTGTTTTATGTCAAAAAAATATATATGTATGTACATGTGATACATGCACAGTGTGCACAGAAATAAAAATGAACCAAGTAAAGACACCAAAAATTGATAGGGGTAAATAAACTAACATAAAAATCATATTTATAGCATTATGGTAGGACCAAGGCATCACACAGGTGCAGGATCATCACGTGAGCCACCTGTGATGAGCATGGAGGATTTTGTGAGAGCTTTAAGGGATGGAATGACACCAAGGCAAGACAATCCTCATGAGGAACTCTCCAAACTGCTTTAGACATGTACCACTTTGGGAGGAAAGGATTTTGAAGGTACTGAAGGAGCTATAGGTGTTCAAACTTGGATAAGAACTATGGAGAGGGTCTTCACAGATATGCAAATCAATGACCAAAGGAAGAGACAGATAGCTTCAAGGAAATTGAAGGGGGTTGCACTGGATTAGTGGGAAGTTGTGACATCAGGAAGACAAGAGGATACTACCACTTGGAATAATTTCAAGGACATGCTTGAGGACAGATTTGTCCCAGCATCTGCCAAGGCCACACTGCTAGAAGACTTTATTAGATTAAGGCAAGGAAGCATGAGTGTGAATGAATACACTCAGAAGTTTGAAGCATTATCCAAGTATGGAATGGTGTTAATAGGGAATGTAGAAGCAAAGAATGCAAGGTACATTCAAGGCTTGAACCCTAGTCTGTCAAGGGAAATGTTGCCATACAAGGACAAAACCTTTGATCAGGTAATTGATCTAACACTCTCATTTGAGCAACATGACACTGCAAGGGAGAAATTCAGGAATATGAAGCTCAATAAGAAGAAGGGTGGTCAAAACAAAGTGCAACCTTATGACAAGAGAAATGCAAGTAAAGGAGTTAAGAAAGGGGAAGGAGCAATAGCACCTGAAAGCAAGAAATTCACTCATTGTTTTAATTGTGGAAAAGCTGGACATTATAGTAACCAATGCCCTGACCCTAAAATACCTAGAGGAGGCTGCTATAATTGTGGAAAGATGGGTCATCTCAAGAAGGATTGCCCAGAAACCAATAGGGGAACAGCAAGGGTAGGAGCTTTGGCAGCAGGTAACACTGGGAATGTTGGGCAACTTGAAGGTATAATTTTTATTCATACCCAACCAATATCAGTAATATATGACACTGGTGCCTCACATTCACTAATATCTCTGGAAATTACAAAGAAATTAGCACTTGCATGTGTTTCTATTGATCAGCCCTTAATTGTACACAATCCCATAGGGAGTCATTGTATGTTAGGGATGAAGTGTATGGGTCTGAAATTAATTATAGGGGGTTATGAATTTAATTCAGACTTATATACCTTAAATTATCCTGGTATTGGGATTATTTTGGGGGTAGATTGGTTAATGAGAAATAAAGCAATTTTAAATTTAGAAAATCTTACTATTTCTTTGGAGACAAATGAAGGCAAAAGAATTACCATCTTAAGTGAAATAGCAAAGAATACATGTTTTAATAAAATCTGGAGTATTAATGAAGTTCAAAAGGAATTAAAAATAGAGGAAATCCCATTAGTCAATGGATATATAGATGTGTTTGGAGAAGTGAAGGGAATTCCTCAAAATAGACCAGTTGAATTTAAAATAAAATTAATGCCAGGAACAAATTCAATCATTAAGAAGCCTTATAGAATGGGTCCAAAAGAGTTGGTAGAATTAAAACATCAACTAGAAGAATTAGAAGAGAAAGGATTCATAAGATCAAGTAGTTCCAGTTGGGGTTCCCCAGTGCTTTTTGTTAAGAAGCATGATGGAACAATGAGGATGTGTGTGGATTACAGGGATTTAAATAAGGTGACCATCAAGAATAAGTACCCACTGCCTAGAATAGATGATCTATTTGACCAATTGCATGAAGCTAAAATATTTTCAAGGCTAGACTTAGCCTCTGGATTTCACCAAATGAAAGTTGCAGAGGAAAGCATTGAGTACACAGCCTTCAACACAAGGTATGGCCTTTATGAATTTCTAGTAATGCCATTTGGTTTGACCAATGCTCCCTCCTATTTTGTAGACTTGATGAATAGAATTTTTAGAGACTTTTTGGATAAGTTTGTCTTGGTATTTATAGATGACATATTAATTTATTCAAAGACAGAAAATGATCATGCCATGCACCTACATTTAGTATTATCCAGACTTAGAGAACATGAATTAAAAGCCAAGTATTCAAAGTGTACATTTTGGCAACATGAAGTGAAATTATTAGGACACATAGTGTCACAGCAGGGAGTAAGTGTAGATCCAAGCAAGGTCATTGCAGTTCAAACATGGAGTAGACCCAAGACAGTGACTGAGGTGAGGTGATTCTTAGGTTTGGCAGGGTACTATAGGAGGTTCATCAAGGATTTTTCAAGAATAGCAGCACCAATGACCAAACTAACCAAGAAGAACCAACCATATGTGTGGACTGAGCAGTGTGAACAAGCTTTTGAGAGATTGAAACAAGCATTGGTGGAAGCTCCTGTCCTACAAATCCCAGAAGCAAATGAAGGAATGGTTGTATACACTGATGCTAGTGGGTCTGGGTTAGGTGCAGTGCTTATGCAACATGGCAAGGTGGTGGCATATGCATCAAGACAGCTTAAACCCAATGAGACCAAATATGCAACTCATGATCTAGAATTAGCTGCAATAGTGTTTGCACTAAAACTATGGAGGCATTATTTGCTTGAAGAAAAATTTGAATTATTCACAGATCATCAAGCATTGAAATATTTATTTTCTCAAAAAGATTTAAATATGAGGCAAGCAAGGTGGTTGGAGTTTCTAGCTGCATATGATTTAGATATTTTGTACACTCCTGGAAAAGCTAATAGAGTGGCAGATGCTTTGAGCAGAAATCATGTTAGATTAGCCAGTTTGATGATTGATGAATTTAAAAACCTTGCAGTGCTTGGGGAGGCAGATATATACAGCAAGGATGAAGTGAATTTTAAAGAACATGGTGATATGGTGGAGTATGGTACACTGGGAATAATCACAGTGAAGTCTAATCTGGTGGAGAAAATTGGTGGCATGCAAGACCAAGATAAAAATTTGAAGGAAAAGAAGGAAATGTTACTTAGCAACCTTGAGTTGGAAAATTTTAAAATAGATTCCAAGGGTTATTTGAGGAAAAATGATAAGCTTCGTGTACCAGACCTTGCAGAGTTGAAGGAAGAAATCATGAATGAGCATCACAAGACCAAGTACACCATACACCCTGGTGGTACTAAAATGTATCATGATTTAAAAAGAAGCTACTGGTGTCCAGGAATGAAGCAAGCAGTGGCAAGATATGTGGCAAAGTGTTTCACATGTCAACAAATTAAAGCAGACCACCAAAAGCCTTCTGGCATGTTGCAACCTTTGGAGGTACCTCAGTGGAAATGGGAAAGTATTTCCATGGATTTTGTGGATGGTTTGCCTAGAACTAAGAAAGGCAATGATAGTATATGGGTAATTGTCGATAGACTAACCAAATCAGCTCACTTTGTCCCTGTCAGGTCAGATAGAAATGCACATAGGCTTGCACAATTATTTATTAAGGAAGTGGTGAGGCTACATGGTATACCCAAGACTATTGTAAGTGATAGAGACACTTTGTTCACCTCAAGATTTTGGGAAAGCTTCCAAGAAGCAATGGGAACACAACTTTGTTTAAGCACTGCCTACCATCCCCAAAGTGATGGGCAAACAGAGATAGTTAATAAAATATTGGAAGATTTACTTAGAGCATGTGTGCTTGATTTTGGGGGTAATTGGGAGGATCATATTCACTTGGCAGAATTCACTTACAACAATAGCTATCAATCAACAATAGGAATGGCTCCCTTTGAAGCCTTGTATGGGAGACCCTGCATGTCTCCTGCCTGTTGGTTGGAAGCAGGAGAGGGTGTAATATTGGGGCCAGATCATGTTAAAGAAACTTCCAACATGATTGAATTAGTTAGGCATAGAATGAAGGCAGCACAATCAAGACAGAAGTCTTATGCAGATAGAAAGAGAAAGCCAATGGAGTTTGAAGTAGGAGAGCATGTTTTTCTGAAGGTATCACCAATGAAGAAGGTGTTCAGGTTTGGGAAATCTGGTAAGCTATCACCAAGATTTGTAGGACCATATGAAATTATGCAAAGAATTGGTGCTATGGCCTACAGACTTAAGTTACCTGAGGAGTTGAGTGGTGTGCATCCAGTATTTCATGTTTCTCAATTGAGAAAATGGGTGCATGATGAAGGAGCAATTCTGGAGTCACCTACTCAAATTCAAGTCCAAAAGAATTTGGTTTATACAAATGAACCAGTAGGGATAGTTGCCAAGGAAGAGAAAAAGTTGAGGAACAAGGTGATCAAACTGGTAAAAATTCAATGGAGCTTGGACACTAATGATTGTACATGGGAGGTTGAAGATAAAATGAGGGCTAAATACCCCAATTTGTTTACTGATGGAGAGGTATGTTTAAGCAGCTTATGATGATTTTTCTAAAATATTCTTATATATTGTTTGCTTTCATAAACTGTGAGTATGGGGTTATGGAGTTAAAACAGGCTATAGATTAGTGTTTTTTTTATTTGGAGAAAAATTATGGGGACATAATTCCTTTAAGGGGGAGGGTATGTAATGACCCTAAAATAAAATAAAAATAAAATGAAAAATATACATTTATATTAAAAAATTCTGAAATTATAAAATATATATAATGCATTAAAACAGAAAAAAAAATTGGCAATAAATAAAATTTGCATGGGAGCTTCTGTTTGATAAAATGCAAGGGATTAAGGTGATTAAAAGAAAAATTGGAACTCAAAATAAATATAGCTCTATGTCCAAAGAATTATATAAATACATACATTAATATATATATGGAGTGTTTTCTGTTTTATTTAAAGATAGAATAAGATGAAGTTTAATAAAAAGGTTTACATGTCTTATAATTGTGCTAAAAATAATTAGCATAATATATGTGATTTTTATTTAAATATAGAAGGAGTTACTGATTTGACAAAGAGGCAGAAATATATATATACATACAGAATCAAATAAAAATTTCCATATCTTATATTTATTTCAAGCAAATAATATGGGTGAATGATTTTTACATTACATAATAAGGTATGATAGTATGCATGATTGAATGGAGATAATAGATAGGTAGAAAATACAAAGGAGATTTTTAGATTCCTTAAACTTATAAAAAGAAATAATAAACCGAGGGTCACATGCATATGGCATGAGTAGAAAAGAGTCATGAAAATAGTATTGAGTGTTTAAAAAATGCATGATCCCCGAAATAACTAATTAAAGTAACCTAATGTGTGCATTTCCAATTTATGACCACACAGGAATATGATATGTACATGAACATCTAAGGGTATCGGGGGAATTACCCATTTTCTTAAACCCTAGAATGGATTTATAAATAACTGCACATAACCAAATCCATTATTCTCTCGGGATCAAAACAAAAATAAAATAAACTAGGAGAAACACTAGCTTGAGGCTTTGGGGGATTTGCTGTTCAAAGGATTAAGGCAGTGAAAGGAAAACATTAAGTGAGTATTTATCCTTTGTATGCAATGGCATTAAGTCCTATTGCAGGCAGCCTAAAATATTATGAGACATTTAAATCTCTGAAATGATTTGTTATGGGTGATATGGATGTTTGTTTGTGCATTTTTTTATATTGGAGCATTAATCTGTAAGTGGGCTTTTAGAGTTAACATGTTTTGAGCATTCTTGTTCTATCTTATCATCATTAAACATGGATATAGATTAAATAGGGGAACATGGGGTTGAACCAGAAAATATACAAGCAGTTATATCTTTCTGAAATATGAATGAAAGAAAAACTAAATTGGTCACTTGGGAGTTAGTCAATGATCTGCTTACTTCAGGTGGGAGCAAGTATATGCATGGTGCAACTGCACCCTGAGGCCTTTGTGTGTTGGAATAATTTAAACAACCTGGGAGTTTCCTTCACAATGCATACATAGTGTTCATTTGACAAGGAGATGTAGACCATAAAATAAATAAGGAATGGGATTTATAAATTTGGGTTATGAATATCTAGACAGGGAGTTAAATTAATCAGGATTAATGTGATGTTCTGGTTAGTTGCTGGGTGAAAATTTGGAGTATAAAACCTGAGTTTACTTATCTAGATTTGAGGAGAATGAATTAAGAATTGTACATATGTTTATTTTAACATGTTTGCTGTGTATTGTTTAAATAGATGAATGTGTTTGTATCACTTTGTATGAACCAAAACATGCTAAGTATAAAAATCTGTTAAACTAGGAAGGCACTGCAAGATTATCAAAATAAAAATTTATGAATATGTAAACAAAATTGATAAATGCTCATACCAGTGAAAACTGACCCTTTTGGTTGCCCTTGCAATCATCTGGGTGTCTCATTAAAATTGGGGCAGCTCAGTGATTTGCTTGCAGGAAGATGAAGTTGGCTTGATGAATGGAGATGGCAATTAGCTGCTAGTATAAATAAAAGAAACCAGTTTTAAAAATCTGTAGTTGCTTTGTAATGAATTTATTAGTCAAATTTTATGTTGTAACTGAAGTTTCTTGTAAGGAGATTACTAAGTATTTGGGTTGAAAACATGTACTTAAGTAAAACCTGTTGTGAGTGATCATTGATGATGTTTGGTTAACTACCAATTTCTTTTATGAATGTCTGATTTGGAGAAAAATAAGGAGATAGACATATCATATACATATGATATGTGCATATATATTTGATCTCTGATTTTTATTGCTTATATTTTGTCTTAAGGAAATTAAACAGCTAAGGGGGTTGGTTTTTGAAATGAACTCTCAAAATTTTAGTAGGATATTCAAGTGAAATGAATTTGTGCATGGCAGGTAAGTGATACTGGCATGTGCATGAATTCTGGAAATTTGTATGTAATTGAGTATTTAAATTTCAAATAGAACTATGAGAGCAGTAGACCTGAAAGATACTGAACTTTGAATAATTGATTGAATACATATAAGAATGCATTTCCAAAAAAACTTAAACTAGGCATAAACATGCTTGGGATTAGGAGTAGGACTTTGTAGAAGTTTGTTAATATAAGGGATATGGGTTTGCAAGTGGTAAAAGAGGGACTATGGCCGGCCTAGATGGCCATGAGTCAAACCCTTGGAGCCTGGAACCACTTCATTTCAATTAATGAAGTGTAAGTGCTTCTGGGACAAATCAAAGAAAACACCAAGCAGCCCTTAAATAACACCAAGTAGATCCAATAAATCACCAAGAATGTAAGTCTGCACCATATTAAACTTAAAAATGCTAAAAGTCCTCATCCATTCAACCTGAAATGATAAATGGAAATTAGATCCAATATCCATGCCTGCAAGCATAATTTGTAAGTAATTTCATGCAAATACTTGATAACTATCATGAGATCAAGTAAATGCTATTTTAGTGTTAATAGAATTATTTAGGCAGATAAATATATATAAGTCAAATAAATATATATATAAGTGTTATAATTTGCCAAAATGTACCTCTGGCAGTAGAACAAGACTTAGAAAAGAAATAAGTGGCCATGTCAATAGCTTGTATGGTATTTTGATTTCTATTTGATTTAAATTCCCTCTGATGAAAATAATAATAATAAAGAAACAATTGTATATCATCAAATATATAATTGACTTAATTTGTTTGTACACTGATATGATTATATTGGTAAAACCAGGGTCTTGGGAAAAATATTTGGAAATTATATAAATATTCAAATATAAAAGTAATGAGGTTTAGTGGTGAATTCCTCTTGAATGTAAAAAATAAAATCTATGTGTTATAGAGTGAGGGTCACCACAACCATTTTCTGGCCTAACACACCTCAGGTAAGGGAGCGAATATCCTTTTTTATAAATGTTTCATCCATTATAGTAAAAGTTGGAGCTTGGTTCCTTATCCTTCTAGCTTCTCTTTTATCTTTTGGTAGTCTCCCTTTCACTAAGTATTCAACAATGTGTGTCATCTAATTGTTCTCATATTGACTATTTATTTGGATATGAATGGTTTTTTCTTGGTTTTCACAATCATCACTTCTTGATTCATTCCCTTTTTCTACGTTGTAAGAGATTGGGATCTAGTCAACACCATGGTTTCATTTTTTGGTTCGAGGGCTTACTCCTCAATACCGGGAATTTGTTGGAAACCTACCGACACAATTTGGGTTTCTAGTGCTCCTCGCGAGCTAGCAAATTTGACCAAAGAGTCGGCTTGTGAATTCCTTCCTTGGGGTACTTGGTGTACCAAAAAAATCTTTAAACTAAGCTAACATTTTCAATATCTTCTTAACATAGAGGACCAACCTTGGATCCTTTGTTTGATAAGTTTGATTCAACCGGTTAACCATTAATTAGGAATCACTAAAGATCTCATTCCTCGGGATCTTCAACTGAAGAGCCAAGGTAAGTCCTGCTATCATTGATTTATATTCTGCCATGGTATTGGTGGTGGGAAATCCTAATTTCATTGCATAATGCAATCGGTGTCCATCAGAGGTAATGATTACATACCCTGCACCAGCTCCTTATTCATTTGAGGCTCCATCAACGTATAGTCTCCATTTAGGCTTCAAATCTTTCTTCCTTTATGATTGTTCTTCAATAAAACCTATGCATTCATTAACGAAATTAGCTGGAGCTTGTCCCTTGATTGCCACTCAGGGCTGGAATTCAATCTTATACCAGTTCAGTTCTACTTTCCATTTTACTAGTCTTCCCAATGTTTCAGGTTTACTGAAGATTTATTTTAGTGGAAAATTAGTTAAGACCTTAATTAATTAGGTGTGCTTGAAAGTAGGCTCTTAGTTTTCGAGCAGTGAGAATTAGGCAACATGCCAACTTTTCTATAACTGGATATCTAACTTCCGCCCTTTTAAGCCTTTTATTAGTATAGTATACTGGAAGCTGAGCTTTATTTTCTTCTCTTACTAGAACTGAATTTACTGCATGTTTGGAGACTGCCATATAAAGATATAAATTTTCTCAGATTGGGAGTTTTTCAAGATGGTCTTTTAACTCTTTGAAGGCTTTTCGACAATCTTCTCCCCACTCAAAGTTCTTCTTTTTCTTAATCACATCAAAGAAAGGGATGCACTTATAAGTGGCCTTAGAGATAAATCTATTTAAAGCTATCCCATTCCATTTAGACTCATTACATCTTTACCTGTTTTTGGCTCTAACACATCCTTAATTGCTTTGATTTGATCTGGATTGGCCTCAATTCCTCGAGCACTGACGACATATCCTAGATATTTCCTAAATTGTATTCCGAAAGAACACTTTTACAGATTCAGCTTTATTTTATACTTTCTTAGTACTCCAAATAGTTCCTCAAGATCTTTCAAGTGGTTAATTTTCTCCTAGGACTTAATTAGCATATCATCTACATATACTTCCATGTTTCATTCAATTTGTTCCTTAAACATTCTGTTTACTAACCTCTGATACGTAGCCCCTGCATTTTTTAGCTCAAATGACATAACTTTGTAGCAGTAAATTCCCCAATCTGTTATAAAATTTGTGTTTTCTTCATCTAGTTTGAACATAGGGATTTGATTATATCTTGAATATGCATCCATAAAATATAGCAGCTTATGTCCACTTGTGGCATCAACCAATTGGTTTATTCGGGGCAAGGGATAACAATCTTTAGGGCAAGCTTTGTTTAGATTGGTATAATCGACGCACGTTCTCTATTTTCTATTGGACTTTTTAACTAGCACGGGATTGGCTAACCATTTGGGATAGAACACTTCCCTAATGAACCCATTCTCAAGTAATCTTTTAACTTCTTCCTTCAATGTATTAGCTTAAACTGTTTTTTCTTTTATCGAATGAGGACAATATTTGTATCTATATTTAGAGTGTGGCTCATAATTGCTGGGTCTATCCCAACCATGTCCGAGTGAGTCCAGGAAAACACACCTTTGCTAGATTAGAGGAAACATATGAGATTTCTTTTGAGATTGTTGCCTAGTTCAGTTTTTAATTTTTACTATTTTGGTTGGATCAAGCAAATCTAAGCTTCCTTCTTCTAGATCCTCGACAGATTTTATCCTTTCTTGCTCATTTCTGCAATCTAATTCGATAATGATTTCTTCTCCCTCTATTTCAGTAGTTATCTAGTTTGCTTCTTTTCGCTTTCTTTTCCTCTCGGAGAAGTTAAATCTTTTCAGCACATTAACTGGCTTTTCAATCATCTATGCTTGCTTATTTGCCTCGGATGGTAGGCTTGAAAGACTACCACTCAAGGGCTTCTCAGTTTTAATTTGATTCAACTTACTTTTCTCCAAGTCGTAACATGAAGTGCCATCTCTTTTAAATTGCTTAAGCGTGTCAAAATACAGTTCTCGGGAATTAAACTATTCCCCGCATATGGTTCCCTTGCCATCCTTAGTTAAGAACTTCAACATTAGATGTTTAAGTGAGGAAAATGCATCCACTTTTTCTAAAGCAGGCTTTCCAAAGAAAGTGTTATAATAGGAGGGTTGGTCTATGATTACGAAAAAAGTTTCAAAGGTCCTCGAGTATGGCGGAATTCCCACTTGCACAAAGAACTTTATCTGCCCCGTTAGAGTTGATCCTTTATCATTGAACCCAAATATGGGATCAAGGTTTGCTTCTAATTTCCCTTCCGGAATATTAATCTGGTCAAATGCATGTTTCAAAATGAAATTTACCACACTTCCAATGTCTACCAAAATATTTGTCACCATAGAGATTCCAATTTAAGCAGTTATTATTAGCGGTTCATTATGCGGATACCGGACTCCCCTTAGTTCTTGTTGAGTTATTGTCAAGTTAGGCATTTGAAGTTTGAACTTGAGATTCTTAAATGGTGGTTCTTCTTGGATGGAGAAGATTCCCTCTTTTCCTTCCCTTACATACCCGCTCTTAGCCCTATTGCTATTCCCGGCAATGTAGGGACCTCCATGAATGACATCTATGCATTAACTGGTGAAATAAAGTCTTTTTGAAAATCATTTTATAAAAAATTAGCAGTGTTGCTCAAAGGTCCCTGATTATTCTTTTTTGGGATGGGAAGACTTTGAGTTTCTTTAACGAACTCCTTAAGAGATCCTAACATGATCATATTCTGAATTATACCTAGTAGGACACGACATACATTAGTCTTATGCCCATTTGCTCTGTAATAGGCATAATAATCTTCCCCTCTCTTGGGCTAAGGATGGTTTCTTGCTTTATAAGAAATGGGGAAATTTCCATTGTCTTTCGGCATAGCAAAAATGTAGGAGATGGGTTCGTTCAAGTCTACATAGTTGGATTTGGGAATCTCATCCCACCTTCCTCTTCTACTTTCGTCCCATTTTAACTTTTTGTTGGGGCAATCGAAACTGAACTTTCCTCCCTCTTTCTTTGGTTGAGACTTCTTATTGGCATGGTACATTTCGTCCATGCGGATGAATTTATTAGTTTGGAAATGGAAGTCTTGAAGATCTCTGCACCTTCTAATATATTGCTCTTTCCAGAAGGGAGTCTGCTCAATTATCCTCGAGCTTATTGCTATTTTCTTTTCTTCATCGGTCATATTTTCTGCTTTCAACGATTCAATATTGAATCCCCTAAATATTCACCAAGTAACTCCCTTGGTCTTTGTTTGACATTAGTTAGCACACTGGAATCTATGGTAGGATCTTTGCATATGCAAAACTGTGCCGATAATTCATAAGAAAACCACTTCTAAGAATATATGGACTTTTCTAAATAGTGCCTATACCATTTGGCAGTTGCTTCTTGAAAAGTTGTAGGGAAAAGCCTGCAGCAAACTTCCCGAGAAGCGCTATGCAAATCAATTTGGCTTTTGAAAGCTAATGGATGGTCATGGGATCGGTGGTTCCATTATACTTCAGTGAAGGGATTTTAATATGGGACAAGATTCCAACGAACATTATTTTCTTTGCAAAAGGAGCTTATCGAGAATTATTATTTGATAGAGTTAGGGGTATGTCCTAGGGCCAATTATGTAATTTGTTACATATATCTAACTCGTTGACCAATCTTGTTGGAAATAAAGATGTCTTCTTTCCATTATATACTTGATATAATGTGGTTATATTAATTAATTAATTTAATTAAAAGTATATTCAATAGAAAATCCATAAATGGTATGTTTTGTGATAGTAGTAACAAAGTGTTGTAACCATGAGTAATTTATCACAATGAAACAAATATAACATTTTAAATATTCCTAGTCAAGATGCATCGAGATTGGATATTGATACATTCGTTGAGACTAGAGTACATAATGCTCTCCGGATGTTGGACGGTGTATTACTCATAACTGCTGGAGGCACCAAGGGGTTACGCACCGACAGTTATTAGATAACTATGGAATGACTCATTCGATGGTTTTATGTTGGTTAATATAACTAAGGTCAAGCAAAAATATCGATGTGACTAATTTACACAGTTCTCTCAACTTGAGAATATTGTTGATCTTTAATGTGCAAGCTCCGCTTTGATTATAGTTAAATCATGGCTCGAGGTCCATCGAACGACTATAGTTGGATCAAGTGAAACATTAGAAGTGAAACACTATTTAAGAGAGGATTCGTCTCCTCAGTTATATGAGGTTAGTATCATGGTCAACTAATGTAAACTTAAAGTCAAAGTCTTTGGGTATAGCAGTTCGGTTAATAATAATTGTTATTATTGAACCAAGGACTTTAAGTTTGGACTATAAAGTTGAATGTGGATGATATTAGAATTTGGACAATCACCAAATTCCATAAATCCAAAATGATATAATTTTAACAAGGAGAATTGGTGTAAATAATTGTCACTATACCGCTTAAGTGTTGTGAAATTTGATTTTACTAAAAAGACCTATAAGCGATGAATTCGGCCAAAATGTCACAGTACCTGCTAAATAACCTATGAACATTAATATTTGAATTGTTCAATATTAATTGCTGACTGAATTCACACCTCTAAGTCACACAACCGCATTTGTGATTTTTTCAAAAACCACACAATTTAATTAATCAGTAAAATGTTGCAAATTGATTAAATTAATTAATATTTATGAAATATTAAATATTATTAATTATTTGAAGTTTTGAATGTTGTTGGTAATTATTTAAATGTGTATATAAAAATTATATTTGCATATATTGATATGTGATATTGGTATAATTTTGAAGATGTTTTAAATAATAAAATAATTACATAAAAGTTGTTTTTTCTTTTATTTGGAAAAGTTGCACATTTGGAATGTGCTTGGATAAGCCATATAATGATGTGAGGAGGAAATCAATCAAGGGGATTAATTGAAATTTAAAAAGGGAAATTAAATGAGGAAGTTTTAATAGGAGAATGGGAAAGGTTCCTTCAATTCTATTAAAAAATTCTTCTCATTTTTGAAAGTACATAGAATGTGACTTTCATATTTGTTCTCTTTTCTTCCTCTTCTCTATCATTCATTCATGACTGAAACTTCATCCAAAAAAAAGAACATCAAAACAAATTCAAATCAACATCAAACTAAATTAAAAAGGTGGTTCATTCTTCTCTTGTAAAGTGGGATGGTGATTTGTTTGAAATCTAAGGAGAAGCCACAAATCAAGGTGTGATGAAGGGCAAGGTCTATCAGATCTAGAGAATGATCAATCAGATCTAGGTATTGTTCTATCATTCAAGGTGTTTCTACATGCTTCATCCTAAGGTAATTATATGTATGTATAATTCTATATTTACATATCTTATAATTTGTTCCTATCCCCTTAATCTCTATTTTTCCCTTCGTTCATACTTATGAATTTGAATCTTGATTTGAATATCTCCATTCCCTTCTTGAGTCAATTGTTCTATCATGTTAAAACATAGAATGTTTTCTTTTGTTCACTACTATTTTGTTATGAATTATAACATCTCATTTTCTATCTCATGTATGATTGTTTGATTAATTAATTTAACCTAGATCTAGATCTTCTTAATTTTATTTTCTATGCTCTATGTGATTGTTTGCAAAGTTTGTTTAATCCAGATCTAGATCTTCTTATCTCGGATCTATATATGCCTATGTCGTTTAATTTTGTTGTTTAAAAAAAACAGAACATAATTGAACTTTGGATTTTTTTATTCATAATTCGTTTTTTGTATCAAAAGGTTTACACTTGAATATCCAGACATGGGTTGCTATGTAATTAAAACTTGGTAATAATCACATTAATTAATCTTTGTCATCCAATTAATATGATGTTTTAATCGTCATGTTTCAAATCATTCTAATATAAATTGTTCCTTTTAAAAGAAAAAGGGAAACATTAAATCAATACTATATTCCATGATTTGTAATTCCACCTAATTAAAAATTATATCTTTGCTTAAAAATGAAGGATTCATTCATAACTGTTTCAAACATTTTCATTAATCTTAATATTCTTTGATTTACTGTGTGTAATTGAAATAAAATCTATTTTACTTGAACTACTATGCTAAACATTAATTGTATATGTATATGTGTGTGTGTGTACTTACAATATATATATATATATATATATTAATAAATAAATAAAATTGTTTATGTTTAGGATGACAAAGACATATATAGATGGGAAATGTGTCCATTGTTGTGCAAATCCCAATACCTATGCAATGTTTACATTAACTTTATACACTTTTATATGTTGCACTTACACTATACACATGGGCGCATATGATGTGCTCAGAACCATTTGCAATTAATTAAATCAAATTGGATTAATGCATTCCTAATAAAACATTTAATTGAAATGTTAACATGTTTATTTAACATATTATCAATCTAATCATAGACAAAAATGAGAGGTTTCTCTCTCTTCAATTAATGTTGTTTACTCTCTTAATTAATTGCATAACTATTAGAGAAGGAAACTAAAGGTTTCCTTCTCATATTATTTTAATAAGTAACCGCTACACACGTAGGTGTATTTGATACACTCATTCATTTAAATTTATATAATATTCAAACCCTTTTGAAATTTTTTTCACCAAATTAAATAAAGTATTGATTTTATTTGAAAGAAGAGTTAGATAAGATCTAAATGTATTTAGACTTCATAGGCCCATTAAAGATCCAAAATAGTAAAGTTTTTGAAACTTACTCATTTCTTCCATTGCGGGCTGGTCCAGTTCCAACAATAGTATCAGAGCCCAGTGATCTATGCGGTCTAAATTAGTCATGTTAGGGCTAACTAATTAAGCTTGCGTACTTATTAAGGTGTCTAGAAAGGTGGTGTCTAGGATTGGAATTGGGTAATCAAGCACTCTGTCCTACCTGGTTACCTGCCTGACTGAAAGGTGAAGTGAGCCCAAAGGTTGCCCTTAATAGAAAAGGCCTAATTTGAATTGGACCTTGGCATAATTTTGAAAATTAAAACAAGATTTTAAATTTAAAAGTTAAATTTAAAATAAAAACATGTTTATTATAAAAGGTTATAATATAACATAAATTTTCAAAATGTTTGAAACTATTTAAGTATTAATTTTGAAAATTAAAAATTTATTAATAAGATTAGTAAAATAAAATTATTAATTGAGTTTATTAATTAATATTTATATGCATGTATTATATATGTTGATGTATGTTATGTTATTTTAAAGTGTTTAAGATAACATAAGTATACATGTATGTTGATGTATGTTATGTTATTTTAAATTGTTTAATTAAATAAATTAATTAAAGGTTAATTAAATAAATAAAAATACGCATATGTAAGATATGTGTATTATATTATAAAGGTTATAGTATATGCTATAAAGATTAAAGTAGACATGTCTAATATATATGTTGTATGCGAATACTAATATAAATTTAAAGAGTTAATTAATTTATATTGATTAAATAAGATTTAATTAAATAAGATTTAATTAAATAAAAAATTATACATAACGCTATCATATAAGAAATATGAAATATAAAAGTCATATAACAATAAAACTTATTGTAACAGCCTATTATTTTGGACCATTCGCATCCATACATGTCGGATTTGAATTGCTCAAAATATCAGATTGTTAATTTAAATTTGGCAAAACTCAACATATACAGTAAATAAAATAATCGCAGATCACAAACACAAAGTAATATAACAATAATGCAGCGGAAAAAAAAGAATAGTAGTTCATGAAGCTACTATATATATAACAGAGTTAAACAAGATACAACAGAAGTTACAAGTACATAGATGTCTCAATACAATAATCAAATACAAGATCTGAATGCATCACTGGAATCGACTGAACAACTGAAAGCAGGATAGATAGCTGGATCTCCAAGAGAAGCTCCAACTCCAAAGGCGAGTCTCGAATACTGTATCACTCAGTCTGACCCGAGCGTAAAGCAAAACACAAAACACTCGAGTCAGGATTAACATTCTTATATCAATAAATCTAACTCAAGTGAAATATCAACTGAAATACAAGTAACTCAAAGGATGTTTGGGATAACCATCCTCTAAGGATCCGTTAAACTATATACTATATAGTAATATACGCTATTATAATAATGTCTAATATAAAATAAACTTACTTTTAAATAGCGTTAAGGGGTTACCCATATAGCCCTTAATACATAATAGTCCTAGTAGTCTATCCAGTATTAGCATACTCCTAGATCGGGGGCTACCCTCAATACTCCACAAGCTATGGCACAAATCCAAACTCGTAGTAAAGCTCGATATGGTGGTGACACGGCACAACAAGGCAATGCCAGGGTAGATATACCAATTACGCATCCGGGCTGGTGGAAACGCATAGCAGCCACTACTGCCCACCTCGGAACACACTCCCAATCAAAATCGAAGGGTGGCCACCAAATCAAATCACAAAGTAATGGAATAGTATCGAAGAAATGTGTCCAATCAGAGGTGCTACCTCATTGGCCCGAGAATCGCTCCTGTTTTAGCCACCTTATGCCAACTCACGGGAGTCAGGTCCACGTTCATACCTCAATAGGATCGTCGCCACCATCCTACTTCATTCTGGAATCTCCACCGCGTACACAGTTGTTAAAGTGGTTTTCGGTATCGACAAAGAGTATGTCCATATCCGATCCCGGTCTCTTTAACAACCAAACGTTATTATAACACCACGGTCATTTCAAAATAGTTTATACTTCAAAACCAAAATATCATTTCCATTTCAAAAACCAAATCAATACGATATCATTTTCACTTCAAATATATCCATTTTCAAAATCATATCACTTTCCAAAGTTATAACACTTCCGAAATCATAAGTCTTTTAAAATCAAAACACTTTGGAAATCAAAACCTTGAATTTCATAACTCTTTGAAATCATAGCTTGAAATCATAACACTTTGAAATTATAGCATTTTGGAAATCATAACACTTTTGAAATTATAGCATTTTGGAAATCATAACACTTTCCTCTTAAACAGTTTAGATATTAAAATTAGTATATATAATAAAATAGTTTATAAATAAAATAGTTTATAAATAAAATAGTTTATATAAATAGTTATAAGTTAAAATAGTTTATAAATAAAAATAGTTTATATAAATAGTTATAAGTTAAAATAGTTTATAAATAAAAATAGTTTATATAAATAGTTATAAGTTAAAATAGTTTATATTAAAATAATTTATAAAGTAAAATATCAATAGTTTTAAATATAATTTAAAATTACTTTATAAAATAAAATAGTTTCCTCGACTTTCACAAATCGATTCATATCAATTTAAATTCCAAATTCAAATTTAATCAAATCTAAATCATCAATTTCAATTCCAATTCAATTAAACATTTTCAAGTTATATCGATTTCAAATACCGATTTGAACCACAAATAAACCAGTTCAAATTTCAATATATTTCAAAGCTTCAAATATTCCACATTTCAAAACTAAATTCGATAATTTTATATATATCAATTCACTTTTCTATTATTTAGTTTTGAAATATTTACCTAATTATTTCAATATCATTTGAATACAACTTCAACTTACAAAATATCCCATTTAAATTTATATAAGTTTGAAATATCCATTTAAGTCACCTTTAATCAAATTCCAAGTTGTAAAACACTTCTTTAAAGTTTCAAATTCAATAAATTTCAAATCAAACTTATTTAAGTATAATTCTTAAATAAATAAAATTTCAAATCAATTTCAAATTTATCTTTACAACCCGAATCATTACAAACTCTATATTCGAAAATATAAATTTTAAATAAATACTTAAACATATTATATATCAACTTTATTAAATCAACTTTAATAAATCATTAAAATCAATATTTATCAAAACCATGTATTTCCTTTCAAAACCATAGAAATCATTTTCAAAATATTTATATATAGACCACCGGTGTCTGTATATAATTTTCTACCCTATGGTCAAGTGATACAGATATTTATCATTTCAATCCGCAATTTAAATATATACGGGTATATATCTTTTCAACCCGCAATCTCAAATTCAATTCAATGAAAATCGCTTGGGTTTATTATTTCAACCCATAACGATTTTCTCCTATTCTACAGATCGTTCGGGTATGTATCATTTCAACCTATAATGAATTCTATACTAACAGGGAACTTGTAGAGTGATAACAGATATGATAATAATATAACAGGCATATAGCATCAATATAAATAACAGATAATGGTGTCAGATGTCACAGGTGAACAGATACAGATAATGGCATATATATAGCAATGTAATAACTAACAGCAGCATATTTCAATTGTCGTTTCAATTGAAATCAAATCTAATAAATAAAAGAACGTTAATCGTGAGTGATTGCTCACCTTTCGAGGCTAGAGAGAATAGACACTGAAATTGAGTTACAAATCCAAATACGAATTCCAAAGCAAAGTTATATAGGCACGAACTTGACAGTCAAAGCTGACAAAAGAATCGATGGGAATAAATCGGATCAGTTCGATAAACAATATATATATATATACTTATGAATACAAACTAATGTATAACTATAGGTATAAACTTTCATTCACAACTATATTTAAAATCAATAATTATAAAAGAAATCAATATAACCTGTATGAATTTTTATATATGCTAATAGATGTTCGCTTATCTAACATATTATATATTTTAAATCCATCTATATAATCACATACAATAAATAAACTTACATTATTAAAACCTGTATATTATACAACATATCAAGTCTGAGTTTATATAACAATATATATATCACTAATATGAACTTATACATTAAACTACTTCATATATCCCTATATGATTTAAAACCATTATATATATATATGGCAGAACACATAACCTTATAACTGTGGTAAACTTGCTATAACATCATATATATATATAAACAAAACTTATTTTTTTACATCTCTTATAACATGTATGTATAAGTATACTACAAAATTCATATAAATCACACAGTATCATGTACAATACACATTCATAAGTCAATATATACATATACCCTGTACATAAACTACTACTGCACACTTGAAAACTATATATATATTATTTAACAACCTAATATATATAGACAAGCAAACTATATATACAACCAAATGCTTATATTTACAACATACCATATACTCAGATATATAGCTATATATATAACTTAAATATGAAAATAAGCTTATATATATACATAAATAAACTTATACATATATACACTACATATACTAAAATATAATGGAACTGTTATATAAATAATAACAACATACGCAGACCATACATATTACAATATATGACTTTTCTATATATATACTTGCAAATAGAATAAAATATTCGTATAAATGTACAAACAGCAATTAAAAAGTCTATAACAACTCCTTTAGCATTCATATAGCAGACAGATGCAGACTTACACACACACACACACACACACACACACACATATATATATTGTGATGATCCTGAACTCGGCCTTCGAAAATCGGCACCCGTACTTCACAAAATGCCGCAGATTCAAATGCCGAATCTGGCTCACCGGAGCTTATAACACCATTAAGTATAACAACACAGCGGAATAAAGAAATAGATGATATCATATACAACTCCAATGAATACAATATCCATAATGATACACAACAATGATATCAATATGATACAACAATATCAGAGATAAATAAAGATGCTACAGCGGAAAACAGAAGTGATACTCCAAGTGATTCGACAAAGAGAATGAGTCCAACAACTCCAACATCAGCTCGAACCACCATCACGTTGCACCAAGAGAAGCAAGGTCAGTCGTGCGTGAACTCCAAAACTGAACTAGCCCCAACTAGTCTACTAAACCTGACTATCTGAAAAACCCAACTCTAGACTGCCCGTGTGGAAAATTATGGGCACCCAGAGTTTAGGAAGGGAACAATAAACTCCGAGTCAGTCATGGGACTAGTGTGAGTAACAAAAACAGTTTATTTTTAAACAAACAATAAAAGAATTTTTAAATATTGAAACCCGCAATGCTTTTTGGAAAATGAAACTACCATAAGGCCTCCCGGCACACACACAATGCAATCGCACACATAAGGGAGATTTCTCCTTATGATAGTCAAACATGCTTACTATGCAAAATCATTTGATATTATTATTAGTGCATAGTGTAGAAAACATCCTGAAAGTATAATATTAATCTTAGCCAGCATAGGTACCATTATATTATGCATACTATAGCTACCATGTTAAATGGCAGGTTCTACAACTAAAACCGTATAGGGTTCGTATTGTTTCTTTGGATTTTCCAACAAATGGTCAGGCTAAGGAACTTCCTACTGCCACATGGAAACGCCTCTGGAGGGACGTCCCGAGAACCTACCTGGATCTCTGCCAACACAAGGCCGGGTTACCTCTATAACTAGGTAACTACTACTCGAGTATGCCATCCCCCGGTCCTTTGGGACCTTTATCCGAGGGCCCTCGATCACAAAGCAACAATCACACAGTAATTGAGATTAGAGCAACCACACAGGTAAATATCTGGGCTCCATACCATGATATCACCTTTTTCCAAGAAGGAAATGACATACCCTAAAGGGAGCGACCCTCATAACCTTGCCGCATCTTTCCTGTTTCGACCATTTCCGGTCTGTGAGGCTCGATGAGGTCTCGTCCATAAAGCTACGCTTTTTCACAAAGCCATGCTTTGATCAACAAATGATCACCAACACACAGCAGCACTCAGCATGCCACATTACCAATTTGGGAGTATATCACTGATAACCTTCAACTACATAACCTCTAAACTCGTACGTCTCAGAGAAGGGTGTTAAGCTAAGAGAATAAATCTCCGCCACCAAACAGAAATGTATTTGAAAGAAATCAGCCTTATATCTCAAAGTGTACTGTCAGACATACAATCATACAAGTCTGTTCCGGGTTCGAACAGAACCGAAGGCACTTCCGAAGAAGCCCTTGCAACCCGGGTATTCACAATCCCGATCGGATTTCCCATCACTTAGGAAATCTCTATACCGGCGCAACTCAGTGCAGAGACAATCAATAAGTTATCCTATCGTTCTCACAAATACCCGGTCTTCAACACCGGTCTTCATATGCAATCCATATACGACGTATCATTATTCGGAATGGGTTATATGACACAAAGGTCCTCTCCCGGCTAAACCGAATAATGAGAGCAATATTTTAAAAACATATGGATATTGGGATTTCAATTAAGTCACAACTTATTACACAAATTTCCTCTTTAACCGGTTTAAACAAATCACCATTTTAATCTTTTACACAAAAAGATTCAATTCACAAAGTTCACCCAGTTTCACAAAGATCTATTCATAGATTTCCAAATCGATTTCCATTTCAGTTGGATTAACTCATCAAATCTTTAAATCAAAGATTTAATTGATAGCTTTCAAAACAATTCCATTTCGACCTTTTATACGAAAGGTACACCTTTCCAATTTCAAAACAAAGTTCAACAATTTTTCACAAAGATTTATTCATAACTTGGAAAACCATTTTCATTTCAAACTTGAAATTCTTTTGACACAAATTGGAAATTCATTCCTTATATGAAAACTTCTATTATTTGAAAACAAATAGTTTTCATTTTGGAAAATCTGATTCATTTATACGAGTTAAAGTCCTTGGGTTAAATTCAAATTCTCAAACCAATACTTTTAAAATGGTTTAAATTCATATAAACACATTCATAACATCTTTAACCAAAATTTCCAAACATGGAATTCAATTCCAAATTTTGAATTCAAATTCAAATTAAATCATTTAAATTGGATAACTTTACCAAGTTATTCAAAATAACTTTTATCTTAAAAACTCCTTTTCAAAAGCTTTAACATTTAACCCAAATCCATTTCTAAAATCAATTGAAATTTAAAATTTCAATTTCAAAAGTATTAAATTTAAATCATCTGTGACTTAACCGATTTCCTCGTGAAATCCATATTTGTGTGTGTAAGAGTGTGGTCCAGGGGTTTTACACAGTAGTGCAACATCAACCAATCATCACAGATTAAGATACAAAAATATAGTTGGTAAGCGGTATAACTATAATGCTTATCTTTTATTCACAGATCACAGATATATAAATTACAGATAATATATTACATTCATCCCAGATAAATAAACTACGGTATAAATCACACACAAATTAGAATATATCACACAGCATCACAGATCAGGAAATATCAACAATTCAATCATTCAGTAAGTCCAAACATTCACAAGTAAATTTATTAATCAACTGATTCATTTAAATCAGATGTATCAATTATTAATCCGGGTTAATTATCATAAGTTAATTACAAATTATTTGAAATAATTTCCCTTTCAAATTTATTAGTTAACCCTTACTATTAACTAATCAATTTTTATCAATGAACCAATTTAATCTTTAATTATTAAATAAATCTTAATTAATCACCATTATTAATTAATCCTTTAATTTATTAACAAATAATTTACTCAAATTTCAAATCATCATTCAATTAATTACATTCAGTAATCATCTATTAATTACTTCTCTAAGTAATTATATTTCCCCAAATTATCAAGTGATTATTCTGAATTATACTTAAGAAATTTAACTTGAACTAATCAAGTTAACTCAATTAATTTCACTAATAATCAATTCCTTAATTACTTACATTAAGTGATTATACTTAATAATTTCACAAATGATTGTTATTGAATTAATTAATCTAAATTTATTGTTGAAATTTATCACATTAATTAATTATTCAAATGATCTTAGTTAATAACTTTTATTAACTATTAAATTTTTCTTTAATCACTTTTCTCTTTAACTTTAACATATTTAACTTATTGCAACACTTAAGTTATAAATTTAAAATTAATTTCCAAAAATTTAAAATCTGATTTAAAATTTATTTCAGGTTCTAGACTTTAAATTTTAACTTATTTAAGTTTTCATTTTCAAATTCAATTCTATTTTGAATTCAAATTTCCCCCATACATTTAATTGTTATTAAATTATTAAAACAAATTGAATTTAAAACTTTATTTATTTTCAAACTAAATTTCAATTCAAACTTGAATTTACATTTTAGTTTTGACTTAAAATTCAGTTTTAAAATTTAAATTTGGTTTTAAATTCTGAAGACAGAAACAGGTTCAAAACCCTGTAACCAACTTGACCCGAGCCTGGACGAATTTACTTCGAGTTCCCCCGTTCGCTACTTCGAGTATACCACTCGAATTTATCGAATCACATGCGTGAATCTCCTCTGTGCTTCCCATGCATACAAATACCCAGGCAACACAACACTATCAGGCTCGTGCACGTGTACAGCGTCGCCGGCCAGCTCCAGCCATCGCCACGACGTCGAACAAGTCGACATCCACCCATACATTCATTCCCGGTCGCCAGCTCGTCACCATCGTCTCGAGTTCGAGATCGAGCTAAAAATTCGAAACCTGGAAATTTGACTGGCCTCACCACCCAAAACCTGGAAATCACCTCGCCGGCACATCCCCGACCACCAGAATCCAAACGACTCCGGCCATGACCTCGTCTACGACCCCACCACCATCACCCAAAAGCCCATCGCACTCGATCGCTTGACAACGACGAATGAATCAAATCTTTCAGCCTCAACAAAACTAGGGCTACGAACTTCAACCTCATGCCGCCGTCGCCCCAGTCGTTATTACCACCTCCGACCATTTTTCTCTGACACCCAGTAAACTCCTTCACCTCCACGAACAACCCCGACATCCACAAATCACTTGATTGCCAAAATTTGGTAAAAATCTATTTTTTTAAACAAAAACAAACTGCTCCTAACTCCCATCACTAAAAATCATCAATCCACGCTTAAAAATCATGACTTTCAATATAGATTCAAGTTATATCCTTGAATCAATAGTTCACGAGGTTCGAAAATCCCAGAATTTAAAGTCTTTACTATAAAAATTTGATTTTTCACTCTATAAACACTTATACCTCATGAGACTATTTCTAAATTGTAATTTACTCTTAAATACAATTATTTTGTTTTGAAACTAAGGTCTGATTTGGATTAGAAAACAAGAATTTGAAGTTTTCTGGTTGGGTTGTATTCTGGAACTAAACAGAGGAAAAACATTCACTGATACATGCATGTACACAGAGCCATTACAACAGATAACTTAAGTTTAAATGATGAGTTGTTACTCACCTTAAACATTCTGATTCCAGAAGTTTTCAGTTTAAAAGTTGAAGCCGTTTTGAATTTGAAAGTTGAAAACTTGGTTTGAATTTGTTACTAGAAGTCTTCTCCTTCTTGATCTCAGATTTCTTTGAGTGCTTTGATATATTTTTTCTGAGATGTTTGTTTAATTGTAGGATGATATAGCTTCAGGTTTCCTTTTACTCAATTGTGATGGATGAACGAAACCGAGGTGATATGGTTGTTGATGTATATAAGAAATGAAGTTTACAGGGTGATATAATTTGTTGTACAAAAAATCAGGGATATTTTCTTCAATTGGAGGCTACATTAATTAGTTGTACCATATTTATATTTATATAATTTCCTTCCTTTCATTTTGGCGGTACAAATATGAAATAGTTTAATGTGGCTTCCTTTGCAAGCTTTTTCTCATGTATATGTTGCTTTCTTATTTGAATGTATATGTTTGTTTCTTCATTTGGCAAGTGGTTCATGAATATGTATTTTGTTTGGTTCTTTTCTTTTTATTTATTTCATTACTTGGTAATATAAGTGAGTTTCTATTTTATTTTATTTATTTATTTATTTATATACTTATGTCTAAAGTCTATATATTTTTATCTAATTTATCTAAGATTTAAACTTAATTCAATTCAAATTTACTCATATTCACATATATATACAATATTTAAATTTAAACGATTTAACATATATTCTATTGGAATTTGGGGAAACTCAAATCAGTTTATTAGTTAATTCCACAATTTTTATTCAAAAATTAATTTAATTATCAATTTAAATTTATATAAAATCCGAGATCGTTACGTATATGACTAACACAGCCTAAATGCTATAAGTATACTAACAGAATATATGTACATATATATACTTCAAAAAAAAAACAAATAGGGCCTATATGCAATCTATATAAACTCCTATATACAGTGATACTATATGAAATAATCAAATATGACCTATCAAATTACAAGCAACATTTATACTATATGCAATATATATAAACTCCTATACACGGCTTTACAAATATATAAACTGTATAACTAATATTTTTAGTAAATATATATACATAAAAAAAAATATACGGAAAAAAAAATCAATATATTATTCTGTGGGAAAACAAAGTTTAAAACAATATTATCTATTTAAACATAATATAGATTATTACAAAACAAAGAAAAACAAAAATCTAGTTCAAGGTAATAACCGAAATAATTGTATATATATATTTACCTTCCTATAGAGGACAAACAAGCAACAGGCTCAACTATACATTCACGGACCCATATATATACACATATATTATCAGAGAAAGAAGGCCATGTTGGCTTGCAAGGGGACGAAGCTTGATGATGTGAGTGTCTGAACTTGGAGAGAAAGTGGTCTTGAGCTGCTGCTTGCTAGATGAACATCGGGAAGATTCGTTTAAGTGGGAGATGGAAAAATGGAGTTGAGGCAAATATATGTAACAGCTTCCATTTTTTCAAGGCTTACGAACTAATAGAAAAGGAGGTACAGTTTTACTATAGGAAATGCGAAATAAACAAATGGAAATGCAAAGGTCACGAACGAGAAAAAAAAGTAACCATAGGGATACTAAATCATTTCTGGGAATATCAAGAGGTTAAAGGTTGTACAATATTACTATATAACTGCCTAAAATATTTTATTGTGAAGAATAGAATATAAGAAATGAACGAATCAACAAAAATATGAAAAGGTGGAGATAACTAAGGAATAACAAAAGTCAAAGAACTGAATACAGGTGATAATAAAAGCAAATGCATTTGCTTTTTATCTGTTGGAACAACGAATGGTCACTGGAAACCGAAAGGGTCAATTGTGTACCGATACGGTTAACGGTTACGCAGATTTCGCTGCGTACCGTACTTCAAAACACAGAATTGAATATACCGTACAGATCAGCACGACGAGATGATCAAAATGGTATACAGATATCTGCGATACGATTATCCGTTCAAAAGTCGATACAGACACTGATATACGTTGCTATTCCGTACGGAAAAAATCCAAACGGAGCTAGAAACGTCCGAATTTCACAAAACGGATTACGCAGTCTTATTCAGAGTGTTCTAAATAAATTTTCTCATGTTGACATATTTAGGTTTCGGAATACTTTTATTATCATCAATTTTTGACTGATATAAATTGGAATAAAATTACCCTAGAAAATAAACTGCCAAATTATCTTATGAAAATTTACCAGTTGCTATGTTAAAACAGACGCATTTCAAATATCAAATTTATATTTCAAAATTTTATTGTTTAAAATTTCACAAAATTTCAATTGAATTAAATAAACAAATAAAATTATCTAAAATTTACGGGTCGTTACACTTATGTGATTTGAATGTATAAACTAAAGGTGGAACATTCAAGAAACCTAAATAGACTTAAGGAATAAATACATATGTAAATGTACGTATACCATGATTTCTGATGTGTCAGACACTTGAAACACAAGGGTATTTCACAAGAAATACATTATACCATAAGTCGATATCACTCAATATAATATATTGAAGATTATGAATCTTCAATATAATGTTGTCCTCTACTATATACTTATAATAAATTACTTGCACACTCCTTAGTTGTTGAGCAAACTCAAGCTAGGGATGTTGTGTGTAGTATTATTAGTATATTGAATTGACGAGGTAAGATAATTATATGTATTTGTTGAGCAAACTTAAGGTACATATACTATACTTAGGCCGTCATGATATGATAGGTATGAGTGAATAATCTCTTTCGATTTGTTGAGCAAACTCAACGTCGATGAGGTTAGGACATTGAAACATGGGTTAGGAGTTGTATGTGATACAACAAATAAGGATTTATCCGTCGTTTGTGGGGCTATAATTTGTTGAGAAAACTCAAGGTCATAATACCAAGACATACGAGTCCTAACACCCACTAGTGAGGTCGAAAGACTTCTATGTTTCATCTTAGGGTTTGGAGAAACATAAAAGACTAATGGGAGCCTTATTAGAAAATGAAATGGTAATATTTAACCTTTCTAATATTATAAGAACATATGCTAAATAATGTTATGATTACCTAAAATGATAAATTTGTGCATTTAGTATGATTGATAATACGTTTATTAATTAATATATACAACTAACTGAATTGAAAACTGACTAATAAATATAACATATACTCACTATTAAATGCCTATTGCATGTTAATGTTTTCTATACCAATGCAAATGCCTAATTTTATAACTACTTAATACATTCGTAATATGGTCACTTACGTGTTTATTTAGTCAAGACCCTTTATTGCATTCTATGGGTTTCAAACTCAAAAAGCAATACAAGACTATGGATATTTGATCCATATACTTTACATATAAATGTTATATGGTGAACGATCACTGTTCATAATGTACAATACTTCAATGAATATAATTCATTCGAAATAAGCCAATAAAATGTACTATGAAATCAAGTATTCAATTTGACTGACTACCTAAAGGATCATATTGTGTTAATTGTAACATAAGGCCAAAACTACAGTATAAATCTAAGAACTTGATTGCTGAAATGTCGGTTTTATCAATTTACGTAAAGTGCAATACATTTGATATCCTTAAATGTTAAGGATAATCAAATGCACTTTTGTAAAAAGTTCATTATAATATTGTAGTAAGGATTTTCTTTTGAATGGTTTGACCATTTAGAAAGGAAAACAAATGTATAAGAGTAAATGTGATTTAAGGTACAGTTGGGATGAAGAGAGTGAATAACCATGTCTGCTTCATAAAGAAACAATGAAATAAGAATTATAATAATAGTGATTGATACTTAACACTGGAACAAGAAATGTGATTTCTATTTCGAAATGTAATTTCGTAAGGAAAACTGTTTTCAATGAGATTTATTTCTTTGAATTCAGGATAATTGGTCAAAGAACTTTCCACTGTAAACTAGTTACAATATATGAAATAAATAAACTATATTAAGTGAATGATGGACCTCCAAATTTAATATGCTATTATAGTAATGGTGGAAGTAGTGGGAGCATGCCATATAACACTTATTGATTGCATCATATTATGAAAATTGTTTTCGTAAAGCATACCGAACATTATTTAGGAAACAATGACTATTTTTCGGTATCAACCGAGAAATGGACATAACTATATTTCAATATGAATATTATGAATATTCATTATGAAATAAAACTACAATGTGATATTTGTTTTCATAAAAAAAGATGCATTGGAAAATACAGAAGTATCTAATATTATTTATAGTTATTTTAGAATTATAGACTAAGCCATAGTTTTTAAAAAATAATTTTATTATATGACTTTGAATCATATGATACTGGTTAATTATATCTCAAATAATTAAGGGCTATGCACCCACTCTGTGGGAGCATCATAAAAGCTGATGAACTCTTCAGATTGATACATATAGATATATGCAATCGTAAGTCTATTAATACCAAAACAGTTCCACGTACTCCGTCATATTCACCAATGAGTTATCACCGACATGAACATGTGTATTTGATACATGTGTAGTATGTCTAATGGTAAACCCATAGAGTATAAAACAAAAGTAAATAAAATAACATTCAATATAAATGATTTGATTTGATCGAATGAGTGAGTATATTGGAAAAAGTTCCAAACGTACGTAAAAATGAATAAAGATTCAATCTCAAAAGTCACTCCTCCATGTGATACAAAATGATGCATCGGTAAGGAGTAATCGAACTTTGTCGGACAATGTACGATTAATAATGAGTGAAGTTGAGTTAGTTTCTTTCTATAAGGTCATGTACTTAAGAGTATTACAGAAGGTTAATATTATTTCATCTAAGTAACAGTTTACAAAATCACACAAGATGAGGGTTATTAGGAAACCCCAACATATCCTAGGCCAAGGAGTTGGTGGGTTGTGAGAGTCAAAAGATTGCACGTAATAATTGTTCGTAAGGGATCTTGTATGGGTCTCCCCAAAAGAATTTTTGGAAGGCTATCATTGGATGACATATTTTTGTTTTGAACATAAGTTTTGTAAACTAAAACCAAATCAGTTTTATAAATAAAGAATTCCTAAAATGTTTATGAATACCTATTTGTTGCACTGAGAAATAATTGTTGTTTCAAGAAATACCAAGTTCATTAGGAAGAAATTTCTTTGAGGAATTATTGGTAGTAAAATAGAATTAGATACGACCCATAGATAGAACCGATTAGATGAGATGAAATGAAATCAACTAACCTAAACGAACACAACGCATTAGAGTGTCTAATAATTATTCTCGCACATTGATGAGAAACTATGAGTTTCTTATTAATATCGATAATATATAATCCTCGATTGTTTAAACCATTAAGAGTGTTGACTCTATGATATGGTTTGATGTGCGAATCCAAAAGAATTACAAGTACGCTGTCAAAATATGATTTTGGTAGTCGTAACCCTAGGGATGTGATCCATCGACCATGATTATGTCTTTATGAGCAAGACTAATGCAGTTGGAATTAAATGAGCAATGTTAATAAGAATAATATCATAAATTTCAATTGTTGAATTAGCGTAATAGATTCGGTATTTAACATGCTCAAGTTAATTCGTATTTACTCACAAAATTACCACTTGATATGAATTTATGTTTGGTACATATGTATCAAAATAGAAAATTCTAAGTAATGATTTAGAGTAAACTGTTTACATGTAATAACCAAAATGTCTCAAAGTCAGTGGGAACGATATTGACTTTGTGAGTCTGTGGATATGATCCAAGAAATGATAGAAAGTATCATTTTATAAGCATCAAAATCGAACAAATATTTTGATAGAAATATCAAATAGTTTGGTTATCAATCAAAATGCAAAGAAAGCGTGTGTTCATAAGAAAGAACGTTAAAAGGTACATTGATATTTCTAAACTATAAGCAAACAACACGCTGCTGATTTTAAACGATGTACTTGTGCTAAAATCAACCTTAGTTGTTTTAATGCTCAATTTCAGATTGTAAATGATGTCTTTTATAGTGAGTATTAAAGATATTGGGAATGTCCCAAATCGATATGCAAAGATACCTTATTAAATTATTTAGTATAGAACATGTGAGATGAGTTCCTTATGCATTGGCAAAAGGAATTATCATACATGTTATGTTGTCTACGAGATCATAATTTTGTGTGTGTATTTAACACATTAAGAAAATACCAAATCCAAAATGATATCACTAAATGGTTGTTTGAAGTGTTCTTATGTATTTATGAAATACTAGAGAATTATTTACAGAAACAAAAAACACCTTATGAAGGAGTGTTCGGACTCACACTTCATAAGTGATATTGAGTACGATATGTCAATAATAAATTCAACTTAAGAATATTTAAGTTGGAAATGTTCCAAATGAAAGACCACGGTTGATTCAATGAAAAAGGTTAAGTACATCACCTAGAATAGTGCCACAATAAAGACAATGTATATAAAAATACAAGTGCACAAATTTATAACTGAGCCGATTCCAAATGGTGAGAATCTCATAACATTATTATGTGATAACAATGTCGCAATATTGTTCATAACAGAACTTGTAGCTCACTAGAAGTCAAGGAACATACTCTGAATTGTTCCACATGATAAAATAGTTTATCGCCGTCGAAGAGAGTTGATTGACAGAGTAGATAATTAAAACATAATAGCATACCCATTCACAAAGACAGTGACCCAATTGGTTTTGAGAAAACCAATTAGAGAAGTTAGAATAAGATTCCATAATTGACCCCAAGGGGAAGTGGGAGATTGATAGAGTTGGGAGTATGCCTTAGGGGAATTCTATAATTTGTTACATATGTCTAACTCGTTGACAAATCTTGTTTGAAATAAAGATGTTTTCTTTCTATTATATACTTGATATAATGTGGTTATAATAATTAATTAATTTAATTAAAAGTATATTTAATATAAAATCCATAAATGGTATGTTTTGTGATATTATTTACAAAGTGTTGTAACCGTGAGTAATTTATCACAACGAAGCAAATATGCCATTTTAAATATTCCTAGTCAAGATGTATCGAGACTGGATATCAATACATCCATTGAGACTAGAGTACTTAATGCTCTCCAAATGTTGGGCAATGTATTACTCATGACCGCTGGGGGCACTAAGGGGTTGCGTACCGATAATTATTAGATAACTATGGAATGACTCACTCAATGGTTTTCTGTTGGTTATAATAACTAAGGTCAAGCAGAGAATATTGATGTGATTAATTCAGTTCTCTTGACTTGAGAATACTATTGATCATCATGGCATGGCATCCATTGAACGACTGTAGTTGGGTCGAGTGAAAGCATTGGAAGTGAAACACTATTCAAGAGAGGATTCGTCTCCTCAGTTATATGAGGTTAGTATTATGGTCAACTATTGTCAACTTAAAGTCAAAGTCTCTGGCCAGAGTAGTTCGGTTAATAATAATTGTTATTATTGAACCAAGGACTTTATGTTTGGACTATAAAGTTAAATGTGGATGATATTGGAATTTTGACCATTACCATATTTCATAAATCCAAAGTGATATAGTTTTTATAAAGAGAATTGGTGTAAATAATTGTCACTAAAAGGTATTGCTTAAGTGTTTGTGAAATTTGATTTCACCGAAAAGACATGTAAGCGATGAATTCAGCCAAAGTGTCACACCACCTACTAAGTGACGTTTGAACATTAATATTTGAATTTTTCAATATTAATTGCTGACTGAATTCACACCTCCAAGTCACAACCGCATTTGTGATTTCTCCAAAAACCGTACAATTTATTTAATTTGTAAAATGTTGCAAATTGATTAAATTAATTAATATTTATGAAATATTAATTATTGTTAATTATTTGATGTTTTGAATGTTGTTGGTAATTATTTAAATGCATATATAAAAGTTATATTTGCGTATATTGGTATGCGATATCGGTATAATTTTGAACATATTTTAAAAAATAAAATAATTACATAAAAGTTGTTTTTCCTTTTATTTGGAAAAGTTGCACATTTGGAGTGTGCTTAGATTAGCCATATAAGGGTGAGAGGAGGAAATCAATTAAGGGGATTAATTGAAATTTAAAAAGGAGAATTAAAGGAGGAAGTGTTAATAGCAAAATAGGAAAGGTTCCTTCAATTCTATTAAAAAATCTTCTCATTTTTAAAAGTACACATAACGTGTCTTTCATTTCTGTTCTCTTTTCTTCTTCTTCTCTATCATTCATTCATGGCTGAAACTTCATCCAAAAAAAAATCAAAACAAATTCAAATCAACATCGAACTAAATTAAAAAGGTGGTCCATTCTTCTCTTGCAAAGTGGGATGGTGATTTGTTTGAAATCCCAAGAGAAGCCACAAATCAATGTGTGATGAAGGGTAAGGTCTATAGGATCTAGAGAATGATCATCAGATCTAGGTATTGTTCTATCATTTAAGGTATTTCTACATACTTCATCCTAAGGTAATTATATATGTGTGTAATTCTATATTTGCATATCTTATAATTTTTTCTTGTCCCCATAATCTCAATTTCTCCTTCTATTCATACTTGTGAATTTGAATCTTGATTTGAATATCTCCGTTCGCTTGCTTGAATCGATTGTTCTATCATGTTAAAATACAGAATGTTTTCTTTTGTTCACTACTATTTTGTTATGAATTATAACATTTCATTTTCTGTCCCATGTATGATTGTTTGATTAATTAATTTAACCTAGATCTAGACCTTCTTAATTTTATTTTCTATGCTCTATGTGATTGTTTGCAAAGTTTGTTTAATCTAGATCTAGATCTTCTTATCTCAAATCAATATATGCCTATGTCGTTTAATTTTGTTGTTTAAAAAAAACAGAACGTAATTGAACTTTGGATTTTTTTTTATTCATAATTTGTTTTTTGTATCAACAGGTTTACACTTGAATATCCAGACATGGGTTGCTTTGTAATTAAAACTTGGTAATAATCACATTAATTAATCTTTGTCATCCAATTAATATGATGTTTAATTGTCATGTTTCAAATCATTCTAATATAAACTATTCCTTTTAAAAGAAAAAGGGAAACATTAAATCAATGATATATTCCATGATTTGCAATTCAATCTAACAAAAAATTATATCTTTGCTTAAAAAAGAAGAATTCATTTCATGACTGTTTCAAACATTTTCATTAATCTTAATATTCTTTGATTTACTGCTTGTAATTGAAATAAAATCTATTTTATTTGAACTGCTATGCTAAACATTCATTTTATATGTATGTAACGACCCACTATTTTGGACCATTCAAATCGACAATAATCCACACATGTCTGACTTGAATAGTTCAAAATATCAGATTGTTAATTTAAAATTTGGCAAAACTCAGCATATGCAGTAAATAAATCAATCACAGAATCACAGACATAGAGTAATACAATAATACGCAGCGGAATAGATAAAATAGTAGTTCATGAAGCTACTATATAAACATCAGAGTTAGAAATAAAATACAACAGAATATCTCAAATACAGTGAAGTCTCCAATCCAGACAGATGACTTCTGTGAACGAATCAACTGGAAAGCTGGAAGCTGAATCAAAAGTTGGATCTCCAAACGAAGCTCCAAACTCCAAAGGTGAGTCTCGAATGCTGTATCACTCAGTCTGACCCGAGCGTAAAGCAAAACACAAAACACTCGAGTCAGGATTAACATTCTTATATAAATAAATCCAACTCAAGTGAAATATCAACTGAAATACAAGTAACTTAAAGGATGTTTGGGATAACCATCCTCTAAGGATCTTCAGAACTATCTACAAGGTGGAAATATACATTATAACACCGTGGTCATTTCAATTTAATTTATACTTCAAAACCCAAATATCATTTCATTTCAAATATATCTATTTTCCAAAATAGTATATATATATTAAATGATTTAAAAAGTAAAGTATTTAATTTCCTCAAGTCTCACAAAACGATTCAAATTAACTCAAGTTCCAAATTCAAATTTATTCGAAGCTCAATTCATCAATTCAATTCAGTTCTAATTATACCATTTAAATTTTCAATATATTTCAAAGCTTTAATATTCAACATTTTCAAAGTTAAATTTAACAGTTTCATATAGCACTTGATTTAACTTTATTATTATTTAATCAGGGAATATTCACTTAATAGATTCAATATCATTTACTAGCCTTAAATCACATTTTTACTAAATATTTCCTTAAATTTTATTTAAACAAGAAACATTCATTAAATTACTTATAAATCAAACCCCAGTTATAAATCATATCTTACATCTCAATTTCAATAAGTTTCTAATTGGTTTAATTAAATAAAATCCTTTATTGAATCAATTTCAACTAAATTCAAATTATCTTCCCAACCTTAACTTATTCAAATTTTACAAAATCTATTTTGAAACATATTTAAATACTCAACATATTATATGTATTTAAATCAATCATTCCCATTTATATATAATAATTTAAGGCTCAACATTTATTAAACCATATATTTCTTTCCAAACCATAGAATTCATTTTCAAAATATTTATATATATGGACCAACGGTGTCTGTATATATATTTATCACATGGTTAAGTGATACAGATATTTATCATTTCAATCCGAAATTTTAAATATATACGGGTAGATATCATTTCGACCCGTAATCCCAATTTCAATTCAAATGAAAATCGCTTGGGTTTTATCATTTCAACCCATAATGATTTTCTCCTATTCTAAAGTCCGTTCGGGTATGTATCATTTCAACCCATAGTGAATTCTATACTAACAGGGAACTTGCAGACTGATAACAGATAATATAAAAATATAACAACTGGCATATATCATCAATATAAATAACAGATACTGGTGTCAGATGTCATAGGTGAATATATACAGATAATAGTAATAACAGGCATATAAATACTAGATACTGGTGTCAGATGTCACAGGTGAACATATACATATAATAGCATATATAACAATTTAAATAATTACAGCATCATATTTCAATTGTCGTTTCAATTGAAATCAAATTTAATAAATACAAGAACGTTAATCGTGAGTGATTGCTCACCTTTCGAGGCTAGAGAGAGATTCGACGATAGAATGAGTTACGGTTCCAGACATGGATTTCAAAGCAAAGCAAGATTAAACGCGAAATGGACGAACAAGGCTGATAATAAGAATAGACAAAATCAAATCAGAATAGGATCGAAGAAGATAATCAGAATCATTGAATAGATACAACAAAAGAAGATATATATATATATATATATACAAAATCATATTTTAATTTCAACCCATATTAATTTAAATATATATATATACACACACACATGTGTTTCAAAATCATTGTTTTAATTTACACATATATTTGAAATAAGATATATGTATGCCAATTCACTAACTTAACTATAACCTCAATAAGACAAATCTATATATACACTTATAAACATACTTATATTTACTTACCACTATAAATTTATATATGAACATGTACAAACTCACAATCATATTATAATTGAAATTGATGTTAACAGTACGCATATCTTTAAAAATCTTTATAACCTTATGTATTAAAACCATCAACAAGCTATTATATACTGGTTACTAATAAATATATGCTTTACAGCAACTGTATAAGCCAAAATCCAACAGCATGATATATCTATGTGAATAGTACAACGCATATATGTACCCTTAAATCCAACCTTAACCAAAATCTATTTTGAAATATAAATTTTATCCTCAACATATTTAATTAAAATCAATGTTTGAAATAATATATTGCCTATATAAACTTATAGAAATCTATATATATATAAAACAGAATATACAACTAACTGTATATATATAGTCAAAAAGCAATATTAACTTTCGAACCCCAAAATAGAATATGTATTAGAATTTCAAAAGAAATACGTAAAGCAAATTTCTAAAACAATGTCTGTATACATCAGACAGAAGGCTTGCAAAAGAATGACTGCGACCATGTTAAATGAATAGTACTATATAATACATATAAACTATAAATGGACTCACTGTGTATACAACCTTATAATAAAATATAGAATACTAACTAAACAAATATATACTTTAAACAACAAAGAGGAACAATAGGCCTAGACTCAAATACAATATCTACTGTCCCTACAACTTAAAACCTTTATGTATAATATATATTCACATTCTCTTAGCACAGCAAATATTATATATACCAACAATTGTTAAACTTAGCTTATATAAACCATATTTATATCTGCAAACAGATGCTATACTTATATATTTTATACCAAATAGGTCCTCAACTTTTACAACTTATATCCCTTACATAAACAAATATATAAATATACCTACCTTTGAATCAAAACAGGGCCGAGGTGGTGTAAATTTGAGGGGACGGAGAGACGAGCACAAACTGTAGTGCTTAGGTGGCTACGGTAGCACGAACAGGTGGTGGAAAATGAAAGCAATGCGGAGGGAAGATCTGGTGATTCAACGCTTGGGTTGTGGCCGAGGGGAGGAAAGAGAGTGGGAGGCGGTGATGGAAATAAGCGAAAGGAGAGAAGGAGGTCGGTGGCAGGCCATAGTGCGAGAGGATGAGCGAGGGGAAGAGGGACGATCTCAAGTGGCGGATATGGAGGTGGGAGGTTCGGGTTTGGTGGAGACGGGATGAGTACTCACGTGAGGCGATGGGGCTTCATGCGAGAGTGGGTTCATGGCTACTGGTGGATCGGCTAATGGTGGTGGAAACAAGGTCAGGGCGAGGGGACGTTGGTATGGACGGGCGGTGGGTAGAGAGGCCGGAGATTTGTTTGTTTTTGATTGGATTGTACTTTCCATATCTGTTTTAAAAGTTTTTCCAGTATTTTCACTGGGTGTTGAAACAAGTCTACTAAGTACCTGGAGAATTCTAGTTTTGCGCCTGATCAACGCACTACTAGAGTCTACAGGAACAAGGATAAACTTGTTGAAACATCGAGTTATAAAAGTATTTTATTATAAAGGTATTTTATTATAAAAGTATTACCAACAAAGAAATTCTATATTAATATTTGAAATTAAAACCCTTATGGTTCTAAATTAATTATTCGGGCCTGATACTATTCTTTTGAATCTACCTTATTTGCTCAGCTTTATTCATTCACTCATCATCTATTTTCCAAATCCTCCTTGTTTTCTTGTTGATTATATATATATATTTTATATTTTTATTTATATACTACATGGTTTAATAGAAATTTTATTGTTATAAACATTTTAGAAGTTATAAATTAAATAAAACATTTTAAGGTAAATGATTATTTGTTTATTAATAATATTTGAAAGTATCTTGAGATAAATTAATAAATTTATGAATTATGGATTAATGTTTTCAGATAGCTTCTTTGTAAATATAAGTAATAATGTAAATAATTGTTTTCAAATAGTTTTCATATAACTATAAAGGTGTTATTTAAACATATAAATGGTATTTATAAAGAAAGCAAGAAACTTTACTAATGAGTTTTGAAAAGTATTAAAGTATTAAAAATAATTGATTTGCAAACGAAGTTTTCAAATGAATATTTCAAGTAAAATTATATAATTTTAAATTAATTGTTTAATCTTAACTTTCAATCTGTTTTTCTTTCTGGTTGTTTCTATTCTTCTACCTCCTTTCTTTTCGGGGACGAACAGTTTTGAGTGGGGAACAGTGTAACGACCCATAATTTTTAGTGATTTTATTTATTAAATTAATTGAAATTTTGTGAAATGTAAACAATAAAAATTTGGAAATAAAAATTTATTATTTGGAATACGCCTATTTTAATATAGCAACTGGTAAATTTTCATCTGATAATATTAAAGTTTATTTTTCTGTGAAATTTTATTTCAAATCAAACCGGTTAATAACAGTGAATTTAAAAGTTTTTCGAAACCAAAATATGTCAACAGGAGAAAATTTATTCAGAGCATGCTGAATCAGACTGCGAAATTTGTTTCGCGAAATTTGGACTTCTATTACTCCATTTATCTGAATTTTGGCCAAATAGCAGCATTTTCTAGTACCGAATATCGATTTTTGATCGGCTAATCGCACCACTAATATCTGTATACCGTTTTGATCCTCTCGTCGTACTGATCTCAGTGGTATATTTATTTTTGTATTTTGAGGCCCGGTACACGACGGGAACAATCAAACTATATATTGTATCGGTACCGAATCCGTGACTTTTTATTTCTCTTTGCCCTTTTTAAACTGTAACCGTGGTATCCAAGCAACCATCAATTGCTTTAATCTTCCAGCTTAATTCCAGGGTGACCGTTGTCGTTCCATAATTTTTGAAAATCGAAACGTATGAATTCGTATGCGTTGTATTCATTCGAACGGTTCATGGGTTACGTCTGTTCATTCATTTTTATTTCTTTTATTCCCACTCCACTACCCTTCCATATTACCTACCGTGAATCATGCTTGCCCATCTTCATTTTACCTCACCTCGAAAGGGAAACATCTTTCCACTTCCCAGCTCTTCCACCCAAAACCCAACAGCCACGGTTTCTCTCCACGTCACCATCTCCGGCCTCTCTACTCGCCGCCCGTCCATACCAACGTCCCCTCGCCCTGACCTTGTTTCCACCACCATCAGCCGATCCACCAGTAGCCATGAACCCACTCTCGCATGAAGCCCCATCGCCTCACGTGAGTACTCATCCCGTCTCCACCAAACCCGAACCTCCCACCTCCATATCCGCCACTTGAGATCGTCCCTCTTCCCCTCGCTCATCCTCTCGCACTATGGCCTGCCACCGACCTCCTTCTCTCCTTTCGCTTATTTCCATCACCGCCTCCCACACTCTTTCCTTCCCTCAGCCACAACCCAAGCGTTGAATCACCAGATCTTCCCTCCGCATTGCTTTCATTTTCCACCACCTGTTCGTGCTACCGTAGCCACCTAAGCACTACAGTTTGTGCTCGTCTCTCCGTCCCCTCAAATTTACACCACCTCGGCCCTGTTTTGATTCAAAGGTAGGTATATTTATATATTTGTTTATGTAAGGGATATAAGTTGTAAAAGTTGAGGACCTATTTGGTATAAATTATATAAGTATAGCATTTGTTTGCAGATATAAATATGGTTTATATAAGCTAAGTTTAACAATTGTTGGTATATATAATATTTGCTGTGCTAAGAGAATGTGAATATATATTATACATAAAGGTTTTAAGTTGTAGGGACAGTAGATATTGTATTTGAGTCTAGGCCTATTGTTCCTCTTTGTTGTTTAAAGTATATATTTGTTTAGTTAGTATTCTATATTTTATTATAAGGTTGTATACACAGTGAGTCCATTTATAGTTTATATGTATTATATAGTACTATTCATTTAACATGGTCGCAGTCATTCTTTTGCAAGCCTTCTGTCTGATGTATACAGACATTGTTTTAGAAATTTGCTTTACGTATTGCTTTTGAAATTCTAATACATATTCTATTTTGGGGTTCGAAAGTTAATATTGCTTTTTGACTATATATATACAGTTAGTTGTATATTCTGTTATATATATATATATATAGATTTCTATAAGTTTATATAGGCAATATATTATTTAAAACATTGATTTTAATTAAATATGTTGAGGATAAAATTTATATTTCAAAATAGATTTTGGTTAAGGTTGGATTTAAAGGTACATATATGCGTTGTACTATTCACATAGATATATCATGCTGTTGGATTTTGGCTTATACAGTTGCTGTAAAGCATATATTTATTAGTAACCAGTATATAATAGCTTGTTGATGGTTTTAATACATAAGGTTATAAAGATTTTTAAAGATATGCGTACTGTTAACATCAATTTCAATTATAATATGATTGTGAGTTTGTACATGTTCATATATAAATTTATAGTGGTAAGTAAATATAAGTATGTTTATAAGTGTATATATAGATTTGTCTTATTGAGGTTATAGTTAAGTTAGTGAATTGGCATACATATATCTTATTTCAAATATATGTGTAAATTAAAACAATGATTTTGAAACACATGTGTGTATATATATATATATATTTAAATTAATATGGGTTGAAATTAAAATATGATTTGTATATATATATATCTTCTTTTGTTGTATCTATTCAATGATTCTGATTATCTTCTTCGATCCTATTCTGATTTGATTTTGTCTATTCTTATTATCAGCCTTGTTCGTCCATTTCGCGTTTAATCTTGCTTTGCTTTGAAATCCATGTCTGGAACCGTAACTCATTCTATCGTCGAATCTCTCTCTCTAGCCTCGAAAGGTGAGCAATCACTCACGATTAACGTTCTTGTATTTATTAAATTTGATTTCAATTGAAACGACAATTGAAATATGATGCTGTAATTATTTAAATTGTTATATATGCTATTATCTGTATATGTTCACCTGTGACATCTGACACCAGTATCTAGTATTTATATGCCTGTTATTACCATTATCTGTATATATTCACCTATGACATCTGACACCAATATCTGTTATTTATATTGATGATATATGCCAGTTGTTATATTTTTATATTATCTGTTATCAGTCTGCAAGTTCCCTGTTAGTATAGAATTCACTATGGGTTGAAATGATACATACCCGAACGGACTTTAGAGTAGGAGAAAATCGTTATGGGTTGAAATGATAAAACCCAAGCGATTTTCATTTGAATTGAAATTGGGATTACGGGTCGAAATGATATCTACCCGTATATATTTAAAATTTCGGATTGAAATGATAAATATCCGTATCACTTAACCATGTGATAAATATATATACAGACACCGTTGGTCCATATATATAAATATTTTGAAAATGAATTCTATGGTTTGGAAAGAAATATATGGTTTAATAAATGTTGAGCCTTAAATTATTATATATAAATGGGAATGATTGATTTAAATACATATAATATGTTGAGTATTTAAATATGTTTCAAAATAGATTTTGCAAAATTTGAATAAGTTAAGGTTAGGAAGATAATTTGAATTTAGTTGAAATTGATTCAATAAAGGATTTTATTTAATTAAACCAATTAGAAACTTATTGAAATTGAGATGTAAGATATGATTTATAACTGGGGTTTGATTTATAAGTAATTTAATGAATGTTTCTTGTTTAAATAAAATTTAAGGAAATATTTAGTAAAAATGTGATTTAAGGCTAGTAAATGATATTGAATCTATTAAGTGAATATTCCCTGATTAAATAATAATAAAGTTAAATCAAGTGCTATATGAAACTGTTAAATTTAACTTTGAAAATGTTGAATATTAAAGCTTTGAAATATATTGAAAATTTAAATGGTATATTTAGAACTGAATTGAATTGATGAATTGAGCTTCGAATAAATTTGAATTTGGAACTTGAGTTAATTTGAATCGTTTTGTGAGACTTGAGGAAATTAAATACTTTACTTTTTAAATCATTTAATATATATATATACTATTTTGGAAAATAGATATATTTGAAATGAAATGATATTTGGGTTTTGAAGTATAAATTAAATTGAAATGACCACGGTGTTATAATGTATATTTCCACCTTGTAGATAGTTCTGAAGATCCTTAGAGGATGGTTATCCCAAACATCCTTTAAGTTACTTGTATTTCAGTTGATATTTCACTTGAGTTGGATTTATTTATATAAGAATGTTAATCCTGACTCGAGTGTTTTGTGTTTTGCTTTACGCTCGGGTCAGACTGAGTGATACAGCATTCGAGACTCACCTTTGGAGTTTGGAGCTTCGTTTGGAGATCCAACTTTTGATTCAGCTTCCAGCTTTCCAGTTGATTCGTTCACAGAAGTCATCTGTTTGGATTGGAGACTTCACTGTATTTGAGATATTCTGTTGTATTTTATTTCTAACTCCGATGTTTATATAGTAGCTTCATGAACTACTATTTTATCTATTCCGCTGCGTATTATTGTATTACTCTGTGTCTGTGATTCTGTGATTGATTTATTTACTGCATATGCTGAGTTTTGCCAAATTTTAAATTAACAATCTGATATTTTGAACTATTCAAGTCAGACATGTGTGGATTATTGTCGATTTGAATGGTCCAAAATAGTGGGTCATTACATGTATGTGTGTGTATTTACAATATATATATTAATAGATAAATAAAATTGTTCATGTTTAGGACAACAAAGACATATATAGATGGGAAATGTGTCCGTTGTGATGTAAATCCCAACATCTATGCAATGTTTATATTAACTTTATACATTTTTATATCTTGCACTTACACTATACACATGGGCGCATGTGTTGTGCTCAGAATCATTTACAATTAATTAAATCAAATTGGATTAATGCATTCCTAATAAAACATTCAATTGAAATGTTAATATGTTTATTTAACATATTATCAATATAATCATAGACAAAAATGAGTGGTTTCTCTTTCTTCAATTAATATTGTTTACTCCATTAATTAATTGCATAACTATTAGAGAAGGAAATTAAAGGTTTCCTTCTCATATTATTTTAATAAGTAACTACTACAAATGTGGGTGTATTTGATACACTCATTCATTTAAATTTATATAATATTCAAACCCTTTTGAATTTTTTTTAACCAAATTAAACAAATTATTGATTTTATTTAAAAGGAGATTTAGATAAGATCTAAATGTTATTAGACTTCAAAGGCCCATTAAAGATCGAAAATTGTAAATTTTTTGAAACTCACTCATTTCTTACGCTGCGGGCTGGTCCAGTTCCAACATTATTAACCCTTGGGACAAGGGTCCTCTTCCCCATAATGTCAAGCATGTCTTTCACCATTTATTTGGCTATGTCCTTTAGGTAGGTTTCATCATCATGATAGTCCCCTCTATAGGGCCTATATTCTTTGTGTGAGACTGAGCTATTTGATTGCTCAGGAGATCTTCCTGCTAGCCTTTCTTGATTTTTCTTTTGATGGTTCATCTTAGTCTTATTGTCTTCCTTTGCTTGTGATCTTGGAGAATATCTTGCCGGTTCATCATCTTGAGTTTCTCTCTATCTTTGTGGGCCTATGATACTCCTGCCCTTATCTTTACTTTTGAGTATTTAGATGTCTAGGGTTGTCCTTTAAGATTCCACTTCTTCTCCTACTTTGGTAAGCTTTGTTGTTTTAGAAGATTTCTGAGAAAGAACTTTCTCCAGGAGCTCTTGCATCACTGTAAGTCGCTTGGTTAAATCTTGCATTTTAGCTTCGTTGCATGTTGGCTTTGCTAGTTTTGAAGGTTTTCCAATCTTTGTATTCTCCAACTTGAAATTCGGAGTGACATTATCCTCCATGGTTCTTGTTTGTACAATTTTTTCATTCGGAACATTGAATTTCTTGGCCCTCACCATTTTCCTGCAACAAAATTTTACATAATTAGTTTCAAAGTAAGGAAATGATGAGAAGGAGGTTCAAGCCCTTCTTTTAGCGCCAAAATGTTGAATCAAAAATTGGCTCAACACCCGAGATGTTGTACAAGGTAATATTATTTGAAATGGTTTTAATAACGCTCATGGGCTTTAATATAGTCATGAAGTTATTCAAAAGTTCAAGTCATATGTCCAAGGGTAAAATAGGCGAGTCGCATAACGGTGCAATATTCCATTACTTGTTCGTTAATGAGCAAAAACAGGCAATTCACATATATCACAATCCTCGATTCATATGTCAATGGGCATAATAGTCATTGTGCAAGGTAAACTTTAATTTAGGTAATGCCTTAAGTGGCCTTGTTCAAATCGACAATATGCAAGTCCAAATTCAAGTCCAAGTCCAAAAATAAGTCATATGCACATCGATTATGCAATAATAGTCAAGTTTGCACATTCAAGGGAAACAGCCTATCAAAGTTAAATGTCCAAGTCCTTATTTGCAAAAAGTTCAAGAGTTACAACCAATCCTAGAAATCCCCAAATTGATTTAGGGTTTACAACTTGTAATTGAGAAAAAGGGAAAGAAATATTCTCCTCCTTCTAAGTGGCGAAGGGGGTCTATTTTAGATGTAGCAGCAAACGAGGTGGCTGACACATTATTAAACGATTGGATGAATTGATAATTATTATTATCAGTTTGGATGTTATATATATAGTAGTATATATATTAGTTGTTGGATATATTTCCCGCCGTTGGAGCGGATGAGACCCTATGCGCTCCGCATAATTGCGGATGACCCTATATTACCGCGATATCCTGCCTTAAAGCGGGATTGGTATTTTTATATTATCTAACATCTGTGGATGCAGGGAAACAGGTTGGAGGGATCCAACTGGATTCCTCGAAATTGTTGATTTTAATTTCATATATACTGATATATGATTTGTGTGAATAACCTAATATAGACTTTGTTGCAATTGAATTCTTGGATGTTATAGTAGCACTGACCTTATTTTTGGTATTTAAAATACCATAAATATTATTTTTGAATTTGAAGGAACTAAAAGGGGATTTTGAATATAAAAATATTTATATCGGAATTTGGATTATTTTAAAAGAAATTGATTTGGATAAAATAATAATTTGATTTGGAGTTGTACTTAACTATTCGTAAAATGTTTTAATTAGAGTTTTAAGAAAATATAAATTATATAAAGGATTTTTAACAGTGGAATTTTTAAGTGAAATTTCTGGATTTATGGAAAGGAAGTTGAAATCGATATTAAAAATAGATTTGAAAATATAAATGGGATTTATGAAGAAATGGATTTATAAAATTGGATTTTATGAATGAGATGAACTTTTATAAAGAAGTGATACTCAAAAGGGGTATATAAATTTATAAACGATGTTTATAAATAAAGGGAAAGGTATCGGTTGATAAATTGGAAATATGAATTCACAGTGTGAATTTAATATCGAGATATGGGAATGGGTTTTTGGGAAAAATAGTGAATTCTATTTTGAAAGTAAGAATGGTTAGGAAATCGGAATGAAATCGACGTGTTGTGAATCGAGAGGGATTTATAAATTGGAATTGGTTATTGAGATTTTAAATGATATTTTTATTAAGAAGTTAAGCGTGTTTATAAAAGAATTTTTTTATTTATTAAACTATGTAATTTAAAACAGTTAGTATTGAAATATTCCGAAAAAGTGGATTATTCAAATATTTAATATTAATTGAAATAAATTCTAATTTTTATAATTAGCCTTGTAAATCGATTTGTTTTACTTAAAAATGGATTAGAGATGAATTATCAATATTCATTTAAAGTATTTTTAACATTTAAAATAATTACTAAAACATGTTTTAAAAATAAATTATTATTCTTTAAAAATACTTATCATATATATATAGAGTTTTGAAGTGATTGAAATATATTTATAAATTCTCTCGATATTCGTAAATGGGGTTTATAAAAATGGATATGATTTTGATAAGAGGATTTTTATAAGGGATTTGGAGAAAATGGAATTTCAAGAATGTTGAATATGGGAACTTTGAAAATGAAATCAGAATTCATAAAAGAAGTAATAAATTGTTGGTTGGATTTATAAAAGAATATAAATCAGTTTTGGAAATTGTAAGAAGGAATTTATTAATAATTCCGGAGATTATGAGATAAGTTATGAAATATTCTCCTAAGTATTTAAAAGAGGGTTTTGGAAAATATTTTTATTGGTGTGAAATGATTTATATGGGAATAATTTTCTAAGTGTTGTAAATTGAATTAGGAAATATTTCTAAGTGTTGAAATGGTTTAAAAATATCATGTTATAGATAAGTATTTGAAGTTATTTTCAAATGTTGGAATACATGAAGAGAGTTGAATATATATCTTTGTAAAGATATTTTGAAATGAATGTTTTGAAAGATTTATAAGATTGGGCTTAGTGACTGATTATGGATGCTATATTGATAGTTAAATAACCGACTATCAAATATTGGCCAATTTTGTTGATCGTTTCAGAGAGACCAAGATCAGATTTAATTATCAGAAAACCACTTCGATCCGATTTGAGCGTTACGAATGGTGATATCATGAAAATGGTGAAGACGGTCACTTGGTTTGTCTAGACCCAGGACAACTTGTATGGATGTATGCTAGCAGAACATCATCATTGGAGGACGATGAGCATTCTAAGTGAAATTGTTCTTGAAAGGTAAATGTAGCCTCAAGCCTCATCAACCGGGAATAACTAAAACATGGGAGATGCAGCAAGGCTAAGTGGGTTGCACCCAATTAGGGTATGTTATTACCATTCTAGATACCCTCGGATATATAAAAATTATGGATATGATTGTGCATGGCAAAAGAAGAGCGCTCGATTAAGGGTGGGAACACCCGGGGTGATACATATTCGGTACTATCTAGGTTAGGGGTAGGCCAGTCTTGTGTTAGCAAGGGATCCAGGCGATGTCCTTGGTACATTTTTCTAGAGGTGTACTGTGACGAGCGGTACCCCAGTAGTCCAGTCATTGTATGAAATCCAATATCCACTACGAGCCTTTACGATTTTGATTGTAGAGCCTAGTATGCTAGAATTTAATTAATGTAACAATTTTGGCTATTTTGATAAGTACTTGTACTTAGACACCATTATAATATCACAGGATTTGTTACGACCCGGTATTTTCAACCATTCGCATCCACACATGTCAGACTTGAATTGCTCAAAATATCATATTGTTAATTTATATTTGGCAAAACTCAACATATACAGTAAATAAATCAATCACAGAATCATAGACACGGAGTAATACAACAATAAGCAACGGAATAGAATAAATAGTAGTTCATGAAGCTACTATATAAAACATCAGAGTCTGAGACAAAATTACAACAGAATATCTCAAATACAATATAGTCTCGAATACAAACAGATGACAAGTCTGGACAAAACAATTGGATAGCTGGAAGCTGAATAGATATAGATGGATCTCCAAGCGAAGCTCCAAACTCCAAAGGTGAGTCTCAAATGCTGTGACACTCAGTCTGACCGGAGCGTAAAGCAAAACACAAAACACTCGAGTTAGGATTAACATTCTTATATCAATAAATCCAACTCAAGTGAAATATCAATTGAAATACAAGTAACTTAAAGGATGTTTGGGATAACCATCCTCTAAGGATCCATGGAACTATCTACTATGTAGTAATATATGCTATTATAATATGTCTATAGTAAAGTAAAGGTATTAAAATAGCATTAAGGCGTTACCCATATCCCCCTTAACACATTTTATATATTCCCATAGTCTATACAGTACCGTACGCTCCTCAGAGAGGTTTACACAGAGGGCACCCCATAGGTATGGTACAAAACAAACTTATAGAAGGCGCGCTAGGGCATGTGAACACGTTACACGAGGAAATGCTAGTGTAGATATACCGTTTGCGGATCCGGACTGGTGGTAACGCATAACAGCTACTACCGCTCACCTCGGACACACTCCCATATCAAAAATCGAGGGGTGGCCACCAAACAATCACAAAAAATCAGAATAGTATCGAAGAAATTTGCCCGATAGAAGGAATGACCTCACTTGGCCTGGCATGGCTCCTAATTTTAGTCACATCTAAGCTGACTCACGGGAGTCAGGGTCACGTCATACCATATAGAATCATCGCCAAACCATCCTACTTCATTTCTGGAATCTCCACCACGTACACGGTTGTTAAAGTGGTTTTCGGTATTGGCAGAGAGTATGACAATATCCGATCCCGGTCTCTTTAACAACCAAACGTTATTATAACACCGTGGTCATTTCGTTTCAAATCATATTTCAAAACCAAAATATCATACCTATTTCAAACCCATATCAATACGATATCATTATTCACTTAAAATAATATTTGTTTCCCAAAATCATAACACTTTCCAAAATTTTAACACTTCTGAATTTATAACATTTTTTTGAAACCATAATACTTAGGAAATCATAACACTTGGAAATCATAACACTTGGAAATCATAACACTTGGAAATCATAACACTTTGAAATCATAACACTTTGAAATCATAATACTTTCCACTCAACAGTTTAAATATAGAAAATAGTATATGTAATAAAATAGATTATAAATAAAAATAGTTTATATAATAAAATAGTTGTATATTAAAATAGTTATAAATTAAAACAGTTTATATTAAAATAAGTAGTGTATTAAAATAGTTTATATTAAAAATAATTCATAAAGTAAATTATCTTTATATATTAAAATACTTTATATAAAATAAAAATAGTATCCTCAAATTTCACAAATCGATTCAGATCAATTCGAATTCCAAAATTCAATTTAATTTAATCTCAATTCACCAATTTCAATTCATTTCAAAACCATTTAAAATTTATATCAATTTCAAATACATATATATATACTAGAATTTAAACCATTTCAATTTCAATAGATTTCAAAGCTTAAATTCATTTGTATTTCAAATCCAACTTTACCATTTATTTAATATTGAAAAATTCAATTAGTCAATCCAATATCATTTAAATAAAACCTTAAACTACAATTTATGTAAACTAAATACTCCCTTCAATTTATTTACTTGAAATATTCATTTAATCACTTTAAATCAAAATCAAGTTATAAATCATATCTTTAAAATCTCAAATTAATAAGTTTCAAATCGGTTTTATTTAAGAAAAATTCAAAGAAATTTCAAATTAATTTCTATTTCTCTTTCCAACTTTATTCATTAATTTTTTTATAAAATCTATATTAAAGTATAATATCTTCAAATCAATATTCATTAAAACCAATTATATTTCTTTTCAAAACCTTGGAAATCATTTCAAAATATATATATACCATCGGTGCCTGTATATAATTTTCTATCCTATGGTCAAGTGATACGGATATTTATCATTTCAATCCGCAATTTAAATATTTACGGGCATATATCTTTTCAACCCGCAATCCCAAATTCAATTCAATGAAAATCGCTTGGGTTTATCATTTCAACCCATAACGACTTTCTCCTATTCTACAAGATTGTTCGGGTATGTATCATTTCAACCCATAGGGAATTTTATACTAACTGGGAACTTGCAGAGTGAGAACAGTTATGATAATAATACAACATATCAACAACAGAGATATATCATCAATAACAAATTAAATAAAATATAAACCATAGGATATGGTGTCATATCCCACAGGTGAACAATTCAGATAATGGCATATCATATATAGAAATTATAAAATTAACAGTTCAATTTAGCAGCATATTTCAATTGTCGTTTCAATTGAAATCAAATTTAATAAATATAAGAACGTTAATCGTAAGTGATTGCTCACCTTTTGAGGCTAGAGAAATTTGACAAGGAAGTGAGCTACGAATTCCAAAGAAAAGTGAGATGGGCATGAATTAATGATCAAAGCTGATAATAGGAATAGACGAATTCAAATCAGAACTAGGTCGATGAAGATAACTGATATAAGTGAACTTATATATATATATATAACTATATATATCAAGTCATATTCTAAATTTTTTTTCCTTTTTTCTTCCTCAAAACTTTTAATGGCTGAGCTCTCCCTTCCTTCCCCCATTCCGGTCCTTTTAACCCCTTGCCCTGCCCTAACCTTGCCTGCCCTTCCTCCCCCCATTCCCATCCTTTCATCCCCTTGTCCTGCCCTGATCTTGCCTGAACCTGATCCCCCTCCGATGCTACATTCTTCCTCCTTTCAACCCGTGTTGCCTGCTGTGTCTACCTCCCCTACTTCAACTGATCCAACCAAGTTTGTTCAGTCTTCCCCCACTCTCTGTAACTCTAGTCAACATGCATGGACTTCTCTTTTCAAGTTCAAACCTCGCAATGCGGGGAAGTACATGCCTGTTAACTTTATCAATGAATATGATGGTGATGCTCTGGTCCTTCCTGATGCAGTTCAAGAAGCAGGGCAATGTATTTGGCATGATTATTTAGTCGACTTCTTCCTAGATAAACCCCTTTCTTTTACTGCAGTAGTGCAACACCTCAAACGTGTGTGGCGTTTGAAAGGAAATATTAAAGTCAAGTCTGATGGTGTTGTCTTCTTGTTCCTGTTTTCCAGTGAGGAAGATCGGAGCAGGATCATCAAGGATGATCCGATAATTATGAAGAACAAATTGTTTATTATTAAACAATGGGACCCCATAGTAAGCAATGTGTGTGGCTCTGTCACATCGGTTCCAATATGGATACACATCTACAATATCCCACTAGCAGCGTGGTCCCCTCTTGGTATCAACTGGCTTGCAGGAAGAATAGGGAGTGTTAAATGTTTAGATGAAAGTACGGAGAAAATGGAAAGGCTTACCTATGCTAAAGCTTTGGTGGAAGTGACACCTATCTCTGACCTAGTGGACAACTTCCAAGTACCGTGTAAGGATGGAACAAGGCAAACTGTTTTCGTGGAATATCAGTGGAGGCCACTTGCTTGTACTTCCTGTAAGGTGTTTGGGCACGACATTTTAAGTTGCAAAAATAGTGTTGTGATAGATGAAGATCTGAATTGTAAAAAGAATACTTTACCAAATCAAGCTCCAAAAAACAAAGACACACTTGTGAAAGAACATAATAAAAAAGTTATGCATAATAAATCCTTCGTGGGTTGGAAGAAAGTTGAGCATGGAAACAAAAGGAAGAATGAGTTAATTAAGACCAAGGAGAATACTGGGAGAGGCAATAGTGGGAATAACAGAGGCTATATATCAAGAAAAGAAGGAACAGTTACAGAGAATAGGAAGGACAATATGGATGAACAAGTTGAGGAAGGGGAGGTTGAAGAGGTTATGGAAATGAACTTAGGAAATAAATTTCAAGTGCTGCAAGAATTAAGTGACGAAAATGCAATTCAGTGTGAGGTAGGAGGAAGTGAGAAAAGAAAAGTTGATCAGTTAAAATGTTTAACTGATATAACCTGTAAGGAAGTATTAGAAGCTGATGAGAATATGCATGCTTGCATGGATATGAACGATGTTAATCAATGTGATGAAGCAGATTTAGTTGCTGACTTTCAACTAGCTGATAGGTATGGCAAGCTTGTTCAGGAGATGGTTGAAAATGGAAGGACCAAAAAAAATGAAGTGATAAAAGGAAAACGAAAAGAAAAGATGGTACCTGAATCAATAAGAAATGCAAATAAATATGGGAACAGTAGCAATTTGGATGGTATAACTATGCCTTCATTACTTTGCAGTGAGAAGAATCAAAACCCACTTGATTTTACTACCTGTTCTCAAAGCAAGCTCCTTCCTCAAATTCAACCTTCAGTGACACATGCACACAATGTCTATGTGCATGCTCCAGTTGAGACCACATCCCTTAACTATAATCACAAATCCCATTATTCTCATATTACCCCCCCTGGTTATTTAATCCATCATGATCTCCCTCAGCTTGTCCTCCCCAACTCTCCAATCCCTCTGAATAATAAACTAAGCTTTGTCAAGAAAAAAAAGGATAAACATCTGTCTGACTTTGATAAAGGCAACCTTGTTGACTATGGTGAAACCTTACCTGAAAAGGAAAAATCCCCAAACTCAGGCCTTCGTAGGTCTACGAGATTACAAAACCCACTTCCATAAGTTTTCCCATGTTACACAATTTTGGGTTTTGGAATATAAGAGGTGCACATTTGGATATCAAACTTGTGCAAGCAAAACACTTAATCTCTTAGAATAAATTAAGCATTTTTGGCATTCTTGAGACCAAACTAAACCGTGAACTTACCCACAGAGCCGCAAATCTTATCAACCCTCAATGAAGTTGTCATCATAATCTTGATGAGGCCCCATACGGTAGAATCTTGGTGCTTAATGACCCTAACATTTACTCCCTAACCCCAATATTATCCCAAAAGCAATTCATCCATTTTCATGCCTTACATCATCCAACCTCTACTACTTTCTACCTAACTTTTATCTACGGAGATAACCACTCTGCTGCTAGGCAGGATATGCTGGACTACTTACCTCATTTTAGGCAGGAAACTCACCCTTGGTTTGTTCTAGGTGACTTTAACTGTATGCTTTCTGTGGATGACCGCTGTGGTGGCAGCCCTCTTTCAATCTCTGACATAGCCCCTCTCAACCTTGCCATCAGTGCCTCAAATTTACATGAAGCTGCTTTTGTTGGTCCAAAATACACGTGGAATAACAAAAGTCGATCTGGCGTTAGAACCATGAGTAGATTGGACTTGACCTTTCTCAACACTAAGGCCTTAACTCAATACCCCAACTCTCTTAATCATATCCTCCCCCCTCTTCTCTCAGATCATTCTCCTGTTTACTTAGCCCCTCAGTGTGATGCCATTAAAAGAAATTCAAGTTTTAAATTTTTTAATGCCTGGATCTATGATCCAGAATTTATGCCTTTAGTTATTAAAGTTTGGAAATGCCCTCAAAGTGGTAACAAAATGTCTATTTTGCAGCGTAAACTGAAGGCCACCAAGAAAGCTTTAAAGACATGGGCCAAGAACAAGTATGGTGATGGAAACAAGTACTCTACTGTCATGTAGAGAGAGCTATCAACTATCCAGCTGAGGATGCTTGTTGACCCAGGTAATATCAGTTTTTCAGAGCAGGAACAGGTGCTAACCAAGCGTCTTTCTGATGCCCTGGTTGCTGAGCAAAGCATGAAGAAACAAAAGTTGAGGAAGGAGTGGGATCTGTATGGTGATAGGAATACTGAATTGTACCACACCTCCCTTAAAATTAAAAATGCTAGAAGGAATATCGTCCAAATTCAGAGTGAAAATGGTAACATTTTAAGCAAGCCTGATGACATTGACAAAGCTTTCATTAACCATTACACTGCCCTGTTTTCCCCCATTGAATCTTTGTTCCCTGATACTCACGAGCTCTTGTCAACCCCGATGCCGGTTTTGTCTGCTGATGATATCCTGGTTTTATCCTCTCCTGTGACTAATGATGAAATATATAACGCTATGTTTGGTATGAAGAGAGATTCATGTAGTGGCCCTGATGGCTTTAATGCTGTTTTCTTTACTCACTGTTGGGATATTATAGCTGTTGACCTTTTAGCTGCAATGCATAATTTCTTTTCTCATAATAAATTGCCGTTACCCATCAATGCTACCAATCTGTGTTTAGTGCCTAAAGTTAAACATGCTACAACATTACATGCCTTTCATCCTATTGCTTGTTGTAACATTATATACAAATGCATTTCAAAGGTCATTGCTTCTAGGCTTAGGCTTGTGCTTCCTACTGTTATATCTGAGAACCAAGCTGCATTCTTAAACAATAGATGCATCCTTGATAATGTGCTGGTCACTCATGAGCTTCTTAATGGGTATGGTCATACCCATGTTTCTCCTCGAGCAATGATGAAGCTTGACATTAGAAGAGCATATGATACTGTGAGTTGGAAAGCTTTGACTGGTATTATGTGTTTAATGAGATTTCCTTGCCATTTTGTTAGTTGGATATATACTTGTATATCCACTGTTTCTTTCTCCTTATGTTACAATGGGGGCAGTGTTGGATTTTTCAGAAGCAAAAGGGGTATAAGGCAGGGAGATCCAATGTCTTCCTATTTGTTCATTATTGTCATGGAATTTTTTACTCAACTAATTAACAAGCAAGTCAGACTAAATAAATTTGAGTTGCATCCCAAATGCAGGAATCCTAACATTACCTCTCTGCTCTTTGCTGATGATGTGATTCTTTTCATGAAGCCTACTGTCTCAACTATAAACTGTTTCAAAGGCATCCTCACCACCTTTGAGAATTGCACTGGTCTTCAGGTCAACTGCAGTAAGTCATACCTCTCGGTAGCTGGTCTTAATGACAATGACAAACAATCCATTTATCAAGAAAGTCAATTACCCAATCTCCCTAATGGTACAATGCGCTTGGGCATTCCCTTGACCACAAGGAAAATTGGTTACACTGCTTGTTTACCACTTTTTGAAAGAATAACTGAGGCTATGAACAGGTGGGCTAGCAATAAGTTATCTCAGGCTGGTAGATCCACTATCATTAAATCGATTATTCAAGCCATGACTGTGTATTGGTGCAGATGCTTTATTTTGCCTACTGCACTATTACTGAGAATCAGGAAGGCGATGTATCACTTTCTATGGACTAGAGATATGTATTCTACAAAACTTATTCCTATTGCTTTTGCCAAATTGGAAAAACCACTTAAATATGGTGGGTTGGGTTTCAAGTGATTGTCTACTTGGAATCAAGCTGCCTTTTCTAAGCACTTTGATAATCTGATCAATGATAGTCCTAACTTGTGGGTCAAGTGGGCAAAGAAACATCACCTTGGCAATAAACATTTCTGGCAAATGGTTCCTTCACCTCTGTGTGGCTGGGTATGGAGATCTATCCTCAATCTTAGAAGCATTTTACTCCCCCATGTCCAGCTGTTAATTAGCCCTGGATGTGATGCAAAGTTCTGGTATGATCCTTGGGTGAGTAGAGGAATTATTTTGTATGATTTGCTTTCTTATGAGCAGAAAATTCAAACTGGCATCCCTATGAATGCTAGTGCATTTGATTACTGTGTTGATGGTGTGATTGTGTTGCCTTACACTTCCAACCCACACATTAATCTTCTATGGGAGACTGTGAAAGGCTACAAGTTACCCCCTGATGGTATTGGATATGTATGGGCTGCAAAGCACGGGAGGCATTCCATAGCTTGCATTTACAAATCCTTGAAAGGAGATGCTAATAACCTGGTTTTTAGATGGCATTCAAGAGTATGGAATAGCTTAACGTCTCATAGCCTCAATTTTTTTATTATGGAAGACTCTCAGGAATGCTTTGATGACCAAAGTTAAATTATGCAGAAGAGGTTTAACAGTGGACTTGAAGTGTGTTTTCTGCAATGTTGATGCTGAAGATACTGCCCACCTATTTTTTGTATGTAGGGTTACTACTTGTATTTGGAAAGCATGTCTCTCAAGTGCTGGTTTCAATGATCCTATACTTCATGGTGATGCTGAGTGGAACAGGATGTTTAGGAAGTCAAGGTGGAAGAATAATGCAACTTTTTGGCATTTGTTGATGTTGAAAGTGTATGTGACTGTAATTTGGGCTGAGAGAAATGCTAGGGTATTCGACAACAAAAGGAAGACTGCTGCTGAATTGATCAGTGTAATTACGTCTTTGGTTAGGGAGAAGTCTTCTCATCATTCTGCTTATGATACCATGGATTAGGGTGTCGGTGTTGGTTCGTGTGTTCTTGCTTGTGTGTGTTTGGTTGTCTTTCCTTTTCCTTGTTGCTTCTCTATCTTCTTGGGTGCTGTTTTGTCCTACTTTGTTTTTGATTTGGTGTTTGTGTGTTTAATAAAAATGGCTAGGGACCATGCAACCCTCCTTGCCTTTCAAAAAAAAATCTATATGTATTAAAAATCAAATTACATAAATACATGTTATAGTATAAAATCTATAGGCAAATTTGAAATCAAAGTACATATATATAATATACAACAAAAAACATATATTGGTAGACATGTATTTTCTTTCATAGTACGTATTATAAACATTCATATACAAACACCAAATGCCAATATGCTAATAATCTATACTTATAGACAGTGTATGTATCAGGCTATGAACAATTAATTGCAAAACAAATATATATACATTTTAAACATCAATATTAAATAAACGGTATATCATCATTCTTATATGTAAGTCAGGTAATATAGTATAAAATTACATATGTAACTACACAAATGTTAATCTTTTAAAATATTATTGTTATATACCTTTCATACGTATATATGTATACAAAATTGAGTACATTTGAACAAGTATATACTGTAAATAACAATAAAACAACAACCGAAACTCAACATATATTCAAGAAGCCAGCAAAACACAGACATATATTAACTAAGTATACTTGATAACAAATTTATCAGAAAGAAAAATATGTACAACCAGTTAACTGAAAAGAAAAATTTCATTGTTATATCGTATAAAATATAAACAATACCCATTTATATAAAGTATAAAATATATTATACTTGCATAACTTTCATTGTTAAATCTAGACACCTAGTAACCAAAAAGAAAAATTTAGCAGAACTTTATAAACCTATGCAGCAGACATATTATATGTATAACATTCATATTACATAACTTAGTGAACTAATATATGGAAATCATATATACACTATAACATTTTTAAGGAGAAATATAATTACAGCAAGCCTTCTTAAGAATATAAAACATACCCATATATGCGAAACATCTTGCAAAACATTTATATATAGTGCTATCTATAATCATACATAAACAACTTTTATAACTATATATATATAATGAATCAAAGTATATATATAATACATAACAACAACAATTTGTACAGACCGCACTTCATAAAGCTAATATAATACTAACATATTATAAATAACAGATACCGATGCACATATATACTTACATTTTAAAACCCATATGTATATCCAGAGTCATATTATAAAGTAAGATAAAGTATCAGGTAAATCTAGATTATGCAGATTTTATAATATATATATATACTAATATATAAGATCCCACTTCTAACTACAAACAAATTATATATACTCAACCTGATCAAATGTATATAACTGATAGATATATATAAAACAACTTATACAACCAGATTATAAAATAGATAACTTTGTAAATATTAGTATACATATATATAACTTATATTAATACTGTATACAAACATGCAATAGTAACAAAGATTTTAAGCAATATATATACATTTTCGAACTATCACAGTCATTAAAAGACATATATAAATACCTCAGCAAAAGAAGGCTCGAGTATAGAGGGATAGACGTTCAAGTGGTGGTCGGAAAGAGGAGCAATGGGAGGTTCGGCCGATGTAGGTGGATGAGGTCTCAGCGGGACGCGAGGGGGAGAGGATGGTGCGGGAATGACGTGTCGGAGCAGGCTTTGGTTTGCTGTGGAGCGGAGGTCGAGTTCGGTTGGTCGGGCTACGCGTGCTGCTATACACAGGGAGGTAGCGGTTCAAGGGGAGGACGCGCGTGCTGTGTGGTTATCCCTTTTATTCATCTTTTTAGAAATGTTAATTTTATCTACCTACAATCCACTGCTTTCAATATCTAAAATTAGTTATAAGCATATTTTGATGTCGTTTATATTTGATTTTAGATTTTAAAAATAGTGGGTAGTTACATAAGTTCTTAACTTAAGATTAAACATTGGATTGACATATTTTACTCGACATCACTTATGAATTTCGATACGCGCACTCCTTCATAAGGAGTTCGTTGTACCTGTAAACAAATCTATAGTATTTCGTAAGTACAAGAGAACACTTTAAACCGTTATTTAGTGATACTAATTTGGATTTGATACTTGCCATGTATATTAAATACATAAGTAAAATGTGATACTATAGATGATAAAACATGTACGATAATTCTCATTGCCAATGCATAAGAAATTCATCTTACTTACTTAATATTAGACATTTTCATATAGTGTCTATGTATATCATTTTAGGACAATCCCAACATCTATCTATACTAATTATAAAAATGTCAAATTCAAATCCAATATCAATAATTAAACAACCAAACTAAAATGAGTTTAACTCAAGAACATCGTTAACAATCATAAGTTTTTGTTGTTTACTTATAGTTTTTGAAATATTTTAGTACATTTATAGTGTTTTCTTATAGACACATGCTTCCTCTGCATTTTGACTGAAATTCAAACTATTTGATTTTTCTATCAAAATATTTGCTCAACTTTGGTGCTTGTTGAATGATACTTTTATATCAGTTCTTGGATCCTATCCAATAACCCACAAATTTAGAATTGCTCCAACTAACTTCAGGACAGTTCGATTATTAAGCACAATAGCATATTATAAATTATTATCTATAATTTCTATTTTTAACATACATATACCAAAACTCAAAATCATATCGAGCAATAATGTTGCTAGTAAAATCCAAATTAACTTAAGTATGTTGAATGATGAATCTGTTACATTGATTTCAATAATTGGAATTAATGATGTTATTCTATCATCCTACTTTACCATATTTCAACTGAATTAGTCTTCTTCTTGGAGACACTTCTATAACCGATGGATCGTATCTCTTCAGGTATAATTTGATAATGTACTTCGAACCCATTACGGATTTGCACATCATTCCATATGGTAGAGTTAATGCTCTTAATGGTTATTGATAACTGAGGAAATTTTTGTCTCAACACCAGTGAGAAAATCATAGTTTCTTTTTAATGTGCGAAAGTTCCTATTAAATATTCTAATTAATTATGTCCATTTAGGCTTGATCAATTTTGTTTCGTCCTTTGTAATTATTTTTATCTTTGGATCATATCCAAATATATTTTACTACCACTAATCTCTAAAAAATTCCTTTGTCGTTAAGTTAGTGCTTCTTGAAACAACACTTGTGTGATGACCCACCTTTTTGGATAGTTTAAATCGACAATACCCACACATGTCTAACTCAAACCATTTAAAATAGTAGATTATCAATGGGGTTTAATAAGAAAAATAAAAGAAAATAAGGAAAACAAAATACAGAATCTCGCAGCGGAATGACAAAATATAATAATCAAATAAACAGTTCATGAAGCTATTTTACAATATACATTTGATTACACAAATTTATAATAAAATCAAAGTACAATCAACAACATACCAAAATGATGCAGCGGAAAAATATTAATAATAAAATATACCAAACTCTGTCTTCATCCTCCAGAAATAATGTCTTCAAACACTGAAATGCTCAGGCTGACCCGAGCGTAATGAAAAGACAAAATACTCGAGTCAGAACTAAAAGTTCTTATGTAAGTTAAAACAACAACAAATAAATGTGAGTGTAATAGCTTCAGAGATGTTACGGGATTTTCCATCTCCTATCCAGTGTACAACGTGAGTGCAATAACTTAAGAGATGTTATTGAATTTTCCATCTCCTAAGGATCCGTTAAACTACCTATATGTAGTAGGATACACTATATATGTAGTGCCTATCAATAAAATAAATATATTTCTTAGTTTTAAGGCTTTACATTGATCCCCCTTAACACATTTTTAAGCATGTAGTCTATGCAGGTCCTGTAACACAACCAGTAACGTCGGTAGCCAATGAGTCCCTTATAGGTACCATACTAAAACAAAATCGTAGTGGGCATGAATAAGGATAAAGAGTATGACAAGGCACGTGAGGCAATGCCCAAGGTAGGATACTACCATTTTGGGTCGCAGAGCTAGTCGTAACGCATCGTAGCTACGACCGCCCACTGCGTCCAATTGTAACACCCCGCATTTTTATATAATTAAATAAAATCAATTGAATTAACATAATTGCAAAACAGAATATAAATGTCAAATATATGCATTTAAGAATTAAGAGGTTACATAGATTTATGCATGCAATGAGTGTGTGATTAATTGACGCATCAATCAATTAAAAGGGGAATTAATTAAGAGACATAGAGGCGTCAATTAGTCAGAGAATATGTCACTTTTATAACATTAATTAATTAAGGGATCTTCTAATAAAGGGAAATGTATGTGGGGAATAAATTAAATGATAACATACATATATTAATTTATAATTGACGAAATCAAATAATTAAGAAATTAATTAAAGACATTAAGTAAGCGTTAATTAATAAAAGAGGGAAACTTATATGTCAATTAATTGGGTAATGAATTGGCGGTTTAAATATATACAACTAATAAATGTGTGATTGAGTGACGCATAGGAATTAATTTGGATATCGATTAAAATGGGAAAATATGTCAATTAATTAATTGGCAATCAGTTGAGCGTTTTAAAAAGGGTGTTAATTAATCAAAGAATATGCCCTTGTTTCAATAGCTAATAATTTAAATTAATTAACTAGAAGAAAATGCCAGTTAAGGGATTTTTTGTTTCCAAGTTAAAAAGAAAAAGAAAGAATTGGAATGCGTACAAAAATCAAACGGAGTAGTTAAGTTTATGATAAAGGTAAGTTAATAAGAATAAATTAAAAAGTATGACTTTTATATACAATCAATTAATTGACGTATTCAAATAGGTAAGAAATTATAACGTATAAGAATCAATTAATATTGGATATACATATATATGTATGTATGATCTAATTAATTGGATAATTAATGGGAGAATCTTATTTAGAAGGAAACTTGAATTAATAGGGTCGTATAACAAAGGAATAAATGAATAACATTGGAGAATTATACGTTATAAGCTAACGTAAACAAATCAATAAATGATGGTGAAGATTGTTTTTAGGTTTAATCGGATGGTTCATAGTTGTTCACTACACCTATAAATTGAACGTAACTTAATCCTAGCCCACACTATTTTCTCTGAATCGGCTGCTGTCATTTACAGCAAACTCCTCTTCTCTTCTTCCTCTTCCTTTCTCCTCTATCAATCAAATCTTTCCCCAAACAAAAAATAAAATTAAGCAAGGATATACATACAAGCAAATCAGTGAATTGCGCTAACAAATCAAGGAATTTACAGTGAATTAAAATGGGGGAAAAGCAGAGAAAAGTGTAGCGAATTAAAAGGGATAGAGATTGAAGCTAAGGACGACATGTCAGTGGATTTATTTATATATCTTTTAAGTTTAAGCTATACTATCGTTAAATCCCTGTTTAGATACTATTATTCAATAATTAATCTTATTAACTAAGTTATACTGAAATGAAGAAAATAAGATGTAAAGTAATAAAAGTTTGAGGAATAGAATTACTGTAATAAATTACTTTAAAATGAGAAAAGTTAATTAATCTAATAACTGGATTTGGGAGTAACTAAAAGGTTAATTGGTTGGTTTAGAAAATAGGATACATTTTTATAATTTAATATTTAAAAGACAACAATGAACATAATTGCTAGAATAAAAGAAAGAAAAAGAGAATTAGTGTAAAAGAGAAACTACTGTATTTTACACTATTCCAAAATAGTAAAAGAAATTTCTAGCAGTTACGGATTATTGTTTATAGTATTATTTAATATTAAAATATGGAAATGGATTTCTAAATATAGTTTTCATAACCAAATAAAATAGAATTACTTCCTAGAATAGAAGATAATAAAGCAAAGTATGACATGAATCAAGTAAATTATTAGATAAGAACTTGAAGCTGTAAACGATAATGATCCTAGGTCTACATTTACTGCGCTGACTATTTAACAAGATAGTTATTATGATAAGTGAATTTTATAATATAAGAGAATAAAAGAATATTCTATATCATAATAAAAGAAGGCAGATTAGAACAGAAAAGAAATGCTGGAATTATGTATGGACTATAAAAGAAGAGAAAATGACAATTATAGGTAGAATTATAGCATAGGTTATAACTAAGTAATTAGAACGGAAAAGCTTATTTTAAGACTTTGAATAAATTAATGAGCAATAATAATGGTAGAAGCTTATTTAAAAAATTTATATTAAGTCAATAAGCAAATAAAGCAGTAATGATAAAAGAGGCTTATTTTAACAAACTTAAGATTTATATTAAGTTTAATAAGCAAGATAATGAATGTGCCTCATAACAACTGCATTCCCTATTAAATAAATGGAAATCTCACAATAGATAGAGGTGAGACGAGGGCAAGAATATGCTAATTAGGGTAAATAAGTAGCCAACAGAATAAGAAAGTAAACTAAACGCAAATTAAAAGATTAGACTTAGGGTCTAATAAAAGAATTGAGATGCGTTTGGAGCAGCCCAAAGGATGAAGCGTCTAACGAAGCAGTTCATCACGAATTTCAAAAATGGAGAAGCACATCCAACTTAGTATTTTTGGGCTTCAAGGAAGTACGAGACTTCAACGGGACGTGAGGATACTCTAGGATGGCCCTCTGGGTAGGCCTAACGAAGCTGCACCCCCGAAGCCAGGTCTGTAGGTGTTCCATCAAGAGAGTGTGCCTTGACTGCATTTGCATTGTAGGCTTAACGAAGTAGTCCTTTATAGGCAGTTAGAAGGGTTTGGTGTTAGGAGTAGGATATTCGTACACCCCAGTACTTGCAAGTAAGTTTAGTGGGCAGGACCTAAAAGGATAGTCGCATGCGGATATCACGCCAGCATCAAAACAAAGAACGAGTTCGGGAAAGTTTTTAGAAGTCTTTCGGTTAGTTAAGGGGTAGCTGCGTTGGGCCATAGCCACGATGAAAAAGAGATAAACCAACTAGAATATCTGTATTGTAGGCCTAACGAAGCAGTCCTTTACAGATATAGAAAATCCCCGACTGAATTCCTTATAAGGTAGACCTTGTTGGCGGGATTCAAATAGTAAACAGAATGATTAGGCAGTCCTTAATGTACGCACTGGGTGGTACATTGTGGATGTCTGAGCACTGACATAGACTAGTGCGGACGCGATTTACGTTTTCATAGTAAGTAGTGGAGCATCTGTATTATAGGCCTTACAAAGCAGTCCTTTGAAGATGTAGCTACGGAACGCTCGCAGAGCAAGACGATGGAGTATATGTATTGTGGGCCTTACGAAGCAGTCCTTTACAGATATAGCTACGGAGCAAGACGAAGGAGCATCTGTATTTTAGGCCTATATGTATATATGTATTTGTAAGTTCGCAAGTGAAAGCGAACATAGTTGAAACCTTTTTCTTTTGTATATATGTATTTGTAAGTTCGCAAGTGAAAGCAAAGAAAGGAGCAAACAGTCTGGGAGGAGTCTATGTTCATGAAATCGGTATATCGCTTGCATTATAATCATAAAGATGTTGTCTAATAATTGATGTAATGAAATGTATAAACTATGTGGTGTATTGTATTTGAGTATTATCTGATTGTTAAACTGGTATGTATGTATATGTGTACATTGATGCTTAAATTTCGCTGTGTGGTTATCCCTTTTATTCATCTTTTTAGAAATGTTAATTTTATCTACCTACAATCCACTGCTTTCAATATCTAAAATTAGTATAAGCATATTTTGATGTCGTTTATATTTAATTTTAGATTTGAAAAATAGTGGGTAGTTACATAAGTTCTTAACTTAAGATTAAACATTGGATTGACATTTCTCGACATCACTTATGAAGTTCGATACGCGCACTCCTTCATAAGGAGTTCGTTGTACCTATAAACAAATCTATAGTATTTCGTAAGTACAAAAGAACACTTTAAACCGTTATTTAGTGATACTAATTTGGATTTGATACTTGCCATGTATATTAAATACATAAGTAAAATGTGATACTGTAGATGATAAAACATGTACGATAATTCTCATTGCCAATGCATAAGAAATTCATCTTACCTACTTAATATTAGACATTTTCATATAGTGTCTATGTATATCATTTTAGGACAATCCCAACATCTATCTATACTAATTATAAAAATGTCAAATTCAAATCCAATATCAATAATTAAACAACCAAACTAAAATGAGTTTAACTCAAGAACATCGTTAACAATCATAAGTTTTTGTTGTTTACTTATAGTTTTTGAAATATTTTAGTACATTTATAGTGTTTTCTTATAGACACATGCTTCCTCTGCATTTTGACTGAAATTCAAACTATTTGATTTTTCTATCAAAATATTTGCTCAACTTTGGTGCTTGTTGAATGATACTTTTGTATTAGTTCTTGGATCCTATCCAATAACCCACAAATTTAGAATTGCTCCAACTAACTTTAGGTCAGTTCGATTATTAAGAACAATAGCATATTATAAATTATTATCTATAATTTCTATTTTTAACATACATATACCAAAACTCAAAATCATACCGAGCAATAATGTTGCTAGTAAAATCCGAATTAACTTAAGTATGTTGAATGATGAATCTATTACATTGATTTCAATAATTGGAATTAATGATGTTATTCTATCATCCTACTTTACCATATTTCAGCTGAATTAGTCTTCTTCTTGGAGACACATATATAACCGATGGATCGTATCTCTTCAGGTATAATTTGATAATGTACTTCGAACCCATTCCGGATTTGCACATCATTCCTTATGGTAGAGTTAATGCTCTTAATGGTTATTGATAACTGAGGAAATTTTTGTCTCAACACCAGTGAGAAAATCATAGTTTCTTTTTAATGTGCGAAAGTTCCTATTAGATATTCTAATTAATTATGTCCATTTAGGCTTGATCAATTTTGTTTCGTCCTTTGTAATTAGTTTTATCTTTGGATCATATCCAAATATATTTTACTACCACTAATCTCTAAAAAATTCCTTTGTCGTTAAGTTAGTGCTTCTTGAAACAACACTTGTGTGATGGCCCACCTTTTTGGATAGTTTAAATCGAAAATACCCACACAAGTCTAACTCAAACCATTTAATATAGTAGATTATCAATGGGGTTTAATAAGAAAAATAATAGAAAATAAGGAAAACAAAATATAGAATCTCGTAGCGAAATGATAAAATTTAATAATCAAATAAACAGTTCATGAAGCTGTTTTACATTATACATTTGATTACACAAATTTATAATAAAATCAAAGTACAATCAACAACATACCAAAATGATGCAGCGGAAAAATATTAATAATAAAATATACCAAACTCTGTCTTCGTCCTCCAGAAATAATGTCTTCAAACATTGAAATGCTCAGGCTGACCCGAGCGTAATGAAAAGACAAAATACTCGAGTCAACTAAAAGTTCTTATGTAAGTTAAATCAACAACAAATAAATATGAGTGTAATAGCTTCAGAGATGTTATGGGATTTTCCATCTCCTATCCAGTGTACAACGTGAGTGCAATACCTTAAGAGATGTTATTGAATTTTCCATCTCCTAAGGATCCGTTAAACTATCTATATGTAGTAGGATACACTATATATGTAGTGCCTGTCAATAAAATAAATATATTTCTTAGTGTTAAGGCTTTACATTGATCCCCCTTAACACATTTTTAAGCATGTAGTCTATGCAGGTCCTGTAACACAACCAGTAACGTCGATAGCCAGTGAGTCCCTTATAGGTACCATACTAAAACAAAATCGTAGTGGGCACGAATAAGAAAAAAGAGTATGACAAGGCACGTGAGGCAATGCCCAAGGTAGGATACTACCATTTTGGGTCGTAGAGCTGGTCGTAACGCATCGTAGCTACGACCGCCCACCACGTCCAATTGTAACACCCCGCATTTTTATATAATTAAATAAAATCAATTGAATTAACATAATTGCAAAACAGAATATAAATGTCAAATATATGCATTTAAGAATTAAGAGGTTACATAGATTTATGCATGCAATGAGTGTGTGATTAATTGACGCATCAATCAATTAAAAGGGGAATTAATTAAGAGACATAGAGGCGTCAATTAGTCAGAGAATATATCACTTTTATAACATTAATTAATTAAGGGATCTTCTAATAAAGGGAAATGTATGTGGGGAATAAATTAAATGATAACATACATATATTAATTTATAATTGACGAAATCAAATAATTAAGAAATTAATTAAAGACATTAAGTAAGCGTCAATTAATAAAAGAGGGAAACTTATATGTCAATTAATTGGGTAATGAATTGGCGGTTTAAATATATACAACTAATAAATGTGTGATTGAGTGACGCATAGGAATTAATTTGGATATCGATTAAAATGGGAAAATATGTCAATTAATTAATTGGCAATCAGTTGAGCGTTTTAAAAAGGGTGTTTATTAATCAAAGAATATGCCCTTGTTTCAATAGCTAATAATTTAAATTAATTAACTAGAAGAAAATGCCAGTTAAGGGATTTTTTGTTTCCAAGTTAAAAAGAAAAAGAAAGAATTAGAATGCGTACAAAAATCAAACGGAGTAGTTAAGTTTATGATAAAGGTAAGTTAATAAGAATAAATTAAAAAGTATGACTTTTATATACAATCAATTAATTGACGTATTCAAATAGGTAAGAAATTATAACGTATAAGAATCAATTAATATTGGATATACATATATATGTATGTATGATCTAATTAATTGGATAATTAATGGGAGAATCTTATTTAGAAGGAAACTTGAATTAATAGGGTCGTACAACAAAGGAATAAATGAATAACATTGGAGAATTATACGTTATAAGCTAACGTAAACAAATCAATAAATGATGGTGAGGATTGTTTTTAGGTTTAATCGGATGGTTCATAGTTGTTCACTACACCTATAAATTGAACGTAACTTAATCCTAGCCCACACTATTTTCTCTGAATCGACTGCTGTCATTTACAGCAAACTCCTCTTCTCTTCTTCCTCTTCCTTTCTCCTCTATCAATCAAATCTTTCCCCAAACAAAAAATAAAATTAAGCAAGGATATACATACAAGCAAATCAGTGAATTGCGCTAACAAATCAAGGAATTTACAGTGAATTAAAATGGGGGAAAAGCAGAGAAAAGTGTAGCAAATTAAAAGGGATAGAGATTGAAGCTAAGGACGACATGTGAGTGGATTTATTTATATATCTTTTAAGTTTAAGATATACTATCGTTAAATTCCCGTTTAGATATTATTATTCAATAATTAATCTTATTAACTAAGTTATACTGAAATGAAGAAAATAAGATGTAAAGTAATAAAAGTTTGAGGAATAGAATTACTGTAATAAATTCATTTAAAATGAGAAAAGTTAATTAATCTAATAACTGGATTTGGGAGTAACTAAAAGGTTAATTGGTTGGTTTAGAAAATAGGATAGATTTTTATAATTTAATATTTAAAAGACAACAATGAACATAATTGCTAGAATAAAAGAAAGAAAAAGAGAATTAGTGTAAAAGAGAAACTACTGTATTTTACACTATTCCAAAATAGTAAAAGAAATTTCTAGCAGTTACGGATTATTGTTTATAGTATTATTTAATATTAAAATATGGAAATGGATTTCTAAATATAGTTTTCATAACCAACCAAATAAAATAGAATTACTTCCTAGAATAGAAGATAATAAAGCAAAGTATGACATGAATCAAGTAAATTATTAGATAAAACTTGAAGCTATAAACGATAATGATCCTAGGTCTACATTTATTGTGCTGACTATTTAACAAGATAGTTATTATGATAAGTGAATTTTATAATATAAGAGAATAAAAGAATATTCTATATCATAATAAAAGAAGGCAGATTAGAACAGAAAAGAAATGCTGGAATTATGTACGGACTATAAAAGAAGAGAAAATGACAATTATAGGTAGAATTATAGCATAGGTTATAACTAAGTAATCAGAACGGAAAAGCTTATTTTGAGACTTTGAATAAATTAATGAGCAATAATAATGGTAGAAGCTTATTTAAATTTTTTATATTAAGTCAATAAGCAAATAAAGCAGTAATGATAAAAGAGGCTTATTTTAACGAACTTAAGATTTATATTAAGTTAAATAAGCAATATAATGAATGTGCCTCATAACAACTGCATTCCCTATTAAATAAATGGAAATCTCATAATAGATAGAGGTGAGACGAGGGCAAGAATATGCTAATTAGGGTAAATAAGTAGCCAACAGAATAAGAAAGTAAACTAAACATAAATTAAAAGATTAGACTTAGGGTCTTATAAAAGAATTGAGATGCATTTGGAGCAGCCCAAAGGATGAAGCGTCTAACGAAGTAGTTCATCACGAATTTCAGAAATGGAGAAGCACATCCAACTTAGTATTTTTGGGCTTCAAGGAAGTACGAGACTTCAACGGGACGTGAGGATACTCTAGGATGGCCCTCTGGGTAGGCCTAACGAAGCTGCACCCCCGGAGCCAGGTCTGTAGGTGTTCCATCAAGAGAGTATGCCTTGACTGCATTTGCATTGTAGGCTTAACGAAGCAGTCCTTTGTAGGCAGTTAGAAGGGTTTGGTGTTAGGAGTAGGATATTCGTACATCCCAGTACTTGCAAGTAAGTTTAGTGGGCAGGACCTAAAAGGATAGTCACATGCGGATATCACGCCAGCATCAAAACAAAGAACGAGTTCGGGAAAGTTTTTAGAAGTCTTTCGGTTAGTTAAGGGGTAGCTGCGTTGGGCCATAGCCACGATGAAAAAGAGATAAACCAACTAGAATATCTGTATTGTAGGCCTAACGAAGCAGTCCTTTACAGATATAGAAAATCCCCGACTGAATTCCTTATAAGGTAGACCTTGTTGGCGGGATTCAAATAGTAAACAGAATGATTAGGCAGTCCTCAATGTACGCACTGGGTGGTACATTGTGGATGTCTGAGCACTGGCATAGACTAGTGCGGACGCGATTTACGTTTTCATAGTAAGTAGTGGAGCATCTGTATTATAGGCCTTACAAAGCAGTCCTTTGCAGATGTAGCTTCGGAACGCTCATGGAGCAAGATGATGGAGTATATGTATTGTGGGCCTTACGAAGCAGTCCTTTACAGATATAGCTATGGAGCAAGACGAAGGAGCATCTGTATTTTAGGCCTTACGAAGCAGTACTTTACAGATGTAGTTACGGAACGCTCTCGAAGCAAGACGATGGAGCCCTTTTTGAGGAGGATACGGAAGGTACCATGGGTGGTACCTAGGACCAATATGGTCATTGGGCATATAGCTACATATATGTATATATTAGTTATTAGGTTTTAATCTACTATGGAGTAGATGGGCAAGGTTCACGAACAGAGGCGAGAGTATTGTAACCTAATGAACCTAATATAAGAGTAAATGGAAATAAAACGATATATGTAGAATTAAGCCTAGAAGTATATAATTTATTCATTCACCGGAACTTTTGTTCTGACCCTCTCCTCATAACATCCTATAGGTTAGGTAGATGACAGAGACTTCTCAGCTTTATGACACTTTCTTAGAAAGTGTTATTATTTGGGTGAGTATTTACTTACTATTATATTTTAGTTAATTCCGCTGTGAGATAATTAATTGAGCTCTGATATATTTATCTTTGCCAATTTGCAGGATACCAGATACCCAACTCGGGCTTCAGTGGGCTTGGTTTTTAGCATTTTTGCGAAAAATACAAACCACTGGAATTCGGGTTGTTAACCAACACCCCCAAAATCAAATCAAATCAAATCAAGGTGCACCGATCAAACCAACATCAATATAGTAATACGAAGAGGTGTGTCCATTAGAGGTAGCTATCCCACTTGGCCCCGATAAGTCGTCCTGTTTTAGTCATTTCAAATTGGCACAAGTGTCGAGGTCATCCATCAGCGTTCTCTTTATTCAAATCCAGCAAACGTTCCCCAAATCCAACCACTTCATTCTGGATCATCCACCATGTACACAGTTGTTAAAGTGGTTCCAATGTTGACAGAGTATGCCAATAAGAGGACTCGGTCTCTTTAACAACCAAACGTCATTTTTCACAACGGTTGGTTCTTTTACATTTCGAAAATGGTTCACATTTGATATCAAAATATCATATTCACTTCAAAATATCTTTTTTTTGAAAATCATCATATTTACTCAGAATATGTCATTTTCACTTAAAAATATCATTTCAAATTTCACTTTGCACAGTTTGAAATTTTAGAAAATAGTTTGAATAGTTTAAAATAGTTTAAATAGTTTAGAGATTTAAAACAGTTTAATATAAAAATGGTTTGAGTATTGAAAACGGTTTATATAGTAAAATAGTTTAGAAAAATCTAAATAATTTTAATACTAAAAGAATAGATTTTAAACAGTTTATATTAAAATAATTTATTTTGAAAATAGTATCAAATCAAACTATTTCCTTCTATTTCAAAAAATCTGAACCCATGACCAAATTCCAAGTCAACAAACTCAATTTCCAATCTTTTAATTCAGTTGACTCAATTTCAATTTAGTTCAAATCAACTTAATTTCAATTTCAATTCGAATTAACTTCAATTTTCGAAGCGTTCATTTTTAACTTCAAATTCGATTCAACAATTTAATTCAATGATTTAAAATTCCAATTTAATTCTTATTTTAAACCATTTCAATTTATATCAATTTCAAGTCCAATTTCATCTACTTATTTACAGCACTTAAACCTAATTAAACCTCATCGTTCAATTTCAAGTTCCAAATATTTAACATAATTCAATTTCCAAAACTAAAGTCATATATCAATTACAACTTCACATTCCCAATTCAATTATTTAAAACAATTTCCTTTTAACCAATTTCAGTTTCAACATTTCAAAGCTTGAATTAGAAAATAATTAAATTCATATAAATTCATAATTTATTTCTTTAAACAATATTATTTAATCAAAGTCCAAATTCAAGATTTTTAAAACCATTTAATTTAACCTATCTGGTGTCCGTATATATTTTTCTACCCTATGACCAAGTGATCAGTTATTTCAATTTTAATTATAGGGATGGATATATCATTTCAATCCAAATCAAAGTGTCATAAGTATATATCATTTCAGCCCATTTCCTAATTTATTCGAAATAATTTAAATAACAGTTTATATACTATCACTTAATATACAGAGTGATAACAGAGATATATAAAAATAAATAAACATTCAATCATCCAAAATGTCAACAAATAAACATCCATCATAATCAACATCCAAATCAACCAATAATTCACAACCATTTATTGGTTATCAATATCAGGTATTTAACTAGCAATTCAATTTCAATATTTATTTAAATGGTAATTTAATTCAATAAAATTCAATTTCAATTAAAATGTCAACTTAAGCTATCAAACAACAACCAATAACATTCTTATCACTTCATAAATTTAATTCAACAAACATAAGAAGATTTAGTATTGCGTGAGTAAGTTAAATCACTCACCATTGATTTAAAACCGATTTAAAATCCAAATAAAGCCCAAAATTTGAATAGTCTCTAAATTCAACTAAACTAGTTCCATGTTGTCTGGAATTTCAATACGATCCTAACTAAAAAAACTGCACGTCAATCGGAGCTCGTATGGAAAAGTTATGATAGTTAGAAGTTATAAATTTAAAATTTAAATTAAAAACAAAACAGGGGCAAAAATGTAATTTACCCTATCATCTCCTACCCTAACATCGATCAGAAACCCATGCAGCCACCACGACCTAGCTCCAAACGCACATGCCTACGGCCAGCCATGGACAAGCGGACCACCTCCAAAGGAACCGCCTCCACCTGCGCATTACTCCCCGACCACCGAACCACCTCCGAACGCCGCCAGTCGACGTCCAAGACCCAGCCGCCACCCAATCTAAACTCTAATCGAACTTATGATGCTAATTTGACCATCGTTAAGCCAATCCAACTACCCATATGAAATCCTCATGCAATTCTCCACAAGTTTGCACCCTTGTTCGCTGCATCTTCACCGTTTATCAACCACCAAATCAGACGGCCGAGAATGTTTCATCCTATTCTGGATAAATGGAGCTTCTAATCAAAAAATGAATTGCAGAGTCAGATTACGTTTGTCGAGAGGTTCATGATGATATATTATATGATAGGGTTTGAGGAGTTTGAATTTTGGAGTTTGAATTTTGGAGTTTGATTTAAAATAGTAATTAGGGTTTTGAGATGTCTGCCATTGAGAAGGAATAGATAATGGAACAGATAGATAGAAATCGTACGTACAGACAATATAATAAAAGACTGCTAGGGTTTATAATAGCCTATATATAGACAGAGATGGATAAGAATGGATGGAATAGATCGAATTGGGTCGAAGCGATAATAAAGGCCCAAAAAGCCGGTTTCGTTCCCGAAACGAAAATAGGTCATCCAATATATCAAAATATAGGTTTTCAATATCTTTAAACTCAATGGAACTAGTTTCAAACTCTAATTCTATTGTATATAGAAGTTAGCTTTTAACATTAAACTATTAAATTAAATTCCTTTAATTGATCTCTATGCGTTTCGAGCTCGTACGATCAAACGATAAGTCCGATCGCTATGAAACTTGAAATCCTATAATAATTCACTATTACTGATCCGATGAAACCAGTTTCGTTGAAATCCAAGATAGTGGCCAAAAAGTCTAATCTTACACGTTAATTAAAACAATTTATTTTAAAAATTAATTTAATCACTTCTAAATTCTAAATTAAAAATTAACAATTTTCATCATTCTTGATTACACAGAAATTTAATTGATCTTATTGGGTGATTAGTAGGTGCGAAAGGTGTATGCTTCAAATTTAAAGCTCACTTTCGCGTTATATTAATTGTATATGCTTGCTAATGCTAATAAAAGGTATACATCTCATATTACATATCGTATTTTTATATTTTTCCATACGGGATGTCTCATCCTTGAAGATGAGATGTATATTTGTGATTTATATATATATATATATATATATATATATATATATTGTAAAATTTTCCAATCGAGCCACGCAAAGGAGACGCTGGGGAAATTTTTCGTAAATTTAAGACATTAGAAAAAAATTCAAAAAAAACTGAAGAAAATTTTAATAACTAAAATTTAATTTTTATGTTATAACTCAGAATGATATTAGTTAGTAATTATGAATGAATTTAAAGACGTAGAAAAGGAAATAGCAAAGTTTCAATAAATTGATTTTTGAAAGTTAAAGGCTTAAAGGAATTTGGTAATCCATTTCAACTAAATGATTTTGAAAAGTAAATAGGAGCGTGGCATTTTCTTGCTTGCTAATTTCGAAGACGAATTTATTTTAAGGAGGGAGAATGTAACGACCCAGAATTTTAGTCATTGATTTTGACATATTTAAATTATTTTAAATATTGAAATATAAGTTTTACCAGTCTAACAACTTAAAATTTCAAATATAAGAGTTTATTTGAGTACGTGAATTAGGAAATTAATAATTGAATCTTGGATTTAATTTGGATAAAAATGATTTCAAAGCTTATTTAAAATTCTATTTGAATAAGAATGGTAATAATAAACTTTAATTCAGATTTAAAAGTGATTAAATTGCTTTTAATAATAAATCGTTTTAATTAACATGTGAAAATAACCTTCCGTAGGACTGTCTTGGATTTAGATGAAATTAGTTTCATTGGATCCGTAATAGTGAGTTATTATATGCCGTTGAATTTCATGGTAATTAGATGTATCATGTGGTCGTACCAATTTAAAATGCATATAAATTAATTTCAGGAATTAATATAATATAATTGGATTTAAAAATACATCTTCTGTATATGATCAAATTAGGTTTCGAGACTAGTTCCATTATGTTCAGAATATGGGTATTACATATAGAACGCCGGGCGGCACGTCTCGATAGGTGTTTGAGGTTTTCGGACGTTTAAAGCTTGATATTTTAATTAAAATATATATAATATATTAGGCCATACCCATACTTACATCATCCCATACCCGCCGCATGTTGCATGTCTTTAACCCATACCCTTCCACTATAAAAATTACGTTCTACCGGAGAAAATAAAGTTCGCCATATTTCAAATTTATAAGCATAGTTCATCCAACGTTCGCTATTCATCGCTGCCACCTGAGGCATTCTCATGCCTCGACTTCAACTATATTATTTTTCACGGTGACTTAGTGAGCTAATCAAAGGTTGGATCATGGTAGATCGCGACTAGGCGGCGCAATTTTAGAGATGAACGATGGTTTCGTTTTTTGCCAATTGCGGTGTTTTGGGGATCCTAGGGGTGATGGCATGTAAAGGAAAAATGTAGAGGAAGTGAGAGCTAGCTTCGGCCACAATTTGGTGGCCAATGGCGATTCACGGCGGCGACATTTTTGGTTTGAACGGAAATGTGTTTTTGGATTTTTCGTAGGCTAGCAGCGACCAGAGGTGATGAGATCGGTGGAAGCAAGGAGGCGGCAGTTGGATGGCCATGGTGGCGACAGCGAGCAAGGGAAGATGGCACCTGGGTTGGTTCGTAAGCATGAGCAAGGAGGGAGGAAGGGATTGTTTTAATTAGGGGTAATTATGTTATAATAATGTATTTAGTTAATAAATTTTATTATTTAAATTCATAGATCGTGTTAATGCAATAATGTGATGATAAGGGGTGGGATTTGAATGCGGCTTTCTGCATCACGCTTAAGAATTGGTTTGGACGAATTTGGAGTGAAATTTGGGCTAAAATTGGACGTCGTTCGATTTTAGTTCCAAACCGAAACGCCTCGGCGACAACTAGAATAATGATGAGTTAAACTCACCTTCTTGGTTAACCAGTAATATTATATAGTTGATAAAAATTGTATATTAGATGTTTGGATGATTACTGTTTTATCAGTTGGTTTGGATTTATTCCCACCCCTAGAGCGGATGACCCATATTATATAATTATATAATGATTGTGATGCAAGGGGACAAGTTGGAGGGATCCAACTGGATTCCTTACCATGATTGATTTTAATTTCAAAAATATTCTTGTCATATGAATTATTGGATATTAAACCTGATTGTTGACTCTATTGATTATGACATTATTATATATTCGAAAACTTAAACCCTGTAGTGATAGAAAATTCATATCAATATTGATTAAATGTTGGGTAGCTATTGGCCTCAAATTAGTTTTTTAAATATACTATAGATTTCCATTTGAATTAGAATTGGTTTTTGAGATATGAAATGATTTTAAAATCTGAATTTGGGTTTCAAAAATATTTATTTTAAAAGATTTAATTTCTATTTTATTTCAAACTTTTTATCTATCTTTTTCTAAGTTTTTTATTTATATTTAATATTGTTTTAAAGTTATTTATTTGTAGTCAATATTGTTTTCAAGTTTATTTATCAATATATTAATATTTTGAAGATTAATTATTTAAATAATGAATATGGTTTGAAAATAAAAATAATGATTTATCAATACTGTTTTAGAAATTAATTATATTATTTATATTAAGGTTAAAAATTAATTATTAGTGTTTTTATTAATAATGTCTTTGAAATTATAAATTATTATTTTCAGATGTTTTAAGGTTAATAATAATTAATTATTTATTTATGTATAAGGTTTACTATTAATAACTATTATTATATAATAGCCTTTTAAATTATGATTATTTATTTATAAATGTTCGGGATTTAAAAAAGAGTTTTATAAACAAATTTGGGTTTCAGAAGAGGAGCTTTATAGAATGATTTGGATACTTAAAAAGAGATTATTTACAAGATACATAGAGTTTTATAAATGATTTTAGATATTTATAAAAGAATTTCAGAAATGGGTTTACAGATTTATAAGAAGAGTTTCATAAATATTTTAATGCATTTATAAGGAGTTTTTTAATGTTTTGAAATTTATAAGAGTTTATAATTGGAAATGGAGGTTGGGTTTTATAAGAGGTTTCTATAAAGAGTTTTACGGTTTCAGAGGTTTATAAAATAGTTTTATAAATGGCTTTCTGAGTTTTATAAGGGATTTATAAATGATTTTAGATTTGTATAGAAAGGAAATCTTTCTCAATTTTGTGAATATACTTATAGCGTTAAGATAAGTATATAGATATTTTTCTAAGTATGGAAAATATCAGGATTTGTGGGTATATCTTTGTAAATGTACTTATATACAAGTATTACAAAGTGATTTTTATTAATGAAAAGATTAATTAAAGGGAGGCTAGTGGTTACTTATGTGCTTAATCAATGTGGGTTTTCCCTTTTGAAATAAATCCCCGAAAATTTTGATGTTTGTTTATTCGATAGTTAAATAATCGACAATCGAATTAGAACCCAAAAGGTAATTTTGGAAATATCTAAGACAAACATGTGAGTTATATGGCATAGTCATCTCCAATGATGCTGCACTGTGCGTATAAAGCTCGTTTTGTTCTCCTAGGACAAATGATAAGGAAACCCATCTACTAATGATTAGGAGGTGATCTCCGCTCTTATCTTTGACTGTTTATTTCTTAGAGAACCGGGGTTGAGTTTACCAGAAATTATCGAAAGTTGTTTCGATGAAATCGTAATGGATATGTTATTCGGAAACCACTTCGATCCAACTCAAGCGCTCGAAATGAAGACATCTTGAAGATGATTGAATTGAAGACAGAGCTCTCAAGCGTTTCGTTCAGTCCTAGAACGAACTTGTATGGATGAATGCTGGCATTGCATTGTTGCTGAAGGGCAGTGTTAGAATTTCAAGTAGGAAATGCTATATAAAAGGTAAAACATAGCCTTAAGCCTCATCAATCAAGAATGACTAAAACAGTGGAGATGCAACAGGGCTAAGTGGGTTGCTCCTAAGTAGTGTATGATCATCCCTATCTAGAGTCGATATTATCTTTTATTTGTATGCTTTGGGGCACATTGATATAGGGGTGATTATATTCGGTTCTATCCAGTAGAGGGTATGCCGGTTCTGTGTTGGCAAGGGTCAACAGGTTCGACCTCGGTGTTATTTTATCTAGAGATGCACAGTGACGGGGGGTACCCCAGTAGCCCAGTCATTATATGGAATCCATTTCCCAATATGTTCTTTTACGTTTTAAGTTGTATACCTATTATGCTGGAATTTAATTAATGTAACAATTTCGGTTATGATTGATAAGTATTTTTTATCTTAGACACTATTATATTATCAGAGAATTTAATATGAAATGGTTTGGTTATCATAAGGTAAAAACCTATCTGTTTTTATGTGCGGCGTGATCTTACAAGATACCTTTATTTCAAAAGGATTTTTGAAACATTAAAATTCAATTGAGGTGTATTTTCTTAAGTTGGTTTCCAAACTGACTCGGATGTTATTTATTTATAATGCTTGAGTCAGACCATGTATATTACAGATTTAGTTTGGATACTTTGGAGATTAAGGAGATGAGCTGGAGGCCCAGAAACGTATTCACGTATATGGTTAGTTCTCTGTTGCATTCATTGTCGTATTTACCAGCAATTGTGAGGACATGTTGTTATAACTGTGCGAGCTGAATAAGTTAGTGTACTCTGATTGGTATATGTATATTACATTTTTCTTTATGTAAAGATTTGATATATATATTATAAATTATTCCTTCCGTTGTGAGATTCTGTATCGTTTAGTTTTCTTTTTCTCTTCTCCTTCTCTTCTCTTCTTTTTTCTTCCTTCTTTTCCCCTAACAAACCGGTTTTCCGGCATTCGATTGCTCGGCACGCAATATAGTGGACGTATTAGTGTTGAATTTTGAGGGTAGAAAATCCCGGCCGTTATAGATTCCATACTATGGAAAGGTAAGGAACTACCTTCAGATGGTACATCTCTTGATAAAATGAATCGGGGTCTGACAAGAACATTTTGTACCCCTACCATACAGGACTCTCCTACCACTTGACTAGTGGTACCGAATACGATCACCCCACTTTGGGCCCCGAAGCATATGTGAGTTGATAGTAACCGATCTAGATTTGGGACGACCATACCCAGATGGGAGCGACCCAATTGGCACTGCTGCATGCCCGATTTTCGTCATTTCCCGGTTTGAGGCTATGTTTTACCTTTATTTAGCATTTCCCATTTGGAATGCTACACTGCCCTCCTGGCATCAATCCAATGCTAGAATTCATCCATACAAGTTCATTCTGGGACTGAATGAAACCGAAGGCACTACCTCTACTACACCCATTTTGGAATCAGCCTCGGGATTAGTAGCAAGTAGCCCTTGCACTGCAAAACTCCGTTTTCAATTCCATACTCTTCAACATGTCTTCAGTTCGAAATGCTTGAGTTGGATCGAAATAGTTTTCGAATAACATATTCGATCCTAGTCTCTTCAAAACAACTTTTTATAATTTTTGGTAAACTCAACCGTGGTTCTTTAGGAAATAAGCAAACAAAGATAAGAGCGGAGATCACCTCCTAACCGTTAGTGGATGGATTTCCTTATCATTTGTCCTAGAGGAGCGAAACAAATTTATACATACAAACTAGCACTACAGACGGTAACTGTACTGTAACAACCCGCATATTTTACGATTGTATATTTAAATATAGCATCGTTAATCGGATTAAAGTCCGAAATGTTACTTTTTGTATATAGTCGAATTGGGACTTGAGACCAGTTCCATTGAGTCCAAAATGGCGTTTACATCTTTTTTGAGTATAAACATCGATATGTTTGGAGTTGATTAGAATTTTGATGTTTTCATTTGGGGCTTTGGGTTTGGGTTTCAGCCCACTAACCCAACATAATACCCTAACTCCACCCCACTCCTCTTCATTCATTCATTCATTCCATTTCCTAAACTCTCAAGCTAAAGTAAAAATGGAGGAAAAGATTGGAAATTAAAATTCCTAAACCCTAGTTTTATTAGGAAATTCAAGTTTTTGCTCTAAAATCAAAGAGAAGCTTAGGTAAGCATCCTCTTCATCTTCTCCATCTCAATCTCTCTCCAATTTCAAAAATTTCCTATAAACTAACTTAGGAAATATTTGCTTATGATCATAGATTGGAGCTTCTAGAGTTGAAGTTGAAGAGTGGTTGATCTTTCCCTTGTTTTAAAGCTTTTCATTCGTTGTTTTTGGGTTTAAAGGTGAGTTCTTTAACTCACATCTACGTCTATGACTTTCATTGTTGTTAGGTATGAATTCCTAACATCTATTCATGTTCATTTGCTTTTGATTTGAATTGATTTGGTGAATTTTCCAATTTTTTGGTTTTTAAGTCCAATTCTATGAAAATCCTACTATGGATGTTTGGACATGATATTTGGGGTGTATCGAAGAGCCTATAGGGCTGGGTTGTCGCTTGGCATAAATTCCTAGCCTCCGTTGCTCGTCCGATCGCTTCCGAATCGTTTTGGCCATCATGGCCTAGGCAAACTGTTGCCCAAACCAGGTGATCAGACGTCTGGTTATCAAGTCCAGACGTCTGGTTATAGACTTGGAGAAAAAAAACGGCAGGAAAGAAGAAAAAAACGGCAGAGACTTGGACCAGACGTTTGGTCCAAACCTACCAGACGTCTGGTTTGGGTTCAGAAGTTTGGCAGGTTTCTGGAATATTTCCAGAACCCTAATCCAGACGTCTTGATGAACCCCCAGACATCTAGAACTGTTCATTTTGCCTATTTTGGCTGTTTTTAGTGGATTTCCAATTTTAATCGATTTTTATCGATTCGGTTAGTTGTTATCACTTATTATCGACTTTGATGACTTCTTTCTTTGGATTTTTAGGAATATCCATTTGATGGATTTGATATCGATTTTTATGGTTTTTGATTCACGTAGTCGAATGTGAATTTTTGGTTGATCGATTGTTTCTACAATCGTTTTCTGTGATTTGTCACTTTTTAAAATACAAAGGTTTCTATACAAGTAGTAAATATTCAAACGCTTTCACAAAGATGATTTCAATACCATTTTTAATACAAAACTCGTTTTAAAATCCATTTTCCAATCTACTAGTATATACAAACCTTTACCTCAGTCGTACGAGAAATCCAATTAAACGACCTAGCAAAACAAGTGGTATGAAACGCTTGCGTTTACTTCGTCGGTTAATTCTTAGACTTGTTCGATTGAACTCTTGTGACAATTTTCGAGTGAAAATCTACAATTTGTTCGTAAATATTTAAGTTAAGCCAGTGGTTATAGGACATGAAGCTAAACTCATTTATTTACTAGCTTAGTGTAATTTACACTTGTCGATCATTGATGACCATTTTGTGATTTAGACTAGCAATGTGCGATGTCTCTTTGTTTGTGTGGGGGACTAAAAACCCAGTTTGTGGAGCTTCGGTTTAAATTGGTGGGGTAGCGACCCATGGTCTTCGGGCTGTTTGTGGAGCTTCGGCTCAAACTTGATGGTTAGCGACCATGGAATAACGTTCCGTTTGTGACACACGTGTTGGTGAGTTTTCATGCTCCCGTTTGTGATAGGCATCCCCCTTTGTGTTTTCTGAATTTCTGGTTGTTGATTTCTAGAATTTGTGTTTCACCAATTTTGATGATATGCATTGATAAGCTCTATCAATATTTGTGTTTTGGTGAATAATTTAAAGAATATGACATTCTTTTTGGTGTTTGAGAATATTTGAGATATTGTATGATTTTTGTTGTTATCCGGTGTATACTTGTCACAGTATGGCATTATTGTTATCATACGTTTTTGTGATATCTCTTATCCTATCTCATTTTATATGATATTTATAGCTAGACTGATCCGTTATTTTTTTCTTCTTAAATAATACTCGGGTCAGACCGAGGTATTTCAGGTGCTTCTGCTTGACTACATATCAGGGTCCGTCACCTGACTTTTGGCTAACTACTTTAGCTTAGTAGTTTTTGTTATTATACATTTGAGATAGAGACTCCTTGATGTATACATATTCTTTTGTCTAACACTTGTACCTATTCTTTTGTGATGTAGTGGATCTTGTATGACCACTATTTTGATGTACCCCTTTATGTGTTATATTCATATCTGTTTCCGCCTTTGTGCTATGAATATCTGTGACTGATTTGTGTTATGCTTATTTCTATATTTTTTTCCGAAGGCCTTATATCCACTGTTTGGTAGCTTTGAGTTTGTGTTTGATATGTCGAATTTCCTCTTGAAACGAAATGTAAGTCATTCTATCTGACATATCGGTACTCGCACAAAGCAATTACACAGATCGTCGCTCCTCAACAGCCTTATTCTTCGTGCTAGTCGACGGCATTTCCTCGTAGTGTCCTTGGCTAGTGTGAGTATAGTGGTGGGGCGTCACAGCTTGGTATCAGAGCCAATCTTCAGAACAATGTAGAATAATCTAGCAAGGATCATTGTCCTAAGTCTTTCTTAGGAGTCGTGCCTTAGGATTTATCCGAGTCATTGGATTCGTACTATCCTATTTTCTTTTGTGATGCCTTGTTTTATAAATCAAGTTTGTTTGATATTCATTCTGAGAATAGCATTTTTCCTCTTCTTTCTTTCTTTCTTAAAGAAGAGAAATGATTAGACCAGGCCGTCCCAGCGTCGGTCAATCTAGTGTTACTCCTCAGGATGGAGTATTTATGTCTGCCCAGTAGCTTTTAGATCTTGTGAAGAATGCTCAAGCTGTCGGACCCATTCCAGAGCCTACTCATCCTAAATCCGAGTTTGCACGCTTGTGTAGTGATTACACCAACTTGGGTGGAAGGCCTTTCATGGGTTCCGAAAGCGTTATAGAAGTCCAAGCTTGGCTTAGAACATGCGATCGCATCTTTTCCCGCATGAATCTTATTGATCTACATCGAATCCAAGTGGCTTCTAACATGCTCTAGGAGAGAGCATTAGATTGGTATGAGCTTTTGATTTCTGAAATTATTAAAGCGGATCTTACTTGGGAGCAATTCCGGTAAAGGTTCGAGTTAAAGTTTGTGCCGGACGCTGAAAAAGTATCTTTAGCTCGATGCTTTATTGACATTGTTCAAGGTGAATCTTCTATGACCGACTATGTCGCATCTTTTGAATCTCTTTCTAAATATGGGGTCGAGTATATTAATACCTCATTGAAGAAAAATCAAAGGTTTGTCTATGGGTTGAATAAGAATCTCAAAAAGCCATTACTTCTGAAACTAGAAGTTTCTTTCGATCAGCTTGTTGATACCGCTCTTCGACTCGAAGAGGCCGATAAAGAAAGTGATGTTGAAGTTGTGGGGGCCAAACAAAACATCAATAAGAAGAGGCCTTTTAAGTTCAAGCCCTATCCCAACAAGAAAGGGAAGCAAGCAACTTCGGTAGCAAAGACTCCTACCTCTAGTCGTGGAGAATGTTACAATTGTGGTTCTAAGGACCATTATGCAAACAAGTGTCTGAAGCCCCTTACTTGCCGCTATTGCAAAAGTTCGGGTCATACTATATCTTCATGTCCCAAACTTCAAAGCAAGAAGGAAGGGAAGCTAAATGTAGTGCAAGCCCCTAGTAACACTTCTCTTGGTCAAGGTATTTCTCATTCTATCCTTGATGGCATTATTATATTTCGTGATCTCCCTATTCGAGATCTTTTTGATACGGGTGCATCTCACTCTTTTATATCAAAAGAACTTGTTGATGCTTTGTCTTTGAATGTTATTGGCTTGATGACTTCATTGAGAATTGCGTTGGTGGATCCGCAACACACAGTTTACTGTGCAAAGATGTCGAAATTATTTTATGTGATTATGCCTTCCTAGCCGATTTGCATGTTATGCGTTACCTAGGTTTCGGAATGATTTTGGGGATGGATTGGCTTAACCGATATGAAGCCCATATCCTATGTCCTGAGCGGACTATATATCTTCGACATCCTCAATCTGTTAAGCAGATTTCTCTTGTTCTTAAAGATTCAGATTCCAATTCGGGAGCATCCTTATATTCTCTAAATCCACATGATGACGATAATGATGATGGGGAAGATGTCATTTCCCTCATTCACATTGTTCGTGAATTTCCCAACATATTTGAGCCCGTTTTAGGATTACCACCTAAACGAGCAATTGAGTTCAGAATTAATCTAATCCCTGGAGCTCTACCTATTACTCGTCCTCCTTATCGTATGTCCAATAAGGAAAATGAGGAGATGCGTAAACAATTATCTGAATTGGAAGGAAAACAATTTATTCGTTCTAGTTCCTCTCCTTGGGGAGCTTCGGCTATTTTTGTGAAGAAATTTGATGGTACACTTAGGCTTTGCGTTGACTACCGCAAGCTTAATGATCTCACCATCAAGAATAAATATCCCTTACCTCGGATTGATGATTTATTCGATCAACTTAGTGGTGTTAGAGTCTTTTCACAGTTAGACTTAGCAACCGGTTTTCATCAGCACCATATTGCAGAGGATAGCATTCCTTTGACCTTGTTCCATACTCGCTATGGATCTTATGAATGGCTTGTTATGCCATTTGGTTTAACAAATGCTCCAGCTTATTTCGTTGACCTTATGAATCGAGTTTTCAAAGACTTCCTCGATTGATTTGTTCTCATCTTTATCGATGATATTCTTGTTTATTCTAAAACCGAGGAAGAGCATGAAAAACATCTTTGGATTGTGTTGGAAACTCTTAGGAGGAACCAATTGAAAGCAAAATTTTCTAAATGCCACTTTTGGCAATCTCGTATGAAATTTTTAAGGAATATTATTTCTGAATCCGAAAATTCCTTGGATCCTTCAAAGATTGAAGCGATTCAAAATTGGAAGAGACCAGAGAGTGTGACGGAAATCCATAGTTTTATTGGATTGGCGGGCTATTACTGTCGGTTCATAAAAGAATTTTCTAAAATTTTCGTACCTCTTACTAGCTTGACAAAGAAGGGAGTTAAATACATTTGGTCAGACAAATGTGAAGCTGCTTTTCAAAAATTAAAAGAACTCCTTTCAGATGCTCCTATTCTTGTGATTCCCGAAGGGAACCAAGACTTTATTGTTTATACCGATGCTAGCCGTGTTGGTTTGGGAGCCATTTTCATGCAAAAGGAACGTGTTATCGCTAATGCTTTAGGCAACTAAAGCCTGCCAAGACTAGATATGCCACTCATGATTTGAGCTCGCGGCTATTGTTTTCGCCCTTAGAATTTGGCGTCATTATCTTTTAGGAGAGAAATTTGTTCTCTACACCGATCATAAATCTTTGAAGTATTTATTTTCTCAAAAGGAACTTAATTTGCGTCAACAACGTTGGCTCGAGTTCCTTGCATTTTATGATCTTGATATTCTCTATACTCCCGGAAAGGGTAATCGAGTTGCCGATGCCCTTCGTCGTAAGCAACAAGCGGTTGTTTCAATGATGATATCCGAATGGAATGATCTCGAGACTGTATCCACTTGTGAGATTCGAGATTGTGATTCCAATTCATGTTTATCCCTTGTATTATGTAGCCTTGAGGCTCATCCTTCTCTTTTAGACCGCATTCTTGAAGCTCAAAAGCATGATCCCGAATTGGCTCATCTTAGCCAAAGTTGTAGGGATAAAAATGATATTGATGGTCTGAAAGACTTTGAAATCGATGCTCGTGGCGGCATTCAAAAATTTGGTAGACTTATCGTGCCAAATATTTGTGATCTTCGTAAAGACATTTTAGAAGATTCTCATCGTTCTAAATTTACCATTCATCCCGGTAGTAGTAAAATGTATGCGGACATGAAGCGACTTTATTATTGGGATGGAATGAAATATGATATTGCTAACTTTATTAAGTGTTGCATGACTTTCCAACTCATAAAGGCCAAGCATCAAAGGCCCGGTGGGTTATTGTAACCTTTGGACATTCCCATTTGGAAGTGGGATCAAGTCTCCATGGACTTTATTGACGGTCTTCCCCATTCTCCTTCTGGACATGACAGTTTATGGGTGATTGTCGATAGACTTACAAAATCCGCCCATTTTATTCCCGTTCGGTCCAATCGGACCATACCTCTTTTGGCCAAACTCTATGTTAGAGAAATCGTTAAATTGTATGGAGTTCCTACTTCTATTGTTAGCGATCGTGATCCATTATTTACTAGTGGATTTTGGAAGGATCTTCAAAAAGCTTTGGAAACGAAGCTTAATTTTAGCACCGCTTATCATCCTCGGTCTGATGGACAAACCAAGCGTGTGAATCAAACTCTTGAAGATCTTCTTCGTGCATGTGTTCTTGATTTTGGTGGAAGTTGGGAAGATCATATTTCTCTTGTTGAGTTTTCCTATAATAATAGCTTCCAATCTAGTATTGGTATGGCTTCTTTCGAGGCACTCTACGGAAGGCCATGTCGATCTCCTTCGTGTTGGCTTGAAGCCGGTGAGAAGCTAGTTTTAGGTCCTGATTTTATTCGTGATGCCACAGAAAAGGTTGACCTTATTCGTCATAGGATGAAAGAAGCTCAGAGTAGACAAAAATCCTATGCGGATAATCGAAGAAGGAAATTATAATTTTTTGTGGAAGATTTGGTATTTATTCATGTTTCACCTATGAAGGGTGTTGTGCGTTTCAGTCGATCGGAAAAGTTAGCACCTCGATATATTGGTCCATTTCCCATCACCGAACGTATTGGTTCCGTGGCTTATCACCTTTTGTTACCATCTCAATTTTCTGCTATCCATGACGTGTTCCACGTTTCTCAACTACGAAAATGACTTAGGGATTCCGATTCTATTCTTGAGCCCGGTGTAATTAAAGAAATTGAAGTTTCACCAAATTTGACTTATGAGCAACATCCTATTCGTATCATTGCTACGGAGGATAAACGCCTTCGAAATAAAGATGTTCCGCTTGTGAAAGTTCAATGGTCCTCAAATCCTAAGGATTGCTCTTGGGAATCTAGAGAATTCATCGAGCGAACACATCCGGACTTACTCTCTCTTGCTCCTTAAGGTGAACTTCTCATTTCAAAATTTCTTCTTTTGTGTTGATTATGCCTTAGTATGGTTGTTCCTTTTTATTTTCTTCTTAAGTATTGCGAGGACGCAATTTCTTTAAGGAGGGTAGTCTGTAACAACCCGCATATTTTACGATTGTATATTTAAAAGTTTTATTTAAATCTAGCATCGTTAATCGGATTAAAGTCCGAAATGTTACTTTTTGTAAATAGTCGAATTGGGACTCGAGACCAGTTCCATTGAGTCCAAAATGGCGTTTACAACTTTTTTGAGTATAAACATCGATATGTTTGGAGTTGATTAGAATTTTGATGTTTTCATTTGGGGCTTTGGGTTTGGGTTTCAGCCCACTAACCCAACATAATACCCTAACTCCACCTCACTCCTCTTCATTCATTCATTCCATTTCCTAACACTCTCAAGCTAAAGTAAATATAGGGGAAAAGATTGGAAATTAAAATTCCTAAACCCTAGTTTTATTAGGAAATTTAAGTTTTTGCTCTAAAAATAAAGTGAAGCTTAAGTAAGCATCCTCTTCATCTTCTCCATCTCAATCTCTCTCCAATTTCAGAAACTTCCTATAACCTAACTTAGGAAATATTTGCTTATGATCATAGATTGGAGCTTCTAGAGTTGAAGTTGAAGAGTGGTTGATCTTTCCCTTGTTTTAAAGCTTCTCATTCGTTGTTTTTGGGTTTAAAGGTGAGTTCTTTAACTCAAATCTACGTCTATAACTTTCATTGTTGTTTGGTATGAATTCCTAACATCTATTCATGTTCATTTGCTTTTGATTTGAATTGATTTGGTGAATTTTCCAATTTTTTAGTTTTTAAGTCCAATTCTATGAAAATCCTACTATGGATGTTTGGACATGATATTTGGGGTGTATCGAAGAGCCTATAGGGCTGGGTTGTCGCTTGGCATAAATTCCTATCCTCCGTTGCTCGTCCGATCGTTTTCGAATCATTTTAGCCATCATGGCCTAGGCATACTGTTGCCCAGACCAGGTGACCAGACGTCTGCTTATCAAGTCCAGACGTCTGGTTATAGACCTGGAGAAGAAAAAAATACGACAGGAAAGAAAAAAAAAGGCAGAGACTTGGAACAGACGTCTGGTCCAAACCTACCAAACGTCTGGTTAGTTTTCAGACATCTGGTTTGGGTTTAGACGTCTGGCAGGTTTCTTGAATATTTCCAGAACCCTAATCCAGACGTCTGGATGAACCCCCAGACATCTGGAACTATTCATTTTGCCTATTTTGGCTGTTTTTTAGTGGATTTCCAATTTTAATCGATTTTTGTCGATCCGGTTAGTTGTTATCACTTATTATCGACTTTGATGACTTCTTTCTTTGGATTTTTTGGAATATCCATTTGATGGATTTGATATCGATTTTTATGGTTTTTGATTCACGTCGTCGAATGTGAATTTTTGGTTGATCGATTGTTTCTACAATCGTTTTCTGTGATTTGTCACTTTTTAAAATACAAAGGTTTCTATACAAGTAGTAAATATTCAAACGCTTTCACAAAGATGATTTCAATACCATTTTTAATACAAAACTCGTTTTTAAATCCATTTTCCAATCTTCTAGTATATACAAACCTTTACCTCAGTCGTACGAGAAATCCAATTAAACGACCTAGCAAAACAAGTGGTATGAAACGCTTGTGTTTACTTCGTCGGTTAATTCTTAGACTTGTTCGATTGAACTCTTGTGACAATTTTCGTGTGGAAATCTACAATTTGTTCGTAAATATTTAAGTTAAGCCAGTGGTTATAGGACATAAAGCTAAACTCATTTATTTACTAGCTTAGTGTAATTTACACTTGTCGATCATTGATGATTATTTTGTGATTTAGACTAGCGATGTGCGATGTCTCTTTGTTTGTGTAGGGGACTAAAAACCCCGTTTGTGGAGCTTCGGTTCAAATTGGTGGGGTAGCGACCCATGGTCTTCGGGTCGTTTGTGGAGCTTCGGCTCAAACTTGATGGTTAGCGACCATGGAATAGCGTTCCGTTTGTGACACACGTGTTGGTGAGTTTTCATGCTCCCGTTTGTGATAAGCCTCCCCCTTTGTGTTTTCTGGATTTTTGGTTGTTGATTTCTAGAATTTGTGTTTTACCAATTTTGATGATATGCATTGATAAGCTCTATCAATATTTGTGTTTTGGTGAATAATTTAAAGAATATGACATTCTTTTTGGTGTTTGAGAATATTTGAGATATTGTATGATTTTTGTTGTTATCCGATGTATACTTGTCACAGTATGACATTATTGTTATCATACGTTTTTATGATATCTCTTATCCTATCTCATTTTATATGATATTTATAGCTAGACTGATCCGATTATTATTTTCTTATTAAATAATACTCGAGTCAGACCGAGGTATTTCAGGTGCTTCTACTTACTAAATATCAAGGTCCGTCACCTGACTTTTGGCTAACTACTTTAGCTTAGTAGTTTTTGTTATTATACATTTAAGATAGAGACTCCTGTATGTATACATATTCTTTTGTCTAACACTTGTACCTATTCTTTTGTGATGTAGTGGATCTTGTATGACCACTATTTTGATGTACCCCTTTATGTGTTATATTCATATCTGTTTCCGCCTTTGTGATATGAATATCTGTGACTGATTTGTGTTATGCTTATTTCTATATATTTTTCCGAAGGCCTCATAGCCACTGTGTGCAGGTAGCTTTGAGTTTGTGTTTGATATGTCGGATTTCCTCTTGAAACGAAATGTAAGTCATTCTATCTGACATATCGGTACTCGCACAAAGCAATTACAAAGATGGTCGCTCCTCAACAGCCTTATTCTTCGTGCTAGTCGACGGCATTACCCCGTAGTGTCCTTGGCTAGTGTGAGTATAGAGGTGGGGCGTCACATGTACCATATAATTTCCGTGTTTCTCCTAGATATTTCGAAAGTTACATTTTGGTCCAGATTTTTGATGGTTAGTTTTTAACTATCAAATAAATAATCATTCAAACATTGATTTAATTGCATATGGAATCCACTAAGCCTTATTTAATTAATCATTAATTAATAAAATCACTTTTTAAAACTTGATCAAAAGATCTTTACACAACACTATTTCCAAAACCCTTGCTTCCCCTTTATACTTGGGAAAAATTTATACTTATCTTAGGCGTATAAGTATATTGTCAAAATATTTGGAAAATTCCTCCTTTCAAATTCCTTTTGAAAACATTACTTACTATAAACCAATCCACTTATCTTTATAAATAGTTCCTTTTTAAAGCTTACTTCACGTTTAATTGCCTTTATAAATTCCAAAATCAATTTATAAAACACCTTTATAAGTCCACAAGTCAACTTACAAAACCTCTTTACAAACTCGAAAATCATTTATAAAACATTTCCCTACTTAAAACTCCTTTGATAAATCTTCTTTAAGAAAAATCCTTTACATAATATCTTTTGCAACTCAACTTTTTAAATCACTTTAAATAAACCCTTTTTACTTAGTAAAATCCATGTTTATAAACAAGTTATTATTTATAAATACCTTTATACAATAATAATGTAACTTGAAAAATCATTTATAAACTCTAAACCCAAATTGATTAAAGAATTAAAATTAATTCAAAAGCATACTTTATAATTTCAAAATGAGGTTTAGCAAACCCAATGGTAGTAATTTAAGTTACCATTTAACATCAATTTCACTTTCAAGTGACTTAGCCATTTATTTACATACGTCAACATATATGTAAATGCAACTCATATCCAAATCAGGGTATAACATGTCAATACAATTCGACTAGTGTATATATATATATATCCAAATAACATAATAGTAGGATGGTGATTTGTCTTGCTAAATAGGTGTCTAAACAATTCAATCAATTTATAGTAGAACGGGGATTTATTCTACTTAACACATGTCTAAACAATCAAGCAATCAATTTATAGTAAAACAAGGATTTATTCTACTATTAAATGGCTACACAATCAAACAATCAATTTATAGCAGAGCGGGGTTTTATTTTGCTAATAGTTGTCCAAACAAATACAAACAATCACATCATAACTCATTCACAGTCATTTATCTACTTAATAGTACCAACATTTGAATTCCTTAAGTTCAAAACCATCTTTAAAAAAGATGTACCTTTAAAATAATTTGATTCTTGGAAACAAAGAGTTAAAAACTTAAAACTCCTTTTTAAAAATAATTATTTACAAGTTAAACCCTTATTCAAATCATAATCAATCTTAATTAAGTTATAACCTAATTATATTATAAATTAAGAAATAACTAAACCTTTAATAAATAATTAAACCTTTAATAAATAATCAACATAATTCTTTACAAAGTCATTTCCAAAATTATACATTAGAGTCATACTAATAAAAATTCTACCCTGGGACATTTATAACAGCCGTCCCTACCGAACTGATACAATATACATATAAACAACGAAAATAAGATAATAACTAGCTATCATTGAAGCGTCCTGCTCTAGGCTCCTCAAAGATGAATCCGGGGAAAACCTGAACTACTTGGCTGCCATAAAAATTTGAGCACCCAAGAGTTTTAGGGAAAGAAAATAAAACTCCGGGTCAGACATGGGTCTTGTGTGAGTAAACTCAAATAACTGAAGTATTTCTTTTAAAACACTTTTAAAATCAAAGGTGTCTTGTAAGACCATGACACACATAAACACAGATGGGTTTTTACATTATGATAACCAAAACGCTTTTATAAAAATCCAGTGATATTATAATAATGTCTAACAGTTCAAGTAAGATATGAATATAGCTGAGATGCTTGCATCTCACATGTCAACATAGTTGGGTACACTGTAAAGACGTTTATTGGAGAATAGATTCCATACTATGACAAGGTAGGGGACTACCTTCTGATGGTAAATCTCCAGATAAACTGCACCAGGGTCTGACAAGAACATCTTGTACCCCAGCCACATAGGACTGGCATACCACTTGACTTGTAGTTTCGAATATGATCACCCCACTTTGGGCCCCGAAGCATATATAAGTAGATAGTAATCAATCAAGATTTTGGTTGACCATACCTTGATGGGAGCGACCCAAATGGCCTTACTACATGCTTGATTTTTGTCATTTCTAATTTGATGAGGCTTGAGGCTACGTTTTTCCTTTATATAGCACTTCCCGCTTGGAATGCTAACACTGACGTAGTGTCAACATTCGTCTATACAATTCGTTCAGGTGATGAACGAACCGAACGCACTACCTCCACTACACCCATTTTAGAATCACCCTCAGGGTTAGTAGCTAATAGCACTTGCACTTCAAAACTCCATCTTCGATTCCATACTCTTCAAGATGTCTTCAGTTTGAAACACTTGATTTGGATCGAAGTGGTTTTCGAATAACATACGATCCCGGTCTCTTCAAAACAACTTTCGGTCATTTTCGGCAAACTCAACCCCGGTTCTTTAGGAAATAAATAGACAAGATAAGAGCAGAGATCACCTCCTAATAATTAGTGGATGGATTTCCTTATCATTTATCCTATAAGAACGAAACAAGGTTTATATGTACAGTACAACATCATTGGGGATGATTATGCCATATAACTCACGTGTTTCTCCTAGAAATTTCCAAAGTTACGTTTTGATCATGGTTTTGATAGTTGGTTATTTAACTATCAAATAAACAAACACTCAAATATGGATTTAATCCCATATGGAATATGCTAAGCCTTATTTAATTAATCTTTAATTAATTAAAATCACTTTATAACATTTGATCAAAAGATCTTTACAAAACACATATTCCCAAATCCTTTTCATCATGTTTATACTTGGAAAAACATTTATATACTTATTACAATGGTATGAGTATATTTACCAAACTTTACAAAAGTTTCCTTCTTTTTAAATTTCTTTTTGAAACCATTACTTACTATAAAGCGATCCACTTATCCTTTATGAAAAGTTTCCCTTTTAAAAGCTCACTTTATATTTCAAATAACTTTTAAGTTTTCCAAATAAATTTATAAATCACTTTTAAAATTCTCCAAGTTAAATTATAAAACCTCTTTATAAATCTCTAAAATCATTTATAAATCATTTCCCTATTTCAAAAACTCTTTTTATAAAATTTTCTTAAAGAAAAACCCTTTACAAAACATCCTTTGAAAATCACTTTAAATAAACCATTTTTGCAATACCCCTTTTTTATAACAAATTATTATTTATAAATATTTATAAAATAATTATATAGCTTGAAAAATCATTTATAAACCTTAAACACCAAAATTTATTAAGGAATTGAAGTTAATTCAAAATCAAACTTTATAATTTCAAAAAGATGCGTAGTAACCCCAATAGTACTAATTTAAGTTACCATTTAATTTCAATTTCACTTTCAAGTCATTCAACAATTTATTTACATAAGTCAATGTATATGTAAATACACTTTATACCCAGATCAGGAAATAACATATCAATGCAAACTAACTGGCATATACATGTCCAAATAACATAATAGCAGGATGGTGATTTGTCCTGCTAAATAGATGTCTAAACAATTCACTACTTATAGCAAAATGGGAAATTATTCAACTAAACATATGTCCATACAATAAACATTACATTATAGCAGAACGAGGATTTATTCTGCTACCAGATGTCCAAACATTCAGCTTATAGCAGAATGGAGATTTATTCTGCTAACACATGTCCACACAATCAAACAATTATATAACTCATTCACAATTGTTTGACTACTTAATGGTATAGATATTTGAATCCCTTGTGTTCAAAACCATCTTTGAAAATGAAGTACCTTTAAAATAATTTGATTCTTGGAAACAAGGACTAAAACTTAAAACTCCCTTTCTAATCTACTTAATGATATACTTAACTTGTAATTAATTAAAATTAATCTTACTTGATTAATAATTAATTAAAAAATAATCTTACCTTTAAAAGATTACAATTAGTACTAATCTTTACTTAATGAAAATTAATAAACCTTGTTTAATGTAAATTAATTTTTAATTACTAAACTTAGTTAATTAATAATTAATTAATAAAAACTTAATTAACTTTCTAATTTTTTTTATTAAGTTTATAAAACATTTTAAAATCATTTTTAGGTATAGAAACCAATTTTCAAAAATTGGATTTTTAAACGAAACTGCATCCATAGCGACTATCGCTATGGATGCTTGAACTAAAAAAGTTTTCTAAGTTTTCTTTAAAATATTTATCATTTTGAAAGCTTGCTTACTTTTATAAAACATAAATAAGTATTTGGTAAAGCTAAACAAAGTTTAAACTTAAAAATGATTTCAAATTTTAAAACTTTATTAAACTTAATTAAACACACTTTGAAAGCAAGGAATTTCTACGTTGCTTATTCATAACTTAATGTTAACTTCTTAGAACATACGCAAACCAAAATCATGCATTCACATATCAGATATAAGCAATAAGCAAGATTACAATTCTCCATTTACTTGCTCTTTTTATATTTAGATTTCTAAGTCAAACTAAGCATCACATCCAAGCATATATGTATATATATTAACCAACATCAAACCCAAGCACAAATATACGTCTACATCTCAACATAAATCTCATCCAAACAAGCATCATACTTAGCAACTAAGTAGCATAAAAACTAATGTTAAAATTTTAAATTTAAATCAAAAGTTTACTCACCACAGTTAGAAAACTTTTTTGAAAACTTGAAATAACTTTGCAAACTTGACTTAGGACCCTTGCATCTTGAAATAGGCTCGACCTAGGGAATGCATGGTTCGACCATGATAAAAACAAGGATGTGTGGGCTTACCTTGGAGAGGTGGAGGATACTTCGGATAAGGTTGAATTCACCAAACCGGATCCATAAAATTAGTCATATTCTCTTGGATTTTTAGCCATATTACTCTCGGAATTTTGCAAAGTGCTCAAAAGAAATTTTTTTGGAACAAAATGTCATGGCCCACTACTGCATAATCGTAAGAAGCTCACTATCAAGGAACAAAGTGTCATAGCCCATGATCATCCAACCATACCTAACTCACTATTGTAGAACAAAATGTCTCATCTTACTAGTGCCATATCGAACAACGAATAATGAATCCAACGGCCTGGGGTCGACCTATAGGTCGACCCAGGCTTGGGTAAGGTCGACCTTAGGGTCGGCCCCCAATGTATAAAGGTCGACCCGCCTTTGTTAAATGACGTAGAATTGTCAAGGTTAGTTCGAACACGTCATATCTTGATTTTTCTCAAATCCCGTGCGTTCGTGCTTCCATCCGACGGTTCCTAGCGAGCCCATGGCGTGGTTGCACCAGATTTAATATTCAAATCCAACGGCCTAAGATCCCTAAGCTACACTATAAATAAGACCCTAGACCTAGCTATTTTTCTCATTCAGATTTCTTCCAATAGGGTTCATTGCCTGAGGCTGGATCCTAAAAAGAATTTTTTTCTTAGGGGGAGATCTTTTTAATAAAAATGTTCTATAATTTTGAGACAGTTTTTATATAAGCTTATTTACAGTCTATTTTTAAGTTAATTTCAGAAGTTCTTTTCAGTCTATTTTTATTCAGCTATTTTATTCATTTATTTACAGTTATTCAACGTTATTTACATTTATTTACATATGTTTTACGTTAGAATTTAGCCTGTAAATGTTAGTTTCTTTTTATTCCTTTTTTATGCGAATAAAATATTAAAAAGAGAATAATTCGCAAATA